>VZZY01014914.1:60190-116218 GCA_013400335.1 Eurystomus gularis
AAGGAAGAACCTGCTAATACTGAGGAACTTCTCAGAGAGTGTGATCTCCCCTACACTCAGCAGCTCAGAGCAATATGTCATCTCTACATTATTATGCACAGAAGTGCACACTTGAGCCATTTCTGTTTACTCAGAATAGTGTTTACTGAAATATGTTCTGCAGTTTACTGTTCCTTATGGAAGATAATATTGTATATACAAGAGCAAATTGAATGTATGTAGTGCAGTAATTGCCATCATGCCCAACAAGTTGATGTGTTTGAATATTCAAGATAGATAAGGTTTCTCTAAGGATTACCCCTCAGCCCATTCACCAAATTTAATTTTCTATTATTACTTACAATTTCTTCTAACATATTACTCAGGAAAAAATTTGCTGTGAATACTTTCTCTGAGAAAATGCTGCACATGCTTCCCACAGTCTCCATCCTTGGGAACTTTGGAAAGCAGTTTTATTTTTCCTCCATGCTGTAGTGGGCTCCATCACTGAAGAGCAATCTACGGCCATTATTTAGAAGAAGCTGAATGCTGACTATGCAAATCCACACCCCTCATATACTTTAAATACTATGATGTAATTGTTCAGTATTTCGTAACACAATTAGATTTTTAAAAACTGACCTAATTATGAGAACCTGTTGGGAGACAATTTGAAGAGCAGTCAGCATTTAAATAAATACAGGAAGGAGTACCTATAAGAATGGAAAGGTTTAGGAAAAAAAGAGGAGAAGGAATTTCTCCTTTTGTGTTTCATATGGTATTCTGATACAACATGGCAGGAAGCAGAGACTGGAAAAAAATATAACCAAAAAAATACAGACAAACTTGTTCAGGCAAGGGTCATGTCCCATTCCTGGTGTGAAAACACTTGCTATACATGCACATGAACAGATCTCTCACAGGATCACTTACTGCTTCCCCATGGTCCTACACATACCCCTCCCTCACACAATTCAGTTCTGTCGCTTCTTCCTCTTCATGCAGCCTTCCATCTCCCTGGCTTCTTATCTTGCAGCCCCATTGTCACCAGAGGAATTAGGACTATGAACAACAGAATGACATCAATGTAATTTATTTATTTTTTTTTTTTAGATCTGAAAGCTTACTGCTTACAACACTGTAGATGTCAGTCCATGCAATGCACAAAATTTAGCAACCAAAGAGATATAGTCCAAAATAACACAGTATACTTGGTATGCACCTGTTCTTTCTGGAGAGAATGGGCGAAGAGCAAACTGCAGATAACAGACATTCATCATGTCATCTGATGGGCCACCAGGAACGGTTTGTATATTACTGTTCAGAGGGAGGTAAGAACTGTATGACCTGGAAAGCAAGGGGAAAGCACCACTTGCCCAATTTTCAGGAGTTCCTACGTCACTAGAGGTTTTGACCTCAATGATCTGCACTGTTCTTGCACCACTGCTTCATTATCAGGAGGTCCTGCTTGAGCCTGCTGTATCCAGGATGCTAAAACAACAAGTGAGTTTCTCTTGCCTTCCCTCCCTTCCTATCCTGATTCAAGCAAACCTACTTTCATGTTCCCTCTGGTTCTGGCTACTGGCTATGAAGCCCCCTTCTCTCTCTTCCTCCCCCTTCTCCTGAGTCTTCCTGACAAGAAGAAAAGAAGAGAAGCAGGATTTTGCAGTAAACAGCAGAGTTTTGTGGCATTAATCAGCATTTGCAAATGAAGATTAACAAAAGTGCAAACAAGTCTATGTGATAACTCCACAGCCTGACCTAATCTTAATGAAATTTACAAGATCTATTTATATAAATAATAATTAATTTTCTTGCTTTCAACATGGTGCAATTTGTGCATGTAGATTACAAGTGACACACACAATTGTTTTGCCTGCATAAGTTCCCCAACTTTAAAGAGCTTACTGACAGCTCCCTGCAAAGTGAAGACATGCAGCTGACAGAGCTGTCTCAACTTTATTCAGCTCCAGCAGGAGGGCTCTCTTGCTTTTCTTTTAAAAATACATTCCATTTAATTCCTTACTTCCCTGAGGACATCAAGCAAGACTGACTTCTGAGAGGAGGGGGATCTCTGAAAGTGGCCTGATGGCATGTGGTGGAATAAGAGAAGAGAGGGATAATTTTGTCTGAAGAGCTTTTGGATTCTCCACTGGGAAGTGTGACTTAGGCTCACAGTTTTTTGCATAACAGCGACACGGGTTGAGCACTATGCATGTGGAAATGTATATTTAACTTTAAAACATTCATATGGGACAGTCTGACAAAGCACTGAAACACCAGCTACATGTATGGTAGAAGGACTACAGGGGAGAAGCTCACAGCTGGATCAGGAGACATAGCTCTAAGGCAGGTTCTGTTGCCTTGTGGACAAAACAGTTTCCATTTCATCTTGTGGGAAACTTTCATATTACAGATGTTGTCCTGGATTCAGGGGTTATTCGATTCCATGCAGACATCATACCCACTATATAAGGGCGAGACCAGGCCAGGCACAAGGTCTTTATTGCAGCAGCTCTTGGTGTAGCTCTAGGCCAGGGGTCCTCAAACTATGGCCCACGGGCCGGATACAGCATTCTTTTTCCTGTTTTTTGTGCACTACTACAAATAAAATATGTGCAGTGTGTATAGGAATTCGTTCATTTTTTTCCAAGCTATAGTCCGGCCCCCGACAGTGTCTGAGGGACAGTGAACCGGCCCCCTGTTTAAAAAGTTTGAGGACCCCTGCTCTAGGCAGTCAGTGGATCCTATATACATTCGCTTTGTTTATTGTTTCATTGCTATGATTGTTGTTACTGTTGTTTCTTCTCCTATTATGTTGTTCTATTAAATTACCCTTATTTCAACGCATGAGGTTTTGCCTTTTTCTCCCTATTCGCCTTCCCATCCACCTGGTGTGGGGAAGGTGAGCCAGTGGCAACGTGGTGCTCAGCTCCCATCTGGGTCTAAATCATGACAGCTGTCTATCTAACTAAACCAATATCTGTTAAGGTAAACGGAGAACAAGGTTTCCAAGTGGAGGACAAGGAGTTCTCTGAGGATCAGCATGTATATGTAACTGCACAGTTCTTTACATCTCTTTTCTTTACAGTCCCTCCACCATACGATAGCCAGACTTCTCTGGGTACTTTATTTCCATTCCAAGTGTAATATTACAACTTCAACTATAGTCTGCTTATCGGAGACTGGAGATAGTGCTTAAAAGTGTTCTTTAAGATCTATGGAGGATAAAAAAAGGTCCTTACCCTTTCCTTGGGCATATCACAACTGACAGGTACCTGCAAATTAAGTAGGAAAGAGACTGAGGAGTAAATAAGGCTATTGTAACCTTCCCCAGAAGTTGCCTTTGGCTGCTGACACCTTAATATCTTATGAACTAGCAAATAGAGGTCAAGAGGAAGGAGAGTGTTGTAAGAATACCATGGAAGGCAATGATTTCACTGCAGACATTTTAGCATCTTGCCTGCTGTTCTGCCTGCTCATACGTGGCAGACTTCTGCTAATTTGGTTTGACAATAAACTTTGAAAGCTGTCAAGTGCCGAGATATCTCTGTGTATCTGCATTCATGTTTGTTTATTGTAACCTGTCAGATAACTTTCCATCCCACAGGTTAAGAAGAAAAGAAGTTGTGCTGTATAGTTTTCCACCAGCTATTGCCCTTGCATCATTCATGATGGGCTTTCATGGCAAATTAAATTTTGAAGAGTCACAAGTCATTTACCACTGCATTTGCCCATTCTTCATAGACAACTAATGCTTATTGCTGAGGGCTATCCATCTGTTTCTCTAGAGATCTGCCTGCAATATATTTTTGCCATATCTGCATCTGCAATATTTATGCTTATCATTTTTGTGCATTTGTTTATCTAATTCTATTCCCTCTGCCTTTTCTTGTGTATATGTGTTTATGTAAGGAAGGAGCAGTATGTCACTATCTGTCTTCATGCATCAACAAAGCCAACTCAGTTACCTGAGGTTAGAAACAACAGCATCTGAAGCACTGAAGCCTCAGAAATCACAGGTACACGCTAGTCATACAGCATATTCAAACACTCATTACAGAGACCAGCTGTGGCCCTCAAAGGGAACTGGGTGTCCAGGTGCCATTGTGTTCCCATGAAAACATGTTGCTCCAGATTCCTGCTCTAGAGACACTAAGGGCCTTAAAGCCTATATTAGTGACAAGAAATGGGACCACCTGCCTTGGCTGCTCCGTGGGATGTGGAAGCAAAAGGGGCAGTTGCACAGGGCTACCCCAGCACAGCAAGGTGTGGAGAAGACACTTGGGTTCAGAATCTTTTGTGAGGGATGCTTCATATATCTTTTGGCTGTAGTAATTACAAAGCAAGCAAAAAAGCTAATTTGGGTACTGACATGAGCTGCACCTCAAAATCCAAGGTCACTGCTAAGACTTCAAGTCAACAGGAGGAATAAAACCAAAACAAGCCACTGGCAAGGACTGAGATCCTTATTCAAACATATCCCATAGCATAAGATGACTTTTATGAGGAGGATTAGAAAGGATGAGGCTATGGAAGAGATAAAATAAGTTCTTTGGTTATATTGGTCTCCTTGAAGGCAAGTAGAGAAGGAGGTAAACTAGTGGGTAGCAGAAGTAAACGGAGGATGCGTGAGCTTTCATCTTGTTTTCTTGCTTGCAGCCTGGGGCAGTTTATATGAAGCTATTTGAACCTATAGATCATACCTTCTACACTGCTTCCTCAGACATTTATGGTTTTGAAGCTATGGATTTGTGAATCCTAAATGGATACAGTTAATGGCTCTGTACACAGAATGTAAGACTTGCTCATTCACATAAAAATAGGCCAGACATCACAGACTACAGATGGAGAGCTTCTGCACAAATACATACTTAGGTGTAATATTCACCGGCACTAGTTTGCAGAAATAAATGCATGTTAACCCTCCTCCCTGACAGCTCTGCAAAGTGAAAAGAAAGCATTTAATTATTGCTTCCAAGTTTTCAAGAACTGGAAGGTAGATTTAGAAGACATAGTAAGACATTACCTAAATGCAAACCCAGAAGAAATCTGTTACTGAAAAACTGCAAGTTACTGAGTGGGTTCAAGAATCTGACATGTCAGTCTCCAGAAATAAAAACATACTCCTGAGAATTGAAGCTTTCCCTGAAACATATGTAGTGAGATTTTAGCTAGGATTACCAACATTTTATTAAACTTAATCTGTAAAAGAAATAATCACTTGCCTTGTAAAGAGATTTTACACTTATTCACTACCAGGTCACTTGTCACTAATTCACTACCATGTATGCCATTTTCTATCAGTTGTCACTAAATGGAATAAAAATATGTAATGTCAATGTAAAATTAGTGATTAACTGCTCCAAGTAGCACCTACTGCCAATGTCTGCACAGACTATTGGCTGTCCTTTCACTTAACAATTGCTGTGTAATTTGAGGCTTTCAAAACATACCTGTACACCAGCAGATTTGCAGAATCATTAAGTGAGACAGAAAAGAACAATAATCTCCCTTTCTTTCATTGAAGAGTAAGGAAAGACAACTCCAGTTTGGTTCATTTCCTGGCAGTTTTCAACAACTCCAAGGTCCTGCATGGAAGTGTAACAGAGAATTTTGATGCTGTTTTGTCTTCTGTTCAAAACTCATATCAAATGAAAGGCACTGGAAAACTTTCTGCCTCCCATGTTTTCATAATTTACGTGAAGTTCATGAGGTTTCTTTAGATTCTGGACTAGTCAAGAATTTCTTTTAAAAATGCAAAGGGGAAAAAAATCCTCTTGTTTTTATTTAGGAGGAAAAGAAGTCAGAGGTTAAAGTAGCTTGGCACAAAACCAAACATTGTAATTCACCAGTACTGTTTTTGACAAGTCACCTGAGAGTTAATGTCCCTGAGGTCTCCAGCTTCTTGTGTAGCAAGTTCATTATTTGGATGACACCTTTTAGATTCCACTTATCTTGTGTCTGTAGTTGTGAAAGTATAGGAGCTCTACTTTTCTGCAAACTTATTTTATGGTTAAGATGATGATAAACGGAAACTAACTACAGGATGAAGTATCACAGCAGACTAATGGAGTCAGGTTTAAAGGTATTTCATGCACACACCTGGCACGCTCCCAGGAGCAGAAGTACACATTCTTATAATTGGAGCTCCCATTTTTCTGCTGAAAAAATATTTTGAGATACAATTTCTGACCATGAGTTTCAGCCATTGTAATGAGTCATCTGCCTCATATACAATGATCTATTTGTATTTAAATTGATGGACAATTTGAAATGTTGATGAGCTGGGATATATGTAACAAGCTTGTCTTTACTTTTGGAGGAGAGTGTAGAGGATAGAAGAATGATGAAGACAAAAACATTATTGTCTGGAGAGCTTTAGCTTTATGTTTTCACACTCTTCCACTGTTTTTTTTGAGTGGAGAAGGAGTAAATTTTGCTTTAACACTGTCCTCAACCCCAGATATTTTTAAAAAGCTTTTTGTTATATCATTTGCTCTTCAAATTTTCAATGTACATTCACAAATGTAAGCAAATATGGTTTCCTGTTTTAATGTACTTATTTTTTAAAAGACATCATATGAAATTTACATGTGCAACTTGCAGCATAAAGCTCTGTAATTATGTGACAGCTATGTTTTGGATTTCATTGTGTACTCCTTGCTAGAGCTGCAATCACTTATAATCACTATTATGCCGTTTGCTTTGTTGCAGTGAGTTTTTTAACCCTGGATGGCATCAGCAACAACATAGTAATGGTAGAAGATACATCATAAGGAAAAACTCCTTTTCCTCACTCCTAAACTTTTCTTGGGCGTTCCTATGATTATATGAGGCTGGGAGAGCAACAAGAATCAAAGAGAAAAATATTGTGTTTCTCAGGGCATGGTGGTTTATGGAACTAACAGAGGGGTCACAGAATTAAAAGCTCTATGCAAGGGTGCTGTTTGCATGGGATGGTGATAGCGGTATTAATAGCCCCCAAGTATTCAGACTTGGTGCTGGTGTGTGACTAAAAGAACAGCTGGCTGCAAGGAGGCTGAAACTCCTTCTCCAACAGCAATACAGACTGTTGCTGTCCGTTCTCCTATTTTGTGGCTTCAGAAGCCTATAGTATCAGTGACAAACTCAATAAGCTATTTCAGATCTCATCAGGCTGCTTTGCTGTTTCCACTTTTCCAGGGGATAGCTTCCAAGTTCACCAGCCCTCTTTTCTTTTTATGCAGAGTGGGAGGGATGAGGACCTTTTGAATAAATCATATTTGAAGTTTCTAGGTCAAACCATTCATGAGCTATTGCATGACAGTAGAGCAAGAATCATTTCAAATTGTTCCAGATATGATTTACAACAAATTTTTCAAACTCCATATTTTACAAGCTGCTTCTCTGCTTTTCCTATAGCATACCCACAAATAAATTATCCCCCATCTGGAGACTACAGATGTGACAAACTTTTCAGAATATGGAGTGAGACAAACTAAATTCTCAGATATTCTGACAGTGAGTGCTGTGGAGATGCCTTCGTCTTTTATCTAATTAACGGACTTTTAAATTAAACTGGCTCAGAATAAATAAATTCTGTCTATAATCTTAATTATGCAGAGGTTACTTCTTTCCACTCATCAAAATCTTGACTGAAGCCCAAGTATTCACAATAGGTCATCATTATCTGAATCGTGAGCTGTCACAGGTGGGATGCTAAATTGTCCTTCCTTCATTACATTTAATGAAAATGTGTATGCCAAGGAAATTGCTTTGAATAGAGATGAACAATTAAGAGAAGCAAATGTATATAGGGAAGGGGCGAGGGAAAGATGTTCCTACTGAATGTGTTGGATGTATTTAGGCAAGCTTCTCATTTCAAAGCAAAATTCCTCTGTTGCCTTTTTTTTTTTTTAAATTGTAACCCCACAGCAAAAGCAATTCTGCTGAGCTATGAACCTCCAGGGAAGAAAGGATAAGAAAGACATTCCTAGGAGAAAAATAGGAACAGGGAGAAAGAGATCCATGCCATGAGCTGCGGGAAAGATGTAGAAACTATGAGACAAAGAATTAGAGGAGAGGGGCCAGTGAAGTATTACAAGGAAGGAAGATGAGTGGAAACAATGCTGAAGGATCATAGAATGATTAGCATTTCAGCTGCCAGAATTGGGGACTTGATTATTTTATTCTTTTTCCTTACGTATACAATCTGCATGCGGTCAGCAGGTGTGTGTGACTTTCAATCCCCTCCCCTCAATGACTGTTGAACCTGCTGCCTGATTTCAATACAATTTAATAGAAAGGGAAGAACTGTAGAAGGTAATTAAACTCCTACTTTTTAATATAAATAGTTTGCTAGAAAGAAGAAACTTTGAGAGTCATAGATGTGAGAAACACTGCAAGAAGAGCCACATTTTACTACAGGCTAGAGAATTCATACAGAATCCATCCTGGATTGATTCCCCAAACACAGGCAGCACTTCAACCGGAAGTTATATTCCCTTGGAAATTGAAGTTGAGCACAGTACAGAAATCCACAGAAATCTGGGCTTCGTTGATTCCAGTATTCTTTGTTGTCATCAATGACTGCTCAAGTAGTCTCAAGGGGATTTTGAAATGATGACATTAGAAAGCCTATGTTTCCCAGTGTTGCAGACCCTACAATACTGTGTAGGCCAGGAATTCTCCCTCAGACGCAGAAATAACTTCTTTACCTTTTGAACATGATTACTGCTGGCAATGTGCAAAGAAGTTCCACATATTTGTGTTTAGGACTGCCAAAGTGAATGTCTACTGAAAAATACAAAATGTATAGGCAGTGAAATAACCCCTGAAGTAAACTGACATTTAAACAGCTAGATATATAGCTTAACACAAAACCAAAGTCAGGTCTTTCTCTTCATACCTCTACACGTACAATCCCTGTTAATTCCAACTAAGTTACATGACATATATCTGTAATAAGGCTTGTAAATATCAGCCAATTGCTATCTGATCATAATATGCCACAAACTTTGCGCCAGTTTGTTTTACGTTGTTAGAAGAGATTTAAGTACTCTGGATGAGATTCTCAGGTTGTGAAAATCACTGATTCACTGTTCATTTTCATTAACGACACCAATTAACATCAGCAGAGAAGCTACCTCCTTTTGCTGATTCTGTGTGCAGATGAGGGAATTCATTATCACTCATCACAGCTTCTAGTGTGGATACAGCCTATTAAATAATACTTAGTTCATACAAAACAACAAGAAGAAACCCGCATACCCACCAGCTGCGTTTCTTCCTGTCTGCCCTCTATCCAGTTTACTTTTTGAAAAGGAAATAAACTATCAAACCCTGAACAGAGGTAGAGCTTTCTGCAAAGAAAACACTGCTACAAGCATACTGTACAATTGCTAGATAATTCATATTAACTTTCAAGGCCACAGAAGTATATTGGTCCTTTAGCTCCAAAAAACATAGTTCATCATTCTCTCCTTCCTCAATTTACAATGCCCTTAATGCATTTTTCCCTCTATGGGTTTCAAAATACGCTCATAATTATATTCAGGTCCCTTTCATATTTCTAGTACATTGTGTCTTGGGTTTCAAAGACATAAGGGAGTTAGATACATGACTCTATTAGACTGCTTTGAAACTTCAGCTCGTAGCACTAAGAGAGTATTTATTATGCAGTGTGTGCATTCATCCCATATAGGCTCATAAACCATGTGGTTAAACACATACTTCCATAACCGAGGTCTCCCTAGATTATATAATCTACACATTTCATAATAAAAATGGATTGATCAGTCTGATCCTAATCGCCAAAGTGTTCTTCTGCTTCAGCACATAATACTGGTATAAAGTATTACTGTCCTCTGGCACAATCAAAATAATCCTGGGATTATCATCTGTTCAAAGCCCTTTACAGCACACTTGAGAAGACCATATTTAAACCTGCAATGTATGTGCAATGGTGTATTTCTATCAGAACCAAACAAAGAGCAAAATGAAGCTCATAAAAGACAAATAAATTAAGAACTTCTGATGGTGAATGATGAAGGGCTATGTAGTGACAGAAAATATACTGGCAGACAATCATTCATCTTCAGCCATTCCAACTTTTTTTGAGCAGTAGAACTTTTGTAAAGGAAGTAGAATAATGGTTTTCTGATCATTAGCTGGACTGTAGCAAAATGCACTTCAGCCATAACTCTCTTCTAACCAAGCTTTTTGTTTGGGAATAATGCAAATTATCCTCATTACAATCAGATGGGATGGTTGCTAATATCTTTGCATAATTAGAAGCTATTTTCCTTAAATGCAGTTTATGCATGAACTTTCCAAGGAGATCTGTGTACTGGGGTAAGACTGAGTCATTTTCATCTGGAGGGACACACTGAAGGTTACACATGTCAACATTTAAAATTAGTTTTAAAGATGAACCAACTCACACCCTACATATGGTAAGAATTCTGGTCTCAATCCAGGTTTGTGCTAAGGGCATTTCACTTAATTCAAGGGCATGAATGGTACCAAGGACAAACATGCCTAAACGAATTTCAAGGCCGTAAATGTTCAGCACCTAGCAGGAATTATGCCCCTTCACTGCAATATCGAAGTGCTTCCTATGCAAATGAGTTTGCATAGCAAAGTGTTGGATGGAGGTATTTTCTTACTTTGCAGATAAGTCCCCCTTTGCCTTCAGAATAAATCACTTCTAGGACTATGAAGAAGAAGAACTCATTGATGAGAGAGTATATTAAGAGCTTTGATCTGACTGTGGCTAAAATATTCCTGTGTCATGTGTCGTGTCCATTCTAGTCCCACCAAAGCCAGTGACACTAAAATATTTTCAAGGACCTGTCAATAACTTACTGACCTGATTCTGCATTCAGGCAAGACCTCAGACCCAAATTTGCACATGCTGATTCTCTGCCTCCCTTGGCTTGACCAGTTACTATGATTTTTGAGCAGAACACAGAATTGCCTGCAGCCCCAGAAATGTCAAGGCCCAGGGAGAATATCTGCACTCAGGCAGGCATATCAACTTCAGTGATTCTTCTAGACATAATATGGAAGTGGAACAAAGCTTTTGGACTGAAATGGTGATGCAGATCTAGAGCAAAATAACAAATCCTTTAGCACAGGCTAGATGGAAAGGTAAACTTTTAAGGCAAGTGCATGCTTTGAGTAGAAAGGCAAGCAGCAACAACAGATAAGGCTGGGGAGAAATTTCCATTGGCCCTATAATTAGTCTTAAATTATGAAAGCAACGTTTCTCAGCCGTGCTAGTAAGCTCCTTCACAGCCAGGACTAACAAGATGAGTGTGTTTTGCTTTGGTTTCGTGTTTGTTTTGTGGTTGCTATTTTTTTCCTTTCTTATACAAATGGCTTCAGCTTTCCATCAGACTGTGATTATTGTTATTTTTTAGATGTGCGCACAGCTTGTGCCTAAGTACTTTTAAGGACAAAAGAATATCTACCATAAGGCAGGAAGATAAAACAAAATGGTGTTCACTGGTGTATAAAATAACAGAAAAAGCTTGAAATAGGGCTTGAGATCTCATGTGAAAACAACGACCTAAACTGTGAACCCTATAATGAAGTGTACTCTTGATAAGGATGGCTAACACAATGTGTGCCTGTAAAGGAGGATCAGTCTGACTTCCCTTGCTGCATTGAGTGAGTGAACAAGTTGCTGCAGACAAGTACCAAATGTTATTTGAAAGGTGACAACTGACCATTTCTGGAAAGTAAAATGTCTCAGCTTGAGCCCCAGAGGAAGAGGTTTCCCTTTGCAGTGAAGAGAAGTTTAGCTAAGGCACGGTAACTCTTTGCACTTTACAGTCACCCTTGCCAAGAGAAAAATGTTGCTCTTCCTTTTCCTTTTTTTACTATTTTTACTTTCTCAAGAGTTGAAAAAATATAAGAACAATAGGGAAACAACAGCAGTTAAGAAAGTCATACTACTTCAGGAATGTAGAGACAGAGGAATATCAGTTCAGGGAAAATTAGCTAAAGGGGTGTGGGTGACTCCTGTGAGATCCTGAATATAATACCTACCTCAGGAATGGACTGGCTGCAGACGTAGGGGCAGCTTTTAAGACCTTGTTTTTCTGCTTGTTTTCCTAAGCTCATTGATGCCCCTGGATTTGGCAGCGGGGCTGCTAGTGCCAAGTAGAATATGTGCTGCTTTCATTTCAGGGAACAAGAAATTTTGCCACTGTCTGCCTGCCACTCGAGGGAGGTGGACTTTGTCACTGGCAATTTCCCCACAAGGATCTTAGCAGGAGGACTGTGATGTGGGGATTTCTGCCACAGGGAGGATGCTACATCCCATCCCTTCCTCTGCAGGGACACTGATGGAGATGAAACATTTCTTGGAGCAAGAGCCTCATGATATAACGGGATGGCTGAAGGTGCTAGGAGCACCTTTAAGTCTTTAAGTCTTTAAGATCTTAAAGGCACAAAGAAAGCACGCAGAGGTGGGAGAGGAGAGAATCGCTCTGACAGTGTTCAGAAAGTGTGTTTTTTCTAGTGGCCTTAAAGGGAATTTTGAACCTCTGAGCTGGAGCATTAATTGCCAGAGCTGAGGCTGGGTAAGATAAAGAAGTGGCGCCAATATTAAAGCCTGTCTTTTCAAATCTCTCTGGGTATAACATGACTTGACATCACATCATAATTCAACAGAGCGTCCTGAGATGGCAATGGAAATAGCTTGCATGAGCATGTGGAGTCACTGAAACCCCTAAGTACATGGGGGGCTCTGCAAGCAAAGGGACAGTTCAAACTTCCAGCACAAAGGGTGCTCACAGCTGATACGAGGTGAAAAGGCTGCCTTGTGGGGTTGTCTCCCAGGATTGTAAGGTGTCACTCACAAAGAAATCAAGAGTCCTTGAAAAACATTCCTACTACGACCAAAAACACTGGAGACAGGTCTGATCCTTTAAAAGTCACCCATGCCCTTTTGGGACTCAAGTCATTTGAAGTTGCTGGCATCTGCCAAGGTGCCTGTCACATAGCAGGAGCTTGGGCTGGGGCCAGGCAACACGGGGATACATGGTCAGGGTTCACGTCACTGCTTTGAGACCTTCCACCATATCTACCGTCTGCCTGATTCTAGTGGAACGTCAGGCAGCCTTGATCAGTCACCTCTTCATCCCACTGATACTACTGCAAAGGATACCAGTGGTGGCACGAAGTCCCCTCAAAAGAGACAAAAACAATTATTTTTTCCCAGCCTTGGGAATCAGGAAGGAAACAGAGGGATTACACTTCTGTGGGTTTTTCTCTCACTGCTGTACATGTGTAAATTATCTGTGCTGTGAGGTGTAGCACATGGCTGGAGTTTCCACGTGTGTGCAAAAATGGGCAATTAGGTAATGGGTATTGAAGTGAAAAACAGTTGTTTAAACTAGATCGCTACTGAAGCAATCTATCATATTACTTAAAAACACATAATTAATTAACTGCTAATCAGTCAACTATACATTCAGGATCAGTACCAGCAATTCAATGGATAAGCCACTTAAAAATTTTACTGTACACAAACAGATATACCAACATCCTTTTACAACTTGTCCAGATTTTCAACTCCCATATTCACAAGCAGGACCCCACATAACAAAAGGGATGTGCAAGTTCCCCTTCTCCTGTGGGAGCTGCATGTGCTTGGGGTTTAGGTGTATCCTCACCCCTCCCTATAGCCCACTAGTGCCTGTGCCCATGAGAAAGCCTCCCATGAGGACCGCCTGTGCACCCCATACCAGGCTGCTCAGGGGTGCTGTGGGGATGCAGCTCTGCCTGGCATGGGCTGAGGTCATGATGTCACTGGGACAACTGCTTGCACAGTCAATCCGAGTTGCTTTCCTAACAAGTACACATTGTATTAGCCATACTGTAGTATGGTGAATATGTAAAGTGGTTTAATGTATTTTATTTGTTGACTTCTTTCAACTAGTGAAGAAGTGTTTGCACTTCGTTGTTTTGCAGGGTCAATTTAACAGTGAAAGTTTAATAGGGAAAAGCTCACTTGCCTAATGCTTGTTTGTGGTCTCTCCTTGTTCCTGGCTAAGAGTGTAGTGTGTGTGTGACAGGAAGAAATTGTGTGGAAGAGACAGAGCATGTTTCATTTACAGTAGAGAGGGGATTCTCTAAATCATAACTGTATTTCCAGTTCCTGGAAGAAAATATTCTTCTTTCTCTTATAATTCTTCTCTGATATGAATGTAAATACTTAATTCCACCAAAGCTCAGTACCTGCTTCTTAAATGCTACTTTAATAAAAATATATTTTCCTCCAAGTGGGTTGTTTAATCTTTAGTGGGGAATTGAATAGATGGGATACAGAAAATTGTAGGGAAATGATTTTAAAATAGCCCCATCAAACCAGTTATTGCCCTGGGGTGTTATAAATAAATGAAAATGGTCTGACTGTGTAATTGTTATGTTTCCTCTCATCTTACCGTGTCGCTAAAGGTTCCTCTTACTTGCAATTACACTTGTATTTACCTGTGCTCTTCTTACAACCCTCTTCAGCCTCTAACTAAAAAAAGCAAATTAATGTACTCTTAGAGCAAAGCAGGGACTTCAAATGCCTAAAGCAGGGAAGTTTTACCAACAGGAGAAAAAAGGAAGGGGCTCTATTGATATTAGAGATAAAGCACTGGGAGCATATGATAGACTTCAGGTGAAACATGCTGTTTCCCATATTTCCAGGTTCAAGCTCCACAATGAAGTCTCACAGCAAAGTCTGCTTTCACACATACATAGTGCTGGAAAATGTGGGAACGCTGTTAGGAGTACCATGTTTCCCAAGTCATTAAGCCAAAGATGCATTTTATCTATCGAAGTGAATAGTTAGAGATGCAGCATGTGGAGTAGCGTTCTGCTGCTTGTGGTGCTGTTCTGGGCCCAGGAGTTGAGGGATGTGTTGAATAGTGCTTGCAACAGGCATCTCTGGAAGCCAAGATGCAATCACTCTGTTAAATTAAAGTTAATTTCCTCCACTGTTAAAGACAATGTACACGATCACTGCCACCAAGTGATTATATTTAAAGGGCAAGGATGCAGAGGGAATGCCAGTTCCTTTGGTCTATATTCAGTCACAGCTGTGAGGGTTTAAGGGTTGTTTAAAACTCTCTTAAATGCCTGCCAAAGGTTGCCAATCATTAGAAACAATAGGTGCTTATCATTCCGGGCATTATTTGAGATATTGGAAATTACACAGCAACAGGTGATCACATTTCTCACACAAAAGGAGTGTTTGGGAAGTTCAGGAGAATGAATGTGGGGTCCTTCCATCCACTTTCAGTATATTCATTAGTGGAAGCTTCTTCACCTGTATCTTCAAGCATCTCCACAGAAATAACTTTCAGCCTAAGTCACACTGTTGCTAGACCCAGCAATCCTGCCGAGCCTTAGAGTTCAACCTGGAGAAATCTACACAGAAAGTGAAGAGCAGACATTAACACTTCTTTCCCTTCATTCCTATATATATGTACGTGTGTGTGTGCCTGTGCATTGGGCTGCAGCTGTCATATTTTCTTCAGAACTCTTTTTCCAGAATGTACAGTTTTCAAGCAGACCATCACTTTTCTTTGTAAACTATCTTTCAGTGGCTGAAATTAATTTTTTTCCTTTCAGCAAGATGAAGTGAAAATTGGTAGCTTTTCAAAGTAGATTAGCAAAGTAAAGATACACAGCATTGGAGTAGCTGGCACTGCTGGGTAGAAATTACAGTGTCCACATGAAGTCAAACACCAGACTTCAGGATTTAAAAGAGTTTCCATTTCACCCCTCTCTTTTCACTTGGTTAGCACTTTCCATGACAAGGTGGATTTTCAGATGAAGATGCTTTTCCACTTCATTGTTAGCTGACAAGTGTGTTTTTGTGAGAACGCTTGAGGAAAATCTGTTCAGTTTTCCGTGCTCCAGGAGTAGATTCCTATTCAGTCATCTCACTGGGTTTTGTGTCACTTCCTGCAGTGGGCTGAAAATAACTCCCCTCAGCACAAAATAAAACTATCAGAGTTTCTTTCCCTCCCTACACACAGATAATTAAAAAGCTCCTAAATCTGCATGCAACTCGGGGTGTCTGTTTTGAGATTACGTAAGGCACACATCCATGTTCAGCCTGCAGAGAATCAGTTAGATAATGAAATTTGAAAGACTTAAATGTCGCTCACAGTCAATCAGCATCAAACAGGAATTTCAGCAGACCTAATCGACCTTTTGTGACACCACAATGAATATATGCTCTGCCCAAATTAGCTGCCTCTGGGACAATTTGCATGAGAGATATGGACGCATTCACATCAATCTGAGCAGCTTCAGACAGAGAAGCTTAAAAGCTCAAGTGTTGAAACTTAATAACTCAGCTCAGCTCTCTGCCCTCAACTTTCCATTAATATTCCCATATTCTCTCCCCTTTAAATAGGAACATTAAGTGCAGATAAATAAAACATTAGGTTGATAAAATTAGTTATATTGTGGTAGCAGCTGGAGGCCCAGATAAATACTTCATGATTCTAGGTCTTATATGAATGGGCAGCACAGAGACGGTGCCGGCTTCAGAGACATAAGGCCAAAATTTTTGACAAGATGCAAGCAGACCATGAAAGTGTGTTGTAGAAAGAGATAGCAAAACAGGCAGTTGTATTTTCTTCAATTAGTGAACATCAAACACTTCAGGAGTTTTCACTTTATGTTCTTTACTTGTATAAGTAGACATAAGCTATTATTTATTACACGATATATTGTAATTGAAGGTTCTTTGAGCATGTTTGGTATTACGAAAAATGACTTTTCAGAATTACAACGTGGATGCCAGAAGCTTGTAACTACTTCGGACTCCTGTTTGTTTTTTGTCAACAGGGGAAGCTTATAAGTGTGGCTGTTTAGTAAGGCTATCAACATAACTTTTGGATTGTTTTTTTAAATTATCCAAGCAGAATTTTCATGAACAAGCTGGAAAGTCAATGACAGAATTGTCACAGTAACACGGATCACGGCATTGCAGCAAAAGGCACTGTTTCAGGTCCTAGCAAAGAGTGCCAGGATTTTGGGATCACACAGGCAGTGCTGGTCACAAAGTCTGACAGATTGTATGCATACTCATTGGTTCTGCTAGAAAACACAGAGGGAAAAGAGACCATTTTAATGTTTTTTTTTTCATGCAACTTAATGCTCCTGGCTGAAGCATTCCAGGCTTTACGACCTCTCTTAACCGAATAAGTTGCAAGAGGAGCTTCCAATATATGACCACTGAGAAAAATGTATGTAGGCTGGTGATTGAAGCAGAGGAGAAGGTATCTATATAACTTTTGTGTAACAGAGGCATTTCTACAGACAAACTAAATGGAGTAACGTATTGCAATTACTGATACTCGACAGTTAATATTCCCATTTGTCCGATATTAACTTGCAAATAAACTTTCATCTATCTTTTGCCTGTTTTCTTAAATAAATCATTCTTTCAGTCCATTCATTTCCAAAAATGTCAGAACCATTTTCTCTAAATTCATCTACCTTTGAAAGAAAAGAAGTGTATCAATTATGTTTGGCTCCTGCAAGCTTCAAGAAAATACATGCCCCAAAAGATTTTTTCAGTGTCCCCTATAAGCAAATCTGCCACATGAGCTCCATGCACAGGAATGCACCTTATCCATGCCCTCCAGGGCAGCAAAGGCTTCAGCTGGAGCTTTCATCTTATCAAATTCCTGGCAATCTAGTCACAAATCAATGGAAACCCAGGCTTTGTTAGCCTTCCTGCTCATGTGGGCAACTTGATTTTTAATATGAGGATCAAAAAAGCTATTAAAAGCCTAACTTTGTACTCTGAAATTGGTTCTTTTCTGTGCTGTGTGAAAATTTGCATGTGGTTATGCTAATCTGGGCTTCCCAGTATGGGAGCTGAATATCCTGCTTAATGGTAACCATATTTAAGAAGGAGGCTCTGAATGGGATCTCCTCAGTGCTGAACTCTTTTGAAAAAATGCAGACATTTATTTTGGGAACCTAATAAAGACTTAGAAGCTGGACTACAGGCACTTCTTTGTGCAGGTCTTTGTCTGTCATGTCAGTTATAGCCATACTCCAGGGCTCTGTGCCTGTGCTGTCAGGATATTGTACGTAGGCACTGCGTGTGGCTTTTCATGCACAGTCCTCTTGATGTAACTCCTCCAGGAGGAATTTCAGGGCTTGGTTTGAAGGAAATACAAGTGCTCTAGAGCAACGTGTCTACCCCAGGGCAGTCTGCTGCACTTTTGCTCCTCGGACCTTAAAGAACAGCTTCTGCAGAGCACCTGTGCTGTGACGCCTCAGCTTGGCAAACAGGGCACGGCATGAACTCACTCAACCCTTTTGTCTGGATTTCAGTGTTGCCCACAGGCACTTCTGGACTGATCTCTCTGCATTACCATACTCCAAGCAGAGAGTGGCAGCTGAGCTACTGAACTGCCATAAAGGGCCCTCTTAGGGAAACCAGCCCCTTTCCCTGTGCTTCCTTCTGACCAGAGAGACATCATTAGTTCAAGTGATACTGTGAAGTTTGTCACTTTAATGTATTGCCTCCTCTTTAAGTTGCAGTAAGAGAAAATGATGCTATTATTATAAGCCTATCCATTAAAAGAGGAGTAGAAGAGTCACTCTGGAAAACAAAGAAAAGAGATTTTTTTTTTCTTTCCTTTTCAGATGAGTTAAATTGTGATTCTGAAATATCAGTAGAAAGTTGAGGCACAGACAAAGCATTAGAGCAAGTCCATTCCTCAGTTCATTACAGATGTTGGAAACAATTCTTCAGGGTATAAAAACTTTTATAGGCTGGATCCCTTTTCTGTCTGCAAAACTAATCCACTCTCAACTCAGAGCATGTTACAGTAGCATTTTTTTGTTCACGGGATGGCAGAACAGCAGGGAGTAGCTGGTTGATTCTAAATATGCTGTTGAAAACTTATGACACTGTTTACAGCAGACATCAGAAGTGAAATGTTTTAGGCCTCATCTGGTTTGCATGCTTTCCTATATAAGTAATGCAGTGACAAGGGGTAAGAAATTGCAGCGTCTCCAACTTTCACGGTATGTTTGTGAAAGGTGACCTCACAAAGTAAGGAGCAGCCTCAATGCTCTGTGAATTTTGAAGGCATGCAGCAATGGTGTAGGGCAACATAAGGATTTGTTGGAAAGCAGCAGATACTGGGAAAGGTCATTTTAGAGGCATTGCACCCATAAGTGCCAAGGACTGCTACCCTGGAGAAGGAAAACATTGATTTTAAGCAATACTGAGAAGCTTGCTCAGCCTTGAAAGTCAGCAGTGTCAGAAGACAGCAACAAGCTTGGAAAGGGGACAGAAAACATTGAGATATGTACTACTTGTAATTCTCTTATAAATAATGGGGAACAGGGAGAGTGAAGTCCTGCCCTGGCAATAAATCTTGAATAGAGGATGGATGAAAAAAATGGAAAGTAATAAGGAAAAAGCAATATTTGCAAGCACAGTATACTAAAGAGAAAATATTCAGTGGTAGAGGAAAGGAGAAGAAAAAGTGATTTTATGAAATCGAAATTAAGTCCTAAGTTTTGATCTGGTGGCTTTCCAGGTTCCTGATATATCAAGACTTGGTCTTTCTTAAACACCACTTTAGAAAACACCTCCTTTATTAAATATGGCATGAACGTGGGCTGCAACAAGTGGAGAAGCTGCTGCCTTTTGCATCTCGCTCAGATATCCAGGCCAAATGGTAGTCATGCTCCATTGAGGAAGGTTGTCTAACATGTCTGTCTTTAATTACTGTACTGCTAACAGTCTAACATCAAGTGAAATTCAGCAGCTAGTTTCTGCTTTCCATAGGGTTCTCTGGAATCTAACTTAACAGGAAAGTAATGCACAGAAAGTCAATGGAGATCAGAAACCAGGAGCAGGGGGACCTGGAATCAGTAAGATTAGGGAGGGTAGGGAGCCTAAATGTGTCTTGAGAGGTTAATGAAGAGGACTATTTAACGTGGTGCATGAGATACCTGGCAATGAGGCTCTCAATGACTCAGTCCAAATACCCTGGTGGTGATATCTCATTCTCTTTTTTCTCTCCTTTTCAGCATTTAGAAAAACAAGATATAGCTCATATGAACACTTTGAAGATATATTTTCCTTAAAATAGAGCTTCCACCTTACAGGACACAGTGCCTTAGCTGGAAGATGACTCTTTCCAGAAAGCACTTTGTATTGAAAAAGATACTGAATTTCTAATATACATTCCTGGTTGAGGGAAGCTGTAACTCAGCTGACACACAACAGATTACAGTATGTTATTCCAGACCGTTCCAGCACAAAATTAGCTCTGTCTTTCACAATAATTAGTTGCTTTCCTATAGGTGAAACAACTTTGTCCCTTGGTTTCAAGGAAGTTTCATCAGATGTACTCTTCCCCATCACTGTCTTTGTGGCAAAGATTGAGCTAACCTGCAGTTGCTCTATGCAGCAGGACATGCCTTGAAGTCCTTTCTCCATCACTGTCTCAGCAAAACCATCAACTGAAAGCAGCTGAAGCTGGAGCAGCAACTGCAAGTAGGCAAAGCTAAGTTACCCCACTTTTTCTTCCCATACTCATCATTCATATGAATGACTGTGACTAGAAGTCAGAGAGGAAAAATAAATGATGCAAAGGCTGAGAATGAATTGGAAGAGTAAACAGAACAAGATTTAAATTTTAGAAGGAAGATAGTTGTTATTCAAAGGAGCTGACTAGTTGAAAACTCCTCTCTGCCACATTTCACACTCATCTGCTGCTTTAAAGAAAGATGTAAAGTGTGTTTAAGCTATTTTATGAGCGCTAAGCTGACAGCACTGGAGGCTAAGGCCTTCTCATTAACACCTCAGTGCAGAACAGGCTGTGGCTCTGCAGCCTGCCCCTTGTTCTGCCAAATCATCTTTCCATATCTGTCTATCCTGTACCTCACATACCACCTATAATGTTTAACAATGGCTTGAAAATGTAAGGTTTGTGGAATTTGTGTCTAGTCAGCAGCTTCTCTTTTCCTTGGCTTTTTTTCTGTTGCAACAGCATCTGTTGTGACCATTTGTGGTATCAGTAAATATAAAGCTTCAAAAGAATGAGATGTAGGGCTTTTCTTGACAGTTTTACAATGGAAAATTTGATTTCCAAAACTCAGTGTACCATCTTCTGTGCTGAGTCTTCTGAATAGGAGATGGGAATGTGTTGATATTCTGAAGAATTTAAATGAAAGCAGACTTTTTCAGCTCCAAAACATCCATGTGGTGAGTTGAGGTAGATGTAGTTCAGGAGCCCACGCTATACATTAGTCCTCTAGGCTGGGCTCAGGCTGGGCTCATGATGATGCAACTGACCTGAGGCATTACCAGCTCCTACCCAATTAGAGATCATGATGCATTGTATGACATGTCATTCCTGTAGGAAATTCAGGCTCAAGTGAGAATGAGGGAGCAGGAGGCACCCAAACTACAACTTCGTTATCATTTAATAAAGAAAATATTCACATTTTCAAAAGGAATATTTAATGTCTTGATTTATTGGAGTGCAAAGCATTAAATCTCTCCACGTTTTTGACAAAGCATACTTGTTTGTGCTCATGTCAAAATTTTCTGCACTGTGTTTTCCGCTCAGGCCTAGCAAAAGGCATGCCATGCACTCTTTTCATGTAAGCTAGTAAAATCACAAAAACTCTCGAGAAATAGCTAGCAGGTCAAACTAGCCAAAGCAGACAGCTGATTTTTCCTGTCCTTAAGAAAGTTACCATTGAAATTGGTATGAAATTATTACCATGCTCAATAAAAGGACACTTTTTTCAAAAGATTACCTGCCACAGAACAAATACAAGAGACTTTGTCTAGGAATATCTATTTGGGCAATTTGCAGAGAGCTCTTTGAGCACAGAATGGTAATTCAAAACACTTCACTTTTGGCTTCTCCTTATCCTTCATGCTTTAATCCTCACCCACATGTACGCACTCATACACACTCATAAACTTTCCTCAGATGTGGATGCACTTTAATCTTGGGCCTGAT
This sequence comes from Eurystomus gularis, assembly GCA_013400335.1. NCBI lineage: Eukaryota > Metazoa > Chordata > Aves > Coraciiformes > Coraciidae > Eurystomus > Eurystomus gularis. The sequence continues at coordinate 82,186 of VZZY01014914.1, forward strand.
TCACTTACCAGCATTAAACTGATTATAAAAATTCAGGGAGGCAGAGACAGTGAGCGGAATGAGTGAGTCAGGCTTTTCTCATTGTTGAAGTTTCTTGGCTTCACTCTATGACAAGTCTTTGCTTATAAGGAGCAGTGCCTAAGCCAAGAACTCTGAAGCAAGGCTTCATTTTATGCCCTTTCATGATCATCGAACACAAGCAGTAAGCTTGATCCACCATAGACCTGACAAGGAGTAGGGTCATCCTCTAAAGATTCATAAAATGTTCAGAGCTCATGTTGTCTCTCATGGACATAGTGCACTTATTCACATGGCTAGGGGCAAGAGGTGACTTGGAAGTCACAGAAGAAGCCCATACCCCAGGGAATTTTGGAAAATTGGTAAGAAAAAAACAGGAGATGTCTACCACTGGAGCAGACATCAGTGCATGGAATATCCCCTGTCCTAAGCATGCAAAAATCATTGGATTAACATGCTTGTTTTTCCTTCCTTACTTACTTCTAGTGCTGTGAGCCCCTGGGCTGCACGTTGACTTGGCATCAATGGAAGAAGACTGAATCTATCACTTCCCCATCTAGCTCAATCCAGAGTAGCCCATGGCCTGGTGGTTAGGCATCTCTTGTGAAAGAAAGGTTCCATTTCCACCTCTGTTCAAGTTCCTCACTTGAAGGAATCCAGTAAGGTTGAAAAGGTTATGAAAAGGTTACCTGTGGTGGAACAGATTCAAATAGAGGGGAAACAATTTTCAGGATGCACGCATTCCCAGTGTTACCTGTGACCTGAGTCTAAATCTGAGCAATCTTGTTTAGCTGGCTTTATGGCCAGCATACTAGTTCTTCCGTTTGTCTCTTTGTCTGCATATCCTGTTTTGGATCTGAGGGTCAGACACCTAAAGGTTAGTCTTTTCAAGACTCTGGGTCCAGATTTATGTCCCTGAATCCTCCAAAACAAAGTACGGGGAATAACATTACTTTTTTCCTTTTTTTTTTACCCAGTACACAAGCAGACCTTGTTTCAAAACTCATTTGGTACACTGTGAATAAAGTGGAACATTACAAATCATGAACCTCCAAATTCAGAGGCAGGCTCTTTCAGCACAGGTGGGAAGCAAGCAGGCACTGGGCAAAGGGACACCTACTTACCATGCCTTTGTTCATTTGTTCCCATAAACCAGTAATTAGGACCCTTGAATACATCACACCAGAATTATGAGTCACCAGGATAGCACAACAACAGAGACATTGTCTGTGGGAAATTTGCTTGCTCTCTGGAAACCTGAATTAAACAAGATGAAGCACTGGGGAGGCATTCCTGTGTTGTGGCTCTTGTTCGAAGTGAGGTTATGCTGAGTAAAGTGGTGATAAAAATGGCACTTCATGCACTAGGTCTCCCTGCCTTAACAGCAGCCCTTATTTTTACTGACACAAGTAAAATCTTACTAGTGTCAGCACTGTTGTCAGGCAAAAGTGAGCTCTGTTCCATGTTGTCACATCCATCATGAAAACACCCCCTTCTCTCCTTTTTGACCCCAGAATCATTGTTGTTAGTGATGATGTATGAAACAGAAAGAGCATAACTTGATTGTGAGAAATTGCTTTGAACTTGTATTTGCTGGCAGGTGGAAGCCTTATTTTTGAGTTTTAAATGAAGCATGTTTGGTATGGAAGTCACTGAGAGGAAATAAATAGGGAATACTAAGAATTCATTTTACAGACTCACTTTTCAGACTGTAACCATGCTTTAAAAAGGAAAATGGGCTGAATTTAAACACTGATGAAAGGTCCTGGACCGACAGTCCAGTGGAATAATGTTCTTAAGACACTGTACTCATCATTTCTGCTACAGTGAGACTTTCTTACTAATTACCAGTCAGTCTGAAGGCTACATTTCCCCTCCCTTCAGGCTCCTAGCTCATGTCAGAATGCCATCCTCAGCACAGTGAAGTCCAGAAGTGGTGGTCGGCAAGGCCAAATGACTGTAAATGGGTATGTTAACCTATCTGTCATGTTCACATGTGGTGCAGTGACTTCAGGTAATAACAACAGCAATTTGTGCCTCTTCAAAAAGGACATTTGAGCTCACAGGTGTGCTCAGTGTTAATGCAACTACATGCCTTTCTCCGATCAGCAACTTATTGCTGGTCAGCTTGTTGGTCCAGCAACTATATGCTGGGAGAAGCAGAGTAATCACTGCATTTTCATCCTGTCTTATCTCTTTGTCCTGATTGCTTTCTTCAGAGCACAAGACTGAAACAACTGAAATGGTGGCATTTCTGTAAATCTCTTCCCACAAAGAAACTAACCTGAGACAATCAACTTGATCAAGACTAATACTGGAATGATTTACAGTCACCTTGCACCTGCCTTTTTAGGTCTACTGGGGGAAACAAACACGAAGTTCACTGAGTTTAGAGTGAGCAGCCTCTCCAAGAAAAGGTATTGCTGCCAGCCCTCATGGATGAATTGAAGGACAGCTGAGCTTGGTGAATACTTGGAGGTTATCTCTGTCTGCATGAGTTGTGCAAGCAACATCATTTGCGTTAACAAAAAAGACAAAATGCATCTAAAAATCATCAAGATGTTACTAGCAGAACAAGCATGAGTCTACAGACTAAAATGTGCACCTGTGTGAGGAAGGGAACCAGGGAAGCTAATTTTCAGTAGAATTTGCTTTCACTGGATGATTGTAGTGAAGTCCACTGATGGGTCCAAAGTTTCAGGGGAGAAGCAGCAGCACAGAGCCACACACCCATAGATCAAATGATCACATTAGCATTATTTCTATTAGAGATCAGACTAAAATGTGTTTCTAATTGTTGTGGTTTGACACAGAAGGCAGCTAAACTCCTAACAGCCATTCACCCACTCCCTCACCCCCACAGAGTGATGAGGGAGAGAATCAGGGAAAAAAAAAGTAAAATTAATGGGATGAGACAAAGGCAGTTTAACAGACAGAAAGTGAAGGGAAAATAATAAGAAGAATCAGAATAATAATAATACGCAGAAAATGATGTGCAATGCAATTGCCCACCACCTGCCAACAGAAGCCCATCCAGTTCCCGAGCAGCAGTCCCTGGCCAGCTTTCCCCTGTGTTTATATACTGAGCATGACATCATACGGTATGGAATATCCCTTTGGACAGTCTGGGTCAGCTGGACTAGCTGTGTCTCCTCCTAACTTCTTGTGCACCCAGCCTACTCATTGACAGGGCATTATGAGAAGCTAAAGAGTCCTTGATCACTGCTTAGCAACAACTAAAACATTAGTGTGTTATCAACATTATTCTCATCTTAAATCTAAAGCATAGCACTATATCAGCTGCCAGGAAGAATACTAAATCTACCTCAGCCAAATCCAGCACAATAATATGGGGCATTCCCTTTCTACCCTGTGAACCACTACAAGTTGCTGCCAGATGCTGTGGTGAAAGAGTGACCTGAAGACAGAGACATACCTGAAATTCCACCAGGTCCATTTGAGGCTTCACTGTTGTGACTGCTGTTAGATGAAATGCTGGTGGCACAGTGCTCTTGCACACCTGCCCACACTCTTGTCAAAACCTACAATGGGACAGGTTCCTGAGGGAGCTATCAAAGGTATGGGGTATGTGATTCTTCCAAAACAGGCAGCCAGCCAGCCTATGTGGGACTTAATCCTCCAACCCTTCTGATGTAATTATATGGTGCTGCATTGTATTACCCTTTTTACCTTTTTTTCTCTTTTCCTCAAGGTTTAACAAATACTCTGTGACTTTTGGAAGAAGGATGTTTCATTTATTCTCTGCTTGTCTGAGGAAGTATAATTTTCATGCATTTTCACATTTTGGATACTGGTTAGGAAAAAAAATTACTTCTTCCCTTTTTCCTCTGCAAAATTTATATAGCTTGTCTCCTCTGGGTTCTAACCATGCATTATGCTTCTCATTTTCTACCTCTATTTTATGACCACTGAGTCTTTTTTGGCAAGTGTACATCTTACATTTGTGTATTACAGCACACAGAGGTCTTCTAGTGTTATGAATCTGCATGGGGATATGTGGTATCATACAGTCTTTTACAGTGTTTAATGAGTCCTTCCCAAAGATTTGCATTTTTGTCTGCTGCCTGGGCATCATGAGTGTTTTTCAGATTTGTTGATATTCTGACCCACTGTACCATACCATCATGGAAGTGGATAGGTAATGTCTCATCTGGATGCAACTGTAGTTACTCTAGACCGATGATACCCAAAGATCAATTGCTGTGAAACTTTCCATGTGGCTTTGGAAGGTGGAAAATTGAGGCTAATAGAGAAGAGCAAAGTACAGGGTTACCTAAGGTATGCTCAGAGTCAGTGTAGGACCACCAGGCAGAGGGTCTTGCCCTAGAGCTTTGACATAAATGAAACATCTGCTGCTCTCCTTGACGTGGGAGCCAAAACACTTTTTTTTCTTCAATATATTCAGTATCTCAAAAGTGCAAGTGCTCCAGCAGTTTAATACTAGCCTGAAACTTCCTCATGTTTTCACTGGAGACTTAAGAATATGCAGTTTGTTTTTCTTATAAAACCACACAGGTAGAAGCTTTGTCCCATTTTTAAACAATGCTGAATTACCCTGGTTTTCAACACGGAGACAGGATGAACTCTAAGGAGGGTGACTGTACTTAAGAGCAAGTGGCAAAGATTTTGGTTCTGGGGCAAGAGCTATTCCAGGTTAGCTAGCAAGTTTTTCATAGCTACATCAGAGGAATTCAGATTGAAATTACATGTTGATCTTAATTTTTTTAATAAGCTTTTAGATTTCCATTTTTATCTTATTTGTGTTTTTTACTGTTGCTTTCAACCACTATCCCAGCTCTCGCCCACTAGTTTGATTTTCTACCAGAAAGAAGGACGAGATGGAGACTATTTAATAAAGTCTATGGAGGATAAAATAATTTCTGCATTTTGTGGTAAGTGGGGGGAGGTTAAACTTTTGTTAATGGCATCTGTAAGGCAAAGATGTCATCCATGGTTCATTTTTCAGGAAGGAAACTAATTTGACTTTTATTAATTATGTTGTTAGTGGCCACAGACGGTTTCATTCTTTTTTTTTGCAGTAATAGTTTAGGAGAACAGGTTTTTGAAGGAAAAGGACAGGATAGTCTGCTCATGTAGCTATTAATACAAGTATCTGTGCAATTACTTTGCTTGAGAGTATCTCTGCTTGCATATATTGGGCAAATTATTTTGCTGCACTGTATTTCAGAAACATGTTAAGGTTGAATGTGTAGAATAAATAAATCCGGTGTTTATTCGGGTGTATTTCAAAAGCTCATTTGAGATATCAACATGACATAATTTTCAGAGTTTTAATTTGTAGAAGTTGCCCTTTTGTTTCTGTAATACATCAATGGTGTCAAAGAAGACATGACAGTCGTTACTGGTCTTTTCATGTAAGTTTGCTTTTTTTCTTATGAAGCGGAGTATTTTTATTTTGTGTCAGAATTCTTGTTTCACAGAGGTCTTTCAGGTATTCTGTCTAGATTTGACTATTCTGGATCTTTCTCCATTTAAACTCTCCACAGGTCATGCCAATTTATGCTGCCGCAGCATGTTCAGTCTTGCTGGTTTGATAATATAGAGTTGTATCTAGTTACATTTATGGAAAAAAACCATTCAGGCTCAAATTGGATTTGGGGCAACATGTTAAGCTATTTATTTTCACTCACAAAACAGGTATTCTCAGTAACAATATATTTTTCATTGGAAATGCAAGAGTCACCAGACACTACTGAGTGAGATATACTATAAAAACAACTGCAAGACCCATTTGTTTCACACTTCCGTGTAGTAATTTTAAAAGTGCCTGACTTGAACAAGACTAAAAGGGTGAGAAATGTGTTCAAAAATCACAGAAGACTTTTCAGATGAGCATGCAATACTTTTGGTTGCTGTTGAAACTGGCAGGTTGTTTTTAGTTCTGAAGATGTTCTTACTTCTCAGCTTAATGAAGAAAAGGTCATAACAATGTATGTCCTCTGCTTTGTGCCATCTCCCAAACTGGTTCCCCTCTGTTGCTAGGAGGTTCCTCATGTCTCATGTTCTTCATAATTTTCCCATATATAAAATAGTGCTGTGAGAAAACAACAGATATCAGGAAAACATATTAAGGAATGAAAGATGTGCAAACAAGTGGTAAAGGAACATGTCGTCAGCTGCTCTGACAACGATCTTCAACAGGTATTTGGGAATGAGATTTACAGCTTAGATTAATGGTGGCTCAAATGGTGGCCCGAAGTTAAAACCTGGAGCTAAATAATTCTATCTGGGTCTTTCTTTTCCTCCATCTTGTGCTGCTATGCCCAAGCAAAGGCAGGGTGGGGAGGGAGTTTGCCTTCAAATAATTTCAGAAATAGCTCCTGAATTGGCACCAAGCTTAAAAAATTGTAAAGGACAAATCATGGGCAATTCCAGTGTACAAATCAAGCAAATGTTGCCTTGTTCTTGCAGGAATCTGAGGGAGGCTTATACTGACAGTAGCAATATTTATAAGTTTTTGCTGACTTGAATGCTACTTTGCATAACAATAAAGATAAAGATTTATTTTCTGTCCATCTGTAGGTACAGGCATAGGCCCATTTCTAGATTTGCCAGGAAACTCCAGTAGAGCAGGTCATAAAGGCCCAAGGAAAATCACATTAGAACACTGCCCAGCTTGTTTACATGTCTGTGTTTCTAGAACTGCCAGAAAAACCAGTTACTGCTTCTTGTATCCATGAGGATGCAAACCCAGATTCTGAGTAAAATCTGAGAACCCCCCACTGTGACAAGATCGTGCATTTGCTGAGGCTGCAGTTCACTTACAGGCTGAAAGGAGCCTGGCCACACCAGGAAAATAAAGCTCAATTGACATTTTCCTGCTGGGACCATTTTCTACCCCTTAGGGCTGCTGAACTCCGGAGCTATTTCTTTCTGATCCTGTAATAACCATCTGTTAATAGCATGTTTAGCACATTGCACTGGGAACAAAAGGGTGGTGCGGTGGTAGTTGAACTGTATATATGAGGAACACAGCAGAAACGTGCTTCCTGCTCTCCAGAGCCTGATAACAACAACAAAAAAGCCATTGAGAGCTGTTGTTGCAGTGGAACAAAGCGTAATAAAAGCTCTTCAAAGAACCATCTGGACTGTGCTAAGGACGCTGCTCCATGCTAAATAGCCATCCTTTGGCAAGCCAGCATTATGATCAACATCTAGGGTTCTTCGATCTATTCCAGCAGTCTCAAGCTGGAGAGCTGCACAAGTTGACAATAACTGACATCCTTGGAGGTTTGGTTGCAGACTGTGCTGACACACTCAGGCCTGCTGTGAGAGGAAAGAGAATGTTCCTAATGCCTTTTTACATATTTCATTTTGCATTTTTTTGAGGAAAAGCTGTAATGTCTTTTCTTTTTTTTCTATCCACACAGCTGGGTTTGGAAGTGAGGCATAGTCTTGATGAGAGTTTTGCTAACTCTGCTGGATGACAGACTACCTCTGTTCAGTGTAGTAGTGACGGTTGCACTGATCGCAGTGAAGAAGAGGTTTTACCTCTAGTTGTAAAGGTCAGCAGCAAGACCAATAGCAATACAGAATAAATCATCCTACATTTTTGTTTTTCTTTCAGTGATGAAATTCAGTTACTCTATAATCCATGTCTGCTGAAAAGTGACGTTTAAAACATCATTGTTCTTTCTCTGTCTTGAAATCAATTGTCTTAAGCATTTGTTGACAGTTCCTATTCCCAAAAGCAAAAATGAAATATTAAATTATGTTCAAAGTCATTACCCTCTTATCTTGGGCTAACCCATCTTCCCCTGTGTTTGCTGGCAGGCATTCAATGTTGTGGATCCAGTCCTCACTGCTGTGGACTTAACTCTCTCATTCCTGCAGCGTGCCTCTTCACCATGCAGATCTCAGAAAGAGTCAGAGGAACTGGAGCAGCTGCAATTATCCCTGCATCACTGCAGTTCTTGTCCTAGAGGCAGATTTGTTGGAGTTATGGGCAGGTGATGTGGCCTGTAAGGTTGGTTTAGACTTTCTAAGGGAAGCTGGATCCAGGGCAAAGAAATCTGAGGATAAAGAAGACTTAAGGAAATGTTTCTGCTTTTGAACACCTTATTCTTCAGGTGTTTCTTCATGCCTGTCAGATGAAGTTTGGTATTAGTCCAAGTACAAGTGTGTTGCCTGTGAGGAAAGAGAAGGCCTTGGTGGGAATGGTTTACAATAATTCTCACGGATGGGTACAGCTAGGAGTGAAACATATACTCTTAGTGAATGCAGGTTGCCTCTAAGTTATCTTTCTTGAATTTGTGACATTGACAGAAAGAAAAATACTTTGTTCTCTTTTTAACTAAGTAAAGCCGATCTACAGATCACACAATTACTGGCTTTTTTTTTTTTCTTTTTTTTTCCAGAAAGAGGCTCCCTTAAATGGAGACATTATACTTGCAGCTTAGAAAGACAAATATTAGTCATGAAAAAAATACAGCAAATTAAAAACATTATTAGCATGAGAATTAATGAACCTAGAGCCTTTATTAGGTCGGTGTGACATCCAGAAGCCCAAAGGGTATTTGCACTGATTGGAGTCAGTGACCTGAAAAGATTAAGCATTGCCAGCTAATTATGATGTCCTTATAGAAGGGATTCTTTGCATTAATACTGAGGTGTTTTTTTTTAACATAGAGCTTTTTTGGACCATCAGCACTACAATCTGCAAGTGTATAGCTAGTGCCTTTTCTATTCACTGAGATGTATTACAACCCTCTGCCAATGATAGTAATTGCCTGTATGGGGAAGTACCATTATGAGAGCACTTAAATGTATTTGTAACTATTTCTAACTCATCTGTAGCTGCTGGAAATGAAGAGAAGGAGCCAGAACCATGTGAGCAGGCAGCTGCTGTTGGCAACCAGTACCACGTGCTCTATGGGACACAGTCTGAGAACCTCTGTGTTGGAACAGGAGTCTAGGTCACAGCTGCATCTTATGTTCAAAAAAATTGCCAGCAGAGCTTTACCCACTGAGGTGATGCCAGAGTAAAGTAATGAAAAACTTTATGACTGATTTTTTTTTTTATTCCTCTGTAGTATGTCTTGAAGCTTTAGTCCAGAACTTTCTTTTCATCACAAGTAATGTTTTCTTAAGTCCACTGTAATGAATCCTCTCTGGGACACCCGGTGAATCTGATAATTAAGAAAACTGCTGTGTTGGAACAGACCAAGCAAAGATTTATCTGGCACAGGATCCTATCTCCAGTATTGCCCTATGATGGATGGAAAGAATATGAGAAACAGGACACAATCAAGGTGATCCTTCCTCCTGACATAACCTTCACTCTTCTAGAGAAAAGAACTTAGGGAGCTTGAACAGTTGGCTGTTAAAATTCACCACAAATACACCTTTGGTTTGGGTTTGACTCTGCTGCTGGCAGTAGCAATTGCCTCTATCGTCATTCAATTATACTGGAAAATGTCAATTTTTATTAAATCTCTTGTTGCATTCTGCAAAGCTTTGCCTTAGTCCCAGAACATTTATATAAGCTTCTGTGACGTTGCTATTCCAGTCTGAATGTCACAGTGCTCCCTCCTAATGTTAGTCCGATGTGCATACTGGCTGGTACTTCCCCTTTAAGCAGGTCTTGCTAGGCTAAGTCAGAAATACCAGACAGTACTTCTTTTACTACCACTAGTAGTGGAAACTACCTAATAGAAGGACTTTGAACCAAATAGACAGTCCATTGCTTTTTAGTAGGAACTTCTCTGGAACACAGCAGACACACATGAACACATGCATCACAGATCCTGCAGCTTTCCCTTTGAAGCCCATCAGAATGCTGAATGAGAGAAAGCAACAGTAAACTCAGTAATAAAAGCTAGTTCTGTACTCCAGAGGTGGGAAGAATTCAGTGAAGCTGACATAGACACAGTCAGAAAGAAGATGATCTTCTTACACGTGTCTGTTGGACCATCCATCCAGTGCAAAACTAAAATGAAACTGATTATACTCAACTTTCTTCAAACTAATGTTTTTAGCTTGGCATGAGCAAAACCCTGCTCTGTAGCTCCCTGAAGATACCACAGTTACACAGGACTTTACATTCCTCTGATTTGTTCTGGTTCATCCATACTCAGTCATCCTGAAGCCACTTCACTGTTCCAAAGAAGTGTCATCACTGCATAGAAAGGATATTTCATGGGTGCAGTAACTCTGCAGTAGGTCTCACACCCTTAAGGCTTCAGGGAGTAATGCAAAAGTCAGAAGAATCATGAAACCTTTAAAGAAGATCTTTAAATAAAATCCTTAAAGAAGAAATAGCTCATATTAGGAGTGGATTAGAATTGGAAATGGCCAATCTGATGAATGCACAAGAGCAGCTGGGCCAAGTTACAGCAATGCAAAGACTATTCTAAATAGTGGTGGGAAGACAGACCAGGTTTCTCAAGGTCCCTTGTATGGCTCTCCTAATCCTGGGCTTTAGCTGAGGATTTATATGTATAGCCTGTGATCTGAGTCCCTTTTGGAAATGCAGAGCTTGTTCCTGGAAGGCATTAGCAGTCTGTGAAAGGAGTGCTTGGCTAAACTCTGTTTTGAAAATGTCTGGGGCGGAGGTGTGGTGAGAACAAGAATTGTCTTTCCATGAAGTTTCCTAGAAGCCCTATAAGGAGGGGTTGGGAGGCTATGGGAACACTAATCAAGTAGAAAAAAATTATAGATCACTTGTGAGACTGACAAAGAAATCTTTCCTTCTTTGGACAGATTGCTTGCTGAGGATCATTAACTATTTAGGACAATTTTTTATTTCATTTTCTTCCCTCTTTCTTTTTTTTTTTTTTTCAATTCCTTTCAGACCTAGAAACACCATTATGACAAAATAATATCCTATTTGTTCTCTGAAGCCAGTCTTTCAGTTCTGATTAGAGAGAAGAGGCATCTTGTTGGAAATTAATGTATTCAATGGCTCTGAGAGTAGACTGCTCTATAGAGGTATTTCAAGATCTCGGTAAACAAACAGAAATGGAAATAGTACTCCTAGTACTTAAACTTTAAGCTATCCCTACATTTCCAGGCAAGGGTGTACTCAGGCTTAGCAAGGGAATGAAAAGGTAAGAGGGATTTCTCTCTTCTCCAGTGAAATCTCTCCAGATCTTGGAACTAGTCACAGCGTGGTGAGTTCATTTACTGCCCATTTTCTACTTGGTGCAGGTGGATGCCAAGTGATCAAAACAGAGCCATTATTTCCACCACCCACCTACTGATGAGTCCTGTATTCAGTGACAGTAATGATTTAGCTACTTTTGACTGTGAATGCCATTTTTCTCATGCAGTTGTTACAGTAATACAGTCCCTAGAACGAAGAAGTCCTTAATGAAGCTCTGAAATGGGGTAGGATTATTCCCATTTCGTAGAATCATAGAATGGTTCTGGTTGGAAAGGACCTCAAAGATCATCTAGTTCCAATCCCTCTGCCATGGCAGGCATACCTCCCACTAGACCAGGTTGCTCAAGTCCCCATCTAACCTGGCCTTGAACACCTCCAGGGATGGAGCAATGGATTTGTACAAAGGATGAACATCCCGTAATGGATATATCTATGTCTGCATAAGGGAAATGATACCATTGTGCTGTTTTTGAGAAGGAATTAAGTTGCCTAAACATGGGCATCTGATACTCTCAGGTGTCTAAAATAATATCCAGTATCCTTGTAAGTGGTTGTTAAATATGTCACTAGGTGACTCACAAGCTTTTGGAGTCATGGATGGAGAGCAGGGGAGCTTTGGCAGCTTTGGAAACTTGAAGCAAAAACAAATGTCACAAGGCAAAGTCCCCTCATTGAGTGAGGACATTGAAGGAGGTGTTGTGTGACAGGAAAAATGAGAGGATGAACAGGAAAAGTGAAAAATTGGGAAAATGGGAAATCACGATTGTCTTGAATGTAAAGAGAAGCTTATGTGAAAGTCAATGAATCACAGCCATCAAGAGGTAGGAGCAAGAACAAGGACTGATTGGAAAATTGTTTTTTTACCCATATATTTTCTGGTAGAAAATTAACAAACCCAGACTAAGGATCATTGTTTGAGGCCTTAACTGGAAAAAAAATGAACTACCTACCACATCTAAACAAATGCCTTCTGTCACTATTGACAAACAGTAAATGGAAACTGAATAAGCATCTGCCCCTCACCTCCAGATTTGATGAGAAATGGGCTTTTCCACAGAAATCTCTGTGCTAATAAGAAAAGTCAAGTCAGGGGAGCAGATCGCGATGAATTAAATTTTTCAGCCACTTTTGGATTTTTCTTTTCACAACAATTCCTGAAGCTGGACCAGCTACACCTTAATACTTGCTGAGGTCAGCATCCATGACACAGTCTGGGCATTAGCAAACAGCCCTAGTGCTCTTTTTTGTGTCCCTGCTCCACAGGTATTATGCAAGCCCTCAGGAGCTTTGTGGACACTCTGAAACCCACAGCACTGTCCAAGGTGCCTCAAAGCTGAGCTGTACCTGAGCGTAGCAAAGGTGTGATCCCAGTATTTCACAGTGATGATTTTGGTACCCAAGGGTCACATCTTCCTATAGTAAACCTTTCTCTTTCTCAAGCGGAGCGCTTTCTAGTAAGGCTCAGGCAGGTTATACTCACTCTTTAAAATCTGTGTATTACATCCTACCCAGCTAGCATCCAGAAAGAGGATGTCTTTCCCAGTTCTATCCATTTTCTCATCATTGAAGTCAGTCGAGAATCTCCAGAGATGGCTTGCACCATCTGTGGACAAGTTTCTAAGATAAGTGGGAAGAAAGCACTGTTGAGAAGCTTTGTCATAGTTTGCATACACATTTGCATAGCAAAGCCCTGTTGAGGTTAATTCCACCCTTAGTGTAGAGTAAGTCCTTGTGTCATAGAGTCAAAGAATCATTTAGGTTGGAAAAGACCTCTAGGATGATCTACTCCAACCTTCATTCCAACATGTCCCTGACCCCTAGACCATGTCCCAAAGTGCCACATCTATTTGTTTTTTGAACACCTCCAGGGATGGTGACTTTACCACATGAAGCAATAGAAGACATTGGGCCCTGATTTTCCTCTCACAGCAGCTTTACATGATGATGATGATGAAATTCTTGGTTGCAGAATGCAAAAAGGTATTGGCCCTGTGGCTTGTAACTGAGGAGCACTCTGCAAGGATTCGTTTTTTTTATCACTTCATTGTTAATGGGGTGTTTTCAGAGTGTTCTTGTATACAGTGGCTGAAGTCTCATTATATATTTAAGTGCAATTACTGTCTTGGTTCTGTTCTCACACAGTATCTTTCCTGAGCACTGCATTTCCCCCCCTCTGTTTTCTTATGTTTGCTGAGCAGAATCGGCAAAGAGGACAGATTTGTTAATAGATATATGATAGCCTGTTAGAGGTCAAGATTCCTGTAAATTTAGCTTCACCCCTGCCAAGTGCAAAATTGCTTGTTATCTCAGGTTGAATATGACTGGAAGAATGGAGGGTAAAAAGAAACAGCCAGGAGAGATGGAATAAAATAATGAGCTGACACAAACTGATTGGCACTTGGGAGTAGTTAAAACAAGGTTAAGAAAGATACATATATATTTATGTATTTCTTCTCAGGAGAATCTCATAATTTTAAGAACAAATCTTGTGGACCCTGCATGTAAGTATGTTTTTGAAAGAGTGATACAGAAAGAAAACCGTTTGAAAGTATTACAAATATTAAAGAAAAGCAACCCTGTAAATTTTCAAGACTGAGATAAACCTATCATTTTTGCTTTATGTGTGCTGATCATCTTATGTAAAACGTACTCTATAATTCCAAAAGAGTTAAACTTTGAGCAATATACTGTATGTAATTTAACAGGATTTTCTCTGGCACAGGAGAAAAAGAGAGACCCCAACCACGCCTGGAAGCAAGGCTCCCAGCAATGCTTACCATACATGTAATTCTAGCCTCTTTGGAATTAAAAGGTTGCTATAACAACATGATGCATTTATTCTTTCCATTGCTTGTTTTTTTATGATCACTTTTTAGAATATCGGTTGCCATAACAACAGAACATAGTATCTTAAATGCCATCTTTCATGTATATTTATGCAATATAATTAAAGGTATGAGATATGCGATTGGGGCAAGCTTTGGGTTGGATTAATTAATATCTCTCTCATGAAACATTCCAGTGCTACCACTAGAAGTAAGAGTGAATTCAGATAGGACCAGCTTTGTGGTGACTCTACCTCTTGCAGCTGTAAGTATACTTACCTTTGCTGTGCTTCCATTGTTAATTAAGTGTTGATGAGTCTTCTAAGTTATAAGCTATCAGAACTGTTCACTCTTTGAATCTTATTCTAAGCTGTGATTTCTATTAATTACAGTTGTGATTCTGTTCTTATTAGCTAAGCTGATCGCTCTCAGGGGAATATGAGACTTTCCTGAGTGGAGCAGACAGTTGAGACATCCAGCCTGCTACATTGCCTTTCAAAGGAGACTGGCAGGCAGGTTCTTGGCTCTGCATCCAGCTTTTTCCCCCACTGTTGTGCTGTGACCTAAAATCATCTTGAAGAGGTAATGATGTCTCCCTATGCAGATGAGAATATATCCCTGAATCTTCCTTCTACACAGCAGGAATAAGCAAAGAAAGGTGCAGATGAGTGAGGGCAGAGCACGCAGCTTCCCACGTGATGCTGTGCTGACTGCAGATGATGTGGATGAGAGCAGCACCACGACATTTGGACTTAGGAAGTGTATCTGTTGCTGGGGTGAGCACCACCCTCTGTGGGGACACATAGCCCATATCCAGTCTGCACCCTTAAGTCACCAAATTCAAAAGTGTTAATGTTTGCGATAGCACAACACAGCACAGCACTGATGTTCCCATAAGTCCCTGTGTTTATACTAATGCTTCCATACCCTTGTTTGCCATTTCTCCTGTTTCTTTCCACTTTTGAGCTGGGCACTAACTCTATGTTGTCTGTTGTGCCTGCCCTTGGCAGAGGCTGTATCCTAGCTCTGAAAAACAAGAGAAGTCTTATGGGCGCACAGCTGGCTAGCAACAGGAAGGCACTAAGATCACTGGTGTTGTCTGGAGAAAATGTTCTTGGTGAGATGGTTTATCAGGGGATAAAAAACATGATCTCTACCATTCCACCTCAACGATGCAGTATATACACATCCACCCAGGCAAACCCATGAGACCTCTACAGGCAATAATTAAGGAAAAAACCCACAAGGGTGTTTGTTTGCTCTCCACAAGCTCAGAGAAGATTGAGTTGTCCAAAACCCAGAAACAGCAGACTCCCAGCTCTGATATGTGCCTGATATGACTGCCACACCAGGGCAGCAGGGTTGTACTGAGGAAGGATCCCAGAAGTGGGCCCAGTCCTGAAGGTCACCAGTTAGTCTGCTTGACAGGTGACTTCTCCAGGGACTCACTGCAGGGCAGGCCTAGAAAAGGACACAGAGAGGGATAGCACAGAGGGAAGAAAGGAAGACACTGTGATAATTGTATCTTTCTTTATTAATGTGTGGACAGTTACTATGGGAGGAAAACAGGGATTTCTGGTTTACGGTCAATAGCAATATTTTTGTGGATAATATTGTGTGAACTGTGGTGTCTTGAGTTCTGATACAGGGCAAAAGCTAGATGAAAAATGAGGTATGGAAATGATCTCTCTGACCTCCATACTAATTGTTTGTATGAGCACTAAAATAACTATTGAGGAGAGGAATAATAAAAGATAGAAGTACTGATACTTTCCATTTCAGTCTTTTAATATTGACACAGAGTCATAAGTTTAAATTACTGCAGTGACTGTTCTGAGTGACTAGGTCAGGGAGACGCCACACTATTCACATGTACTTCTTTAGAGAGAACTGTGCTCTGGATACTACAGATTGTAAGGCACCACAGGCTATCAGCTCTCTGCATCCTTATCAGAGAGATTCAGAGTCCCTGCAAAAACCCAGCTGGAGTATTCTGTGATTATCAAGTTGCAAAGGATTGGTCTCCATTATTCCTATTCTGCTCTTACTCAATAAGCCAGTAGGGCTTTGGCAGAGGTAAGCCAGGTATCCACTGCTGCCAACCCTTCGGTCTCTGCTTCAGCAATTTTCAATGTTCCCCTTGACACCTCCAGGTCTCCCATGACGCTGCAATTACAGCTGTTTAGCAAAAAGGGCAAATGTGGCACAGTTGCCCTCAGGAACACCCTTGCTTTCTGCACTCAGCTGCAGCACACTGCTCTGCCACGAGGTTGCAGAATGCAACATCTTGAGGATGCCTGGATGAAACCCACCACTGACCCTAAATGCTACCTGTGGGGCACCTTTGTAGATTAAATGCCTCCAGTCTTATCGTCGGCAGCACTTAAAGGGTTGAGGTCATCCTCTTGGGGCCCTGCAATTATGTAGAATTTTTTCAGACATTTACTTAGGACCTGTTTAGCCTTTTATCAGACTATATAAAAAAACGCAGGCACACCTGTGTCCATGCTAAACACCTATTAGTCACAATAGGTCACCACACAGTACCAGGGCTGTCATGCTGTAGTGGATAGGTCAACTCTTCAAACTACAGTATGGGCTTGGTGCCCTCCTTGCAGCCATGCCTAGGTTCAGTTTTAGAAGATAACTCAGAAAACTACATAGCATTCACACCTCACTGCACTGAGCTGATGGCAAGAACTCTCTCAGTAGCCAATTCCCTAAATAAGACAGATGGATATGTCCATTAATATAATGGTGACAGATCTGTGGCTTCTTATTAATAATCTAAATAAAATGGGTAATATCCTGTCCTTCTCCCCCACACTCAGGTTGCCAAGACCAAATGCTCTTTCATCACTTTGGTTAATACTTCAGCATCTGTCAGGCTGAGCTTGATCCTGGAGGACATTAACAAAGGTAAGCAGCTGATGTCATCAGGTTATGCATTAATGATCTATGGTCATATGTGACTAATATATGGTTGTACGTATGCACTGGAAAAGTAAGGAGTTCAAATATTTCCAGAATAAGTGAGAGTGTAGTGTCTGATAGCTCAAGTCCCTGACTGAATGCAGCAGGACTATGTGGTTGCAGAGCTGCAGTACAGTGTCCCATTCACTGAAAACTGCTTGACCAAATGTGCTTCATTCTGACCACGTAAGTTCTGAATGTTTGTCAGAGTCTTTGACATAAGGTCATCTCTGCACTTTCAGTGCAGTCCATGTCAAGAATGAGCAGGCTGCTCTTGAAGAAAAGAGAAGGCAGGAGTAGGGATAGCACGGCAGGAGGGACAGGAGTGTCACTGGCAAGAACATGGTCCTCCAGTACTGAAGCAAGGCAAACAGAGCAAGTCTAGTGGCGGTGACCAGGATCAGCCATCAGTTCAGCAACCATCAGAAAAGACTATAGTGACAAGGCAGGTCCAAAGCCAAAACAAGAACTCAAAATCAGCAAGGCAAGGTCAGGATCAGCAAGATACAAAGATTCATGTAAGTGTACTTACAGTATAGCTAAGGCAAGGAGCAAGTGCAACAAATTAAACTTAAATACAAGTCTAGAAGCAAAGGAAAATGGCAAGGCTTTTGCTTGTCATCACCAGCTATTTAAGATTAGCATGCTCTGCTTTGCTTTGGAAATGCTGGTGTTCATCGCCAGTACAGTTTTTGTCCTGCTGCAGAAACATTCCATAAACTATCAAGAAGCACTTGTCTGACAGAGCTTAGTGTTGGCCCTCAGGTAGAAAGGAAAGACGTGAAACCTGCTGAGTGAGAAGAGTTTAAGTGATATGAGTGGCAGGCTGAAATCATTTTTGCTTGTGACACCGTGATAGAAAAATAAGTTCTCCTAGAATGCACTGTAAGCCAGTTCCAGGAAAGTTTGCAGGTTGTTATAGCAGACATCTAGTGTATGTTTCACAACAGCTAGTGCCAGCCTCAAGTCCCTGGACAAGATAAGCCACTGTGTTTGCATATTGGATCTAACTGGAGGTGATCTTACCCACTTCCCATGAGCATGAGCTGCAGTTTAAACACTGTTGTCTTCGTGGCAAGTCTTTCCTTAGTGTAGAAGAGTCTATTTTAGTAGCACATCTAAGCATCTGGACACTTTTTTGGAAAGACTGTAGCCTTGTGGAGGAAGGCTAGAAGAAATAAACTCATAAAAAACCTGGGATATACCGCAATCCAATAAAACTGATGAAATAAACGAAGAAAGACATTTCTTCCTAATTCTGAGAGGTGATCAGTCATGCCTGGATATGTGACTACTGTTTCTTCGGATATGACCTCTGTCAAGAAGGTTAAGGTGTAGAGAAACCATTTGTTAGTATGGTTAGTGGTCTATCTTTATAGCCAGAGAACTTCAAATATAGGTATCCATATGCATATGTGCATATATATATATATATATATATATATATATNACATTGGCAGGGTTGTCAGAGGCAGATAAAGGCAGTTCACCTTCTGGCTCTCTAAACTTTGCATTTCCAGCATCTGTTTGTTCAGTGTAACTCCTTGGTCACGTCTAGAGCCCAAAACAAACAACAGAGTAGTTACTCTTCAGGAAAGCAAAGTTAGACTCTCCTCAGCATCAGAAGAGCCATCCCTTGTTTCTGCTGTGTGTTGTAGAAATGTTACCTGCCGTTCAACTTGTCTTCTCCTTCTCAGCTTGTGCAAGGAAGGGGAAGCAAGGCGGGGGAGGAATGTGCCAGGCTGTGCATTGTAGCTGATGAGATGAAAATGACCTTGTTGTCGTCTGGATTCTGCTTTGAGCAATGCTGTGTATCCCTTGGAGGTGGATTAGGTTTCCACTGACAGGCTCTGGGAGATAGAATTTCTATTAGAATTAGGGGAAGAATATCTATTAGATAGATACAGCTCGTTATCTGCACCTTGTCTCCTGCTCAGACTGTCTGTGTACTATCTTTCCTTCTCCTTGCCTGTACTCACAGTTCCTCTGCTCATCAGATTTGTCTTGCTCTCTT
The DNA here is from genome assembly GCA_013400335.1 of Eurystomus gularis. Classification (NCBI taxonomy): domain Eukaryota; kingdom Metazoa; phylum Chordata; class Aves; order Coraciiformes; family Coraciidae; genus Eurystomus; species Eurystomus gularis. The sequence continues at coordinate 101,162 of VZZY01014914.1, forward strand.
CACCTCTCCCTGGGCTCTTCCTCCAAAGATAAAAAAGTTGCTGTTGCTAGACACGAAGTGCCATTGCTTGTCCTTCACTTTCTATCTTCAACTTCCAAACAAGGGGCTTCTCCTGCTGCAAAGTGACTGAACCAAGCAGCAGGCTGGTTGTGCAAACCCACAATGCACCTCTGTTTCTAGTGAACTGCTAGAGGAATTTCTTGTCCTAAGATCATCCCTGCTGTCTACCCACCACGACTAAGACTTCATCAAATGGGGTCAACAAGTAAATGCAATGATTTTATATCTGATATCATGCAGAGGTATCAGTCTTGTTTTACAGGGTCTCCTACTCACATGGTAGGGCCAAAGAGGCCCTGAATCCTGAAGCTTTTTGCACCCTGAAGCTTTTTGCACTTGAGAGCAATACTGGAATAACGGGAGTGACTACAAGTGCATATGTGGCCATCACACAAATCTATATTGTTATTTCTGTAGAGTGTTTTTGTATTACCCGTGAGATGAGTGGTCAGTGTGCCGCACAGGTAGCACAGGAGATTCTTTGAGAACCGCTGTTCTTCCAAGCACCACTCCTTAAGGATAATGGTGTGGCAAACTGATACCTTCTTTGGGAACCCGCCTCAATAGCCAATCCTTGAGGACAGGTGCCCGGCATGATGGACATGCCTTGACTGTTTCAAAGAGGTTATCTCTTCTAGGCTGTTATATCCCATCCTTATTTTAAAAATGATTCTTTTGCTGTAGGTGTGCTTTTACTAATTCAGGGGAAGAGGTAAAGAAACACTCTCCCCTACCTGTGATGTGTCTTATTTCTCTCATAGACATTATATGACCAGTAGTTAATTTAAAAAAAAAAAACAAAACAAAAAAAACAAAAAAGCCACATTCACAGAATAATGGCACATTTCGTATTACAGTCTATGGTTATGCATGCTTTAGAGCTGAATGTGAAGTGGAAGGGAGTCTAGGAAAGGGAAAGAAAGGATATAGCAGATTTAGCGGGAGTGCATTCTTAGGCACCACTGAGTGACAGCGTGAATTCCAAGATCTGTTCAAGAGACAGCACTATACACCAGTTTGCACCTTCACCTCCTACATGCACAGGACTCTCCAAAAGATCTGCTAGCTATGCTTGATAGAGCAGTGGGTTACAGAATAACAAATAGCATCAGCATTACTTCAAAATGCAACATTTTCTGAAGCCTTCCTACTGGGATCAGGAACTGCAAGCATAGCAATATTTTTATAATGAATATCCACTCATGGATATTCATGCGTGGTGATTCTGACAAGCTGGACAGTGGTTTTGCATTTGTGTTCTCCAGCTGCTGGCAAAATAATGCCTGCACTCTCTTACATCCTTATGTTTTCATGACTAAGATTCACTACTGCTCAGCTATCACAGTCCCTCAATTCTCATTCCCTGCTGATCTCTCAGAGTTGTTGTCTTTTGAGGACTGTGAGTTCTTTCAGAAAAAAATATTTTGAAGGAGTATCGATGGTGCAAAAAGATGGAAAATTGAAGGCAAAAATACTTCCACGTGAGACAGAACATTCAGGTAGTTCTGTAATAAAAAGAGATGCTGCATTAAATACATAACAGTGAAGTCTCCTTTCCAAATACAAGCCACATCACATTGCTTTCTCCTTTGCACAGCAACATTCCAAATTCATTTGAAGTTTTCATCTGGGAAAGCTTGGTAGCTTCTTTCTCCTTTACATGTTCTTTTTTTTTCCCTCTCTGTTTCTCCAAAACAAGCATGGCTATTCTGGGTTTTGTAATTTGCCTTCATCTCCTGGGAGCCTTTTCTGTCACTAAGATACAGTTAAGGATGCCTGCGGGCCCTGCCTTGCAAAGGGAAACTGCACACATCCAAGTGAGCATTACATGCCATGTTCATAGCAAGGCGTTGCATCATCAGCTGCAGGGACTGAAGCAAATGCTGCAGAAAAAAAAAATCCACTAGGTCTATAATGCTGTAGACATTGCCAATCTAGACATAAGTTGCAAATATAGGTATTTTATGATGCCTGCTTTAACTGTAATGTTATTCCCCCTGCTCCCTTCCCCTAGACTCCTCTTGGTAACACAAGTTAATAGCTTATTTGGGAGAGGGAGAACTATAATGATGTTTTTAAAGCACATTTAACGCCCTTCTAAGAAATGCATCAGATAAAGAAGAGAATTGAGCCATTATAAAATAGCAGAGAGTGCATCTCAAAACTTCCAGGCAGAACTTACAAATGAAGCAGAAGACTTACATGTGACATGTGAGAAGACATGTCTGTCTCAGGACGAATTTATTAGTGTGCTTTTTTGCTCAGAGGAGCAGGAGACTCCACTGCGCCTTGTGGCCATTTTTGTTGCCTTAAAATCAAAGGGATGGAGTGTATGCTTAAAGCTGTGCACCTGGAAAAGGACATACATATGCAAGAACATATGGTGTTTGTAGGGTTTTCGTGGGCAGTGCTAGTAGCAGGGACATCTCTGGAGTACTTTGTACTTTGCAGCATTCCAGGTCTCAAAGGCTTATGAGTCTCCCTGACAAGAGATTCCTTATGCATGGAAGAGCCACCAAGTAGAGATCAGCCTTTATCATCTTCTTCAAACTCTGAAGCCATGTGATGGAGCCAATGCATGTTGCCTTCTGGATATTTTTAACTTATTGAACTTCTATTTCTTTTGCAGTAGACTACCAAAGCTCCCCAAGGCTCTTAAAGCACAAGATGGTGCAATCTTTGTTCCACGGGTGAGGGAAGAAGGATTCAACTTGTCTTTTTGACTGCCTTAGGAAATGCCAGGCACAACATAGTCTGGCTCAGTTAGCTGACTTAAGAGCCAGTCTCTCAAATGTATTCTTAACCTGCAGATTTCCCCCAGAATTCAAAGTATGTCACAGTAGACAAAAGCCCAGCAGTCCTTCAAGAGAGGGTCTGTCACTTGTGAGAAATTGAAGTACTTGGCTGAAAAGAAATGCCAAGAATTATGACTTAACGTTATGACCTCATCTACAGTTTAAAATAGAATCTAAAGCAACACCAGGAACATGTCCTTTCAAAAAAAAAAAAAAAAAAAAAAAAAGGGAAAACAGAAGGACAAGATAAGTGTATTCTGTATCTGAGTGAAACTCTGATAAAAGAGTTGACAGGTATAACCCAGCCCTATGGACAATCTCTAATGTTGCTGATTTTTTGGAAAAGATTTAGTTACTTATCCAGGAAAAATATCTTTGAGAGCTGATATTGGTTTGGGATCTTGGTTAGAAACATTTTAACACGCAGAACACCTCTGAAAATGCAGAGTTGCTTCCCTTAGAATATAATATGAAGATAAGGAAGAGCTAAATGTTCAGCCCCCCCCTCCAATTCCAGATTTTAGCCATTAAGTAGTGAAATAAAATAGAATATCAGGGCACCATATCCTTTTCAAATATTTTGTGCACACAAGATCCCTGGTCCATACAGGGATAACTGCTGGACCTGAGCTTCTTTGTTTCTATATGTGTCCTCTAGGAACATGCTTATGAGAACTTACTGATTCCATCCTCATAAAAGGTTGATGATGTTGTGACACTCTTCGCTCAGTATTCGTAAATTATAGTTCAGATTAACTGGGTCTTTCTGGCAGTGAAAAACAACTATAAATTCTGTTTAACCAGCTAGTCAGTTTCAGCTTAGGGCTTGTTGCCTTACAGGAACAGCTCAAAGCAGCCAGAGGACACTAAAGAATCAGGCCTTATATATCAACTGAAAGATTGATTTAAGATCTGAGCCTAGCATGAACACCAGTGCTATTAGATCCATCTCTGGTACCCCTAAGGTTAAAGATATTACTATTACAGATTCTGTCCATGCAGGTCTCCTTGAGACCAAGCACTCCCTTGCTGCTGGGGGAATTCAACAGATCTTGTTCAAGTGCTAATATCAAATGGAAACTCAATATGAGGCCCCTGAATTCCCATTTGTTTGTGAAAATGCACAGTGCAGTCTGTGCACAGAATTAGCTCAGTAAAGCCCACACTATGTTCTCAAAATATAGATTAAAATTATTTTTCCTTTAAGATACAAATCACAGTGCATGAAAGCATGAATTATATTCAAAGTACAGTTTAGTTCAGGTCCATTCAGTTAACCTGGTCTAGAGCAGAGTGCTTTGTGTTGGAGCCTAATGTGATGATCTATTTTATCTGTTACAGTACTACAGCCTGGAGTTTACATTTTGGGATCTGCTTACCATCTTTGCACACTCTGACCCAGGATAAATATCAGATTAGCATCACATTAGTATAAATTAGCCTCAGGCTCAGTTATGATCCTTTTCATTATACTAACCTAGGACAACTTCAGAAAGGAAATAGCATTCTCCCTGTCTTCCTTCTTACCATCACCCTTTATACTCCCAAATGCCCCCTAAGCTAAGGAAGGTGCTGGGGGAAGAGGACCCTGGCCAGCTGTGCAGCAGCTGGTGGTTGCAAGCCATGTCCTCAGTACCCAGCAGCAACAGACATTCTGTGCTACAGAGTTTGCACAGTATCAAAAAAATGATACCAGGGTTTCAAGACCTACAGACAACAAAAGACTGAGATTAAAGTGACCCACTACCCCTACTTAAAGAGCTCACATTTCTGACTGCAGCCAGCCAGGGTCTGCTATCTGCTTTTATCTAATTTCCATAGGCAGATGATTTTCTGGTAGAAATAATTTTTTTTTAAAGTAACCTGTCTACACAATTCAGATTTCAAGCACAAAAGTTTGAAGTCTTAAGATGAAAGCTTTCATTGAGATCACATGGTATTTATGCAAGTAAGGAAAAGTAAATCTTGTCTAATCCACCAATAATTCCACTGATTTTATTTTGTTTCAAGAAGCTCTGTTGCTAAATTTCAATGATAACAAATGCTGTGCAATAATAAAATTGTCCCTGCCCCAAGATATTTCACAAGATTCTGTGCTGTTTATTTGTTTGCTTGAAGTTTAAAAAAAAACCAGAACATTTAAAGCACTACATAAAACAAATTCAGGGCTTTTATTTTTGTTTAGTCAAAGCTTTTCTTGATATGATCATGATGCTGAGTATTTTTAAACTTGAATATAGAAAGCTTGTGATTAATTTTTAAAATACGGTGTAGAGCTATTTTATCATTATCAGAGCTTAAATTTCTAACCAAAATAGTAAGAAAATTACAGGTTGTTTCAAAATGAAACATTGGAAAATTACTGCACAACTCTTTTTAAATATAATTTTTTTGCCTTAGGGAAATGTCTTTTTTTCCCTGTCTTTCCCTCTGTCCCATTAGATGATGTTCAAATCTGCATTTTCTAATGAGAAAATGCTGGATCACAAAATTCCTGCTCAGCTTTGTTGATTAGACATTCACACACATAGTTCAATTCTGTCATTTGAAAACGAAGATGTTTACCCACCTCTGCTATTCGATTTCATCTTTCTGGAGTGATTAAAGGAGGGTAATGAGTCAGACAAGAGAAGGGGGAGTGGAAATAATTAAATATAACCCTAACAATTAAAACCCTATATTCAGTGGGCTTTAAAATTCTAGTTCAGTATAGAATAGTATGTATTTTAGGATCCTGTGTCCCAATAAAAATATGAATTAATTTCTCTAGACAGCCTGTGCTTTTGTCTTTATTTTCATTTTGATCAGAGCAAAAAAATAACTGTAGCACAAATCAGGAATAAAAGCTGACAGATTAAAGCATGTCAAACAAAATGCAGTGGACAAAGTATTAGTGGTGCATTTTCATGTGGCACTATTTCCATGTTATACATAACAGCCTTTTGCAAATTAAGCCATCTTTTTGATATATGTCCTTAAGCAGCAGAGCAGGAAAATGTTATATTAACCAGTGTTTGCAGAAGTATGAAAGACTGCTGGGGCAATTGGAGGCATCAGGCAATGGATAGTGCTGCATTTTGCTGTATAGAGTTGTAGAAAGGAGGCGGAAGCCTCCTGTGTACTCACTTCTGGCATCAGCTAACTTTTCATCACTTTAACATTAACATTATCATCACTTCAACATTAACATTATCATCACTTCAACATGAACATTATCATCACTTCCAAACATCCTTTCAGCCTCTTTCTTCTAGACACAGAACTTCCTTTTGTTTCCAATTCACTGCAATTTTATGTTCTGCTGCTGCAAACAAATGGGAAATCAATTCTGTGTTTTTCAGCTTATATGCTCCTTTTTGTTGGTTGTCAGCAAAACTAACATCAGTGTCAGTGTAGGTTACCCTTATTTATACACCACTTAGAAACCATACTAAGCTATGTAAAAGGAGTGGAGAATGTCAGCCTGGAGGTGGTAAACACATTGGAGCACAATCTGAGTGTAGTTAAGTAGGGCTATTAATACTTCAGAAGTCACTCCAGACCAGACCAGACCAGAAGAATTATTACAGTGTGCACCAAATAGATTCCAGAGTCCCTCAAATTGTGCTATAGCACCTAAAATAGATTAAAATAAAGCATGAAGAATAGATATTTATACTAGTTACTGTCACCTGACAACCTTCTACTTGATACTTGTCCTTGGCTTTTAGGCACTTTCCTGGGCATCAACAGACAGTTAATGGCATGGGATAATACCTAACAGTGCGTGCCTGTCTAGTGACAAGCAGAGTGTAGGCCATCTTTCAACTACCTTAAGACAAACCCCATGTCACCTAACCAATCTAACTGAAGTTTGGTTTATTGAGAAAGGAGGAGGAGATGCCAGCATGAAAATGTTGTGTGGGATACAACAAGTCATAGACATTATATGCGAGGATGTCAGGATTTAGATACACACAGGTTACTGGAGAGAGATGCCTAGCATCTTCCAAAATAAAAGGAAGCCATCTTATGGGTTGTTTTCTTTTTCTTTTAAGCCCTGTTTGGTAGGGGAGTTAGGCAGTTTCTATGAGGTCCGTTAGTATGTTTTATCCTTTCTGCCATCTGGTCTTGACTTTTGTTTTTACTTTCTAGATTAGTCATTTCACTTTTCTTGACATGCAAAGCTCTGAGTGCTTGTTACCTTCTCCAGATACTTCTTTTAACTCTCTAACACACACTTTTAAAATATACTTTGCTTCTACAATGACACTCCTATCACATAGCATGCAATACTGAGTTCCTCTGCTCAGCTTCAATTTCTGTTAGTCTCTTTTTTCCCTCTTATTCTCCAACTCTGAAACCCTATTCCTGAGAAGTCCACAGACTAAGGACCTCTTACCTTTTTTTTTCTTCTTCTTCCTATGTAAGAAGAAATCTTCTTGACAGGCCAGTCAACATTTTCGTAACTGTTCTGGGGAAGCTACCAAGTTCATCTCCCTCATCTGGGGAGGTAGGTTTACACAGTTTTCAGGTCCCCACTAACATTATTGTACTTTATGCTAAGCACATGCTATTGGCATACATTATATCTCTCATGTTTACTACAGAATAGCAGAAAAGAGAAAACACTCTTCTCTGATTTACAGGAATTGAATATACCTGAAATTTAATCAATAATATATTTGTAATGAGGCTGAAAATGGCCTGTCAAATACTGGCTGATGATTTCTTAATTAAAATCAATGATAAATCTTGTGTATGAGAGGTAAGAATATTTTATTAAGTTATTGGTGTGGGATTACATAGAATACATAAGGAAAAAAAAAACAAGCTGAAAAAAAACAGAACAGAAAAGTCCTCATCTTCATTCCATTTTTTAAAGCATACATGAATACCTATCTAAAAGTGATAAAACAGTCATGACCAGAACATTAGTATGACTACCCAACAAATTGCTGAACAAATATTACCATTCCTGGGTTAATGTGCATTGCTAGAGATCAGCTTTTGTTTTTCTTGCCTTGCTCCAGCAATATGCAAGCTCAGTGGCAGCCCTCCTTTTACAGCTATTGAGTTTGTCCTTTTAAAAGGAAAGTGTTCCTAAAATTCTCCCAAGACTGAAAATCTCAGCAAAGTCCAAACTACTTAATTCAGGCAAGAAAAAAGACTTGCACCAGGCTTCAGCATGCTGTCCATGGAACTGATCACAAATACTAATGTTGTGTTTTAACTCCAGCAGGCAGCTAAGCCCCACACAGCTGTTTGCTCACTCCCACCATGAGATGAGGAAGAGAATTGCAAGGGTAAGTGTGTGAAAACCCATGGATTGACATAAAGATAATGTAAGCAAAAGCTGCACATGCAAGCAACGCAAAATAAGGGATTCTTTAACTGCTTTCCATCAAAGCAGACACTTATCTACCTGCAGGAAAGCAGGGCTTTATTGTGCATAATGGCTACTTGGGAAGATAAACGCTGTAATTCCAAACCCTTTCCTTCTTCCCCCAGTTTTTTATTGGTGAGCATGACATCATATGGTATCAAATCTCCCTTTGGTCAGTTGGGACCAACTGTTCCAGCTGTGACCCCTCCCAGTTTCTTGTGCACCCCCAGCCTACTTGCTGGTAGGGCAGTCTGAGAAGCAGAAAAGGCCTCGACACTGTAATCAACGTTCAGCAATAGCTAAAACATTGGTTTGTAATCAATATTGTTTTCATCACAAGTTCAGAATATAGCATCACACAAGCTACTAGGAAATTAACTCTATCCCAGCCAAAACTGGTGCCATTAATTAGAAGATCCTTACACCCAGTGGATTACAGTGCTACTTATTTATCTTTCCCACAGACATCTGCTCAAAGCACACACATTTTCCCAAAGGAAGAATGCCTAGTTTTGACTATGCTTCTCATACAAATCTAATCTGGGCCCCACCGGGGCTGTTCTGTTGCACAAGCAAAGCCACAATATACAGATAAGATTTGTCATACACAGCCAATTCGTATTTACAGCTACCATATAACTCCCACAAGCATGGGCTGTGTATGTCAAAACAAGACTCCCCAGACTTCTGTCTCCTCGGTCATACCCCTATACTATTTAGACAGCGTAGAGCTTACCACTTTCCATTTTGAGCAGGCTTCTAGATTGCAGCATAGCCTACAAGACACAGGAGCTCTTTTTTACTATCTTGACCCAGATGCCTTCAAACATGAGCAAGACTGGGGGCATACACACCTCCTTAGCTCTGTGTCCTGGTTTCTGAAGGAATGAAATGCACCCACATTGTCCAAGTGAAAGCTGTGGTACATATCAGTCAGCTCTCCAAGCTGAGTACCAGGGAGACTGGGATCCTAGGACATATCACAGTCCTTATTTCCCACAGAGCTTTCTCATTGCCTCTTCTGCTTTGAAGATAGAGACTATCTTGGGCATAGCCAAGAGGCTGAGGGGAGCATTCACTCCTCTTTTACTTGGCAGTCCTGAGTGTGCATCTAGAGTACTGTGTCCATTTCTGGATCCACTGTTGCAAGAGAGAGAGTGAAAACCAGAGCAAGTTTATTAGTGTTATGAAGATGGCTAGATGGCTGGAGAACATGCTGTATGAGGAGAGATAGAATAACTGAGTTTCTTCAACCTGAAGAAGAGATGGTGGAACAGGAATTTCTGTCTGCTGCAACTGGATTTATGGACAACATGAAGCCCATCTCCGAGGTGCACAAATAAAAGAATCAATGATCAAAAGTCTCAACAAAAGTAAATGTAGCCATATATAAGGAAGAAAATCTTCACTGTGACTGTGATTAAACACTGGAATGGGGGCCCAGAGAGGCTATGGACTCACCACGACCAAACTGGAGAACTACAGGCTAGGTAAACTGTTGCTGAAAGGGTGGAAAATTGTCTGGGCTCAGACAGTGGCAATCAACAGTAACAAGTCCAGCTGGCAGATCCTCCCTAGCAGCATCCCTCAAGGACTAATACTGGGCCAATATTGTTTATCATGATTGTTAGCAACCAGGGTTGCTAACATGAGATGAGATGGAGCTCGGTTCTGCAGATGATACCAAACCAGAGGGAGCAGCTGCCATGCTGGAGGGTACAACTCCCATTCAGAGGGACATAAACAGGCTGTAAAAATGGACTGACTGAACCATGAATTTCTAGAGAGGCAAATGACAAATCCCCCACCAGGAATGGAATAACCCCATGCAACAGTGCAGACCAGGGACTAACTGGCTGGAAAGCAGCTTTGCACAAAAAGACTGAGAGGTCCTGGTCAACAGGAATTGAACATCAGCAATGTGTCCTTGTACCAAAGAAGACCAACCATGAATTAGGCTGAAATAGTAAGAGGATATCCATCAGGTCAAGGGAAGAGATTATTCCCCTCTGCTTGGCACTTCTGAGACTGCATGTGGGGTGTTGCGTTGTGTTTTGAGTTCCCTAGTACAAGAGATACTGACATACAGGAAAAAATCAAAACTTCACTGAGCAAGGCCCTGAACAGACTGTCCTAATTAGCATTGCCTGAGTGGGATGTCAGACTAGGTCCTCTCCAAAAGTCCTTTCCAATCTGGATGGCTCCCTGTTTCTATCTCTTGAGATACACAAAACTCTGATAAACAATCTATAATCTGATCTAATTTAGAAGTTGGACCTGTTCTGAAACAGTGGTTGGACTACATCCAGAGGTCCTGCTCAACCAATGTTAGCCTTTGACCTATGATTCTTTGACCTTTTTGCTTATTTACCCGCACAAATCCAGTGCCATTCAAAATGAGCCTGTTAACAAAACGTAAAAAACAATTGATGCATAAGGAAGTCTGTTTGCTCCAGGCTTCCAGTGGCTGCCCCCATTTATAATGGCAAAAATAAATACATACAACATTATTCTCAGTTTAACTACTGTAAGGAAATATGCAAGAGAGCCCTGTGAGCCTATGCTTAGGACTTGAATTGAACTCCAGGCACCCTAAGTTGGAGATGTTGAGCACCTCCCTATTGACCCTTACTACCTGTTGAAAACCAGGCCAGTTACTGAGAGCCTACTGCCTCAGGAGGAACTTATTTTAGCAAAAAGAAGTTTCCTTTCTGTTTTCTCAGCTTCTGCTGGGCAAACCTTTCAGAAGTACTGTAGGCACTCAGGAGTGTCAGCTCCACTGACTTTCAACTTGATGCAGCCCCTTTAAGATGCTTAGAGGGTTCCGAAGTTGTTGCATTTTGGGAGGAAATTAAATAGCTCTGCAAAACAAGAGAAAACAGGTTGAAGATCTGGCAAAGAAAACATAACTGACATTATGTTGAATCAAATCCTTGCCCACATGCTTTCTCTAACAGTGCTGAAAAAGGTTCTGTATCTTCTTCAGCTAAACTGCTTGTGAGCTTAGCTCATCAGAGTAAGGAGGTCCTCTTGCTGATAAGGATTTATTCTCCTCTTGTCATGTTCCTACACTGATAATTGGAGAGAGGGAGATGCAGGGAAAAAAAGAAACATTTTCTTCATCATAAAAGAAAATCTGAAGGTGAGACAGGAGGGGAAATCGTGGACTAGGCTGAAAAGACCTGTAAAATTTTTCAGATGATTCCTGACATAGTAAGCACCTTATGAGGTCCCAAAGGTGCATCTCTTAAATGCAGCAACTATTTACCCATATTTGACATACACTCCTGAAAAGTAAATCTGAGATATAATTTCCAAAGCCATGTTCTGCTTCCAAATCATTTACATAAGGAGACTTTGTAAATATTCCAAGATGTTACTCCTGTGCTATGCACAAAGAACAGATTTGTTCAAAGCACCTAAGGCAGTTAGGGTGCTCAGGAGAGGCAAAGATACATAAGTGTAATAAAAGCCAAAGGCTGTCAATGCTAAAGAAACTATATAATGGAATAATAATAAATTAGACAGGGAGGAGGGAGTCCAAAGCAATGATGGTAACAAAAAAATATTTAAAAACTGTAAATAAGCATTTAACTGTGTCACATTAAAAAAAGAAACTGTCACATGGCTCACTGGTGCTTTGTAACTCTCCTTTTTGGAGGTCCACTGTGAGTTTGTGGTTTCTTATGAGTACAGTTACATGGGCAACTCAAGTACACAACAGGGAATGAAAGCCTCCATGAGATCTTCTTTAACATCAGTTATGGTATTCTTATCTGTAGGGGAAAGTATACCTCCTGAGAAGGCCAGCACAAAGCTGTCATGTCACTTAAGCACCTCTTAGCCCTGCAAAAGTGATATTGCTGCTCTTTGGAGCTCTGCTTGGGTGTGGTTGAAAGTTAGGACTGTTGCTGTGCAGTGAGGAGGCAGGAAGATTGTTGTATTTGGGAAAGAACAGCTGAATTTCTCAGATTTTCTAGGGGAGGCAAATCTTTTCCACTCTCCAATCCCAAATCTCCACTCTCCAACAAAACACAAAAATGAAAAAATATGTTTGTGAATGCAAAGACCACCCAGAGCAGGGAGTACAGATCTAACACTTGAACATCCTGGAGCTTCAAACAGGAGCTTAGCTGGAACAGAGGCTCAAATGACCACTTTCCATTTTAGTGTACATCCCACAGCTGGTTCTCAAGAGTAGTTGTCTGGCTTCTGCATTTCTGTGAGCCAGGGAGGGGAGCATGGTGACAGGTCAAAGAACTAAACAAGAGGTAAAATGAAAGGCACACACAAGAAGTGAGAGGCTACCCAGAAATTCCCAGCTGCATAATCCAATATGCAAAGGTCCCAGATGGAAAACCTTGCTCAGTGACTGTAGCCAAGAGCAACTGAGAAAGAAGTTTTGTTTACCTTAAATGTTTTTGCCCCCAACCCTTCAATTGACTCTATGGCAGTCACCATAACTTCAAAAGAATTTCAGTTTGATAAGGTAGTAGGACTGGACAGAAGGAAGAAAAACGGACAGAGGGAGTGCAAAGGGGCAGAGAAGGCTTTTTCCATGGGTGCTGTAGACCACTGATTCCCTGAAGCAGACACATTTCAAAAAGTTGGCTGAAAGATAGCTCCAAAAAAGAGCTGTCAACAGCCCAGCCTCTCCTCTAAATTGCAACAGGCAAAGAGGATAGAGCCAGGCACCACTTCTTCCAGAGACTCGAGACAGTCCTAGCTGAGTATCTACTGTGGGAACTGGTTGTAACTTAGGAGATTATAGAAAAAGGCTATTTTCCTACAACATGGTCAAGATGCTACTTCATTTTCCTTACTGCTCTATCTTCTTCTAACTTCTTTCTTCATGGTACATGTAGATTCCAAGCCTGAAAACAGAGAAACTCAGCTCATAAAGGGAGCAAACAAGAGTTTTGGCTTGTACTAGCTTTTGGACAGGATTTGTTAGCCCAGGGAGGCCAGGATGAATTCTGAGGTGCTACCAATAGCTCCAGTGGGACAATGACTTCAGGAGAGGATCCACACAGAGGTGAAGCTCAGCACCACTTGGCCTCTACCAGGGTCCTGCAGATGGGCTCTGTGTGATCAAGGAGAAGGGAAGACCACCTAGACACAGGATGACTACTGCACCATGTGAGGAGGGGCTCATACACCATTGAGACATGTGATGAGGAAAAGATGAGGTCCACCAGTTCACCAGGGAAGTCTGCTTCCAGGCTTACACTGCCTTTACAAAGAGGAGGGATGAAGTCCTGACACAACTAACATCAGTAGGAAAAACAGACCCCACTGGAGGAAAAGGGAGAAATCTGCACTCTTTCATCCTTCTCTTCCCCTACTCCTACACAAACCTCAACACTTACTTTTTATTTTACTTTGGCCCCACTGTTGCTACCCCTTTTCTTGAGGTGAGCACTGAAGCTGATGCAGACAGCAGAGAGGCAGAGATGTTCTGCATGTCTGACTTCCCCTGCTCTTCACTGCCTTTTGCTAGATTATCACAACTTAATACTATTGTAACAGTGTTTTGGAAACAGAGGCTAGGATGCATTTAATTATACATTATAGTTGTAGGCTGTGAGGCTGACAGCTTGTTTTTAATAACCTAGCACTTGGTAATAATCAAACAAACCTTTCGAGTTGAGCTGTCGAAGTGCCAGCTGGGAGTAGCGTGGCAATGCAAAAGATGCAGGGGCTTCTGCAAGCGTCACAAAAATACCCAGCCCCCAGCCTGGCTTCAGGGTGAGAACCTCAGTGCTGTGCTGCCCAGCAACCTGAACAGCCAAATGGTGCTTTTAAGTTGAGCCCTCCAACCATTGCCTACCAAAGGAAGCTGTAGTTTTTGGAAATTTTATCTTGACAGAGAGCTGATAGACAATAGCTCCATTTCTTTTTTTCTCTCACAATGTCCGACAAGACCCCTTCATATTCCTCTACCCCTATTCAGCATCAACATATTCTCACTGATGTTTTTCACCTAATAAAGGCTGAGCAAGTACTATCATCTCAACCATCCACAATGATCAAAGGATTCTTAAAGATTATGACAGAGAAGCAACAGCTCTGTGTTGATATTTCACCTTTATATGATTGCCAATCTCAGATAAATCCCACACTAGGATTTCTTTCCGAGTCAGCTCTGAATTTATCCACTCCTCTGCACTACAGTGCTTATAAAAGCAACCTTTTCTTTCTCATGAACCCTGCATCCTTTCCAGAACTGAAGCTTTTTCTGTACCTCCTAAGAACTTCCAGCACATTCCCAGTGCTTTTTGCAGCCCTCATCAGCCTTTTCCTTTCCAGTGGCCAAACACTGACAGCAAAACTCCAGGCTTTTCCATAGCTGCCCTGACAGTCAAAGCTCCAAACACTTAACACTCCAGGCTCTTGAGAAACACAGCCAAGCCTTGAAGCACTGGAAAGTCTTTGGAAGTGGCTTTAATTCTGGGTACACACCTTCACAGGACATGTCTAGAGACCTCTCTTATATGGTCTGGAGCCAAGATATTCTGCCATGATACATTCCACACCACCAGTACCAATGGTACACTGGAAATTATGTCTCCCATGATTGCAGAGGCTGTGATGACTACTGGACAAGGAATAAGGAAACTACTGACACAGTGAAGACTCATTTGGAAGAATTATAATCAGTTTCTCCCTGTTCCTCTCACCACCTACATAAGAAATTGGTTATTTCATTCCCAAGAAGGAAAAAAAAAAAGGAAGGGTGGGCTTTGTGATAGCTGAACCAGAATAATAATTAGAACAATGGAAGATGGAGAACTGTTTCTCAAGAGGAAGAGATTTTTCAATAATGCAAAATTATTT
>VZZY01014914.1:116246-241620 GCA_013400335.1 Eurystomus gularis
GGAAGGGAAGGGAAGGGAAGGGGAACCAGGTGGTGATACTGGCATGGACAGGCTGGGTGGTTTTGAAAGCTACAGGCATGGTCAGTGTGAAGCTCCTCTAGCTGAAATCTCTGCATGCGCGTGCTCTACAGTGAACCTGCTGTCTCTGCTGGGTGTCCATGACAGCTTCTCTCTGTTACCTTTCTTGTAGTCACGTGATGCTCAACATCCTCCTGTGTAAAAAATTTGGATAAAAGTCTTCAATGGATGACTCATTCTGGAGTCATTTCTTTTTCCAGTGTTCCTGCTGTTCAGGCTTAGATGTAACTATAGCATGAGAAAAGTACAAATTTAGCAACAGTCCAAAAAAGTGTTTCAATGACAGCCCCACTGTCAGGGGAGAGGAAATAAGTTAAGACTTAGATACATGTCTCACACTTACTTTGTAATTTGCCAGCATAGGCCTATTTGGAGTACAGCTGTGACAATATTTAACTATAGTAATTTTGAATCTGAATTATAGATGATGTTTTGTACTTTAACAGAGCTCAGTGGCTAAATATTTATCTTTTCCTCTTTCAGGTGTCTCCTGTTGTTGGCAAATTTCCAGTTCCTTCTGCATTACTTCTCTCCTTTGGAAATACTGCATTGAATAGGGATCTCTCTTCTTCAAAGCTTGGCTCCTCTTTCACCTGGCTCCTGTGGTGAAAGTAATTAAGAGCAATTGGTTGCTATAGAAATATTAATATTTATTCTTGGTACTGCAGTAATATCTTGAAACTTCAGCAGCTGTGATATAAATATGTGTGAGAATAATAACTGTGATAGTGCCAGCTGAGGATTATTACTTTGACCACAAGGTCAAGAACCCTGCCATCATGTAGACATATTCTGAAAACAGTCAAGTAGGGAGCCTTCCAGAAAAAAACCTGTATAACACAGTTGCAAACATTTGCATGCAATACAAAATGCAATCATTTTAAGCCTTGTTTCTCTTGAGAGGAGCTCTGGGAACTGATATGTACAAATCAATCTTTTAGGAAGCTGAAGAATATGGAAGTAAAGGAAAATAATCCTCCATTTAAACTTTTTTACCATAGGCCAGCTCACCTTCTTCAATTGTGCTATGTGCTTCATTAGTTCACCGCTAAAAGTTAACTGCAATCATCAGGAAAGGTTGTCATGACATAAGCACATTAAAGGAACTTTTTTGTCTTGGTGTGCCTGGCCTACCAGATGACCATGCTGGAGCATTAACCACTAGTATTTCTCATAAAGTGTATCAGCCCCACAAAAGGCTAGTATCTTTCCCTTGAGGCAGAATGCAAAGGAGAGATGTGTGAAGGTAGGCAACATCCATCCCACCTTGCTACCACTGCTGACTGCAGTATCACTGATTTTGGCAAAGAGTGAAGCAATTTTAAATGCCCCCACACCAACCTGTTATTTTGTCAAGAAAGCGAACCAGTATGAAAATCACATTATTCCAGTAGGTTCTAGCTGATCCACTTCCAAGATACCACAACAAAAAGGCTACAAATAAAATTCACACCTTTAAAAAAAAGAGCATTTTAGGTATGTCTGTTTTTTTCAAATCACACCATAACATTTTGAAGAACATGAGAAGTTGTGCCATGCAAATTCCTCAGCCTTTAAAAGATGGCAATGCAAAAAGCACTTTGAAGAAAATTTTCACTCACTTTAGTGTATTAATATATACCTACTTATGTGCACACAGATTAGGAAGATATGCACACCGTGTATGTGTCTGAGTTAGTTTCTAAGAGCTTTATATATTTACTGATGAATCGAGATGATTATGATGAGATGATGGGAAGGAAAGATAATGCACTTTAAATGTATAAAGGGATTTTATGAAAATGACAAGGGCCAATCATTCTAATTAGCCAACAAAGAGAGAACAAGATGTAATAGGATTAAAGGGAGGCTGTCAAATTACATTTCAGAAACCATCTAATTGCAAAAATTCCATATTCTGACAACTTACACTTTCATTAGCATGTCTTCATTTTGAGATTATTTGAAATTCTCTTGAGAAGGAAGTTTCCACTTTTTGTTCATTTTTGGAAGAAATGTGAAAGCTGTACACAGAGGTCATGTAAGTGATCGTATGTTGAACAGTTTATTGGTGTTTACATAAATAAACTAGAGAAAAATAGCAACTTCTAATCTGCCAGCTATAGCTAAATTTTCGTTTTACTTCCATCCAAACATATGATTTTTTTTTTTTCTGAACAGATGCAGTATTTTTCAAATATGCAAAGAGAAACAAAAGAGTATTGCTTTTATTGCATAGTACCTGCTATGCTACTGCCTGTGTTGCAGTGATACAGTTTAGGACACGTTTTCAAAAATAAATGTTGGTTCTGGGTATCTCTTTTTGCAATCTCCAATTTGGGACAACTGAAAAAGCTCACTTTTCAAACTTACATTACTTAGTTTTTATGAAAATGAGGTTCTACCTCACTGTATCAGAAAATGAAGGACCCTAAAATGAATGGTCATTTTGAAAAACTGTAATTTTTTAAAATTACATAAGCTGTTCCAGAAGTAACATGGAGGGAGTTAAGAAGAAATATTCTTTCTTTTTTGGTATTTTCCTTCAAATGTGTCATTTGGTCACAGTAATTCTTCTGAGGAATTATGGACTAAGTGTGGTATGCTAATACAATTGTAAATATCCTCCTTTTTTTTTCCTGTACAGATACAAATCTAGTTTTAAAAATCTGCTACATATGTATGTTACCTAGTCTGCCCTAAAAACATAGCTGACAGTCTGAAATGTCCCAGTTCAAAATATTTTCAGTGACATCTAACATTTTTGTGGATTATTTCTTTTTCTCTAAATTTTTTCTTCTTTTTTTTTTATGCTACAGAAATATTCCACATTTTTAGTTATTAGTAAATTTCAATTTTTTACAGGAAAAATACCTAGTGTTTCCTAACCGGCTGAAATATTTTCCTAGAGTAGACGTGTCATGGGATGCTGTTAGGTATCACTGAGGTACCACTATTAAAAAAACCCTGATTCACAAATATGAGGGAGTGGAATTAAAGCAAGAGAAACCATTTATGCTTAAATAATGTGAGAGCTAGGGGTGAGAGCCATGAGAGCAATGGGAACTAAAGGTCATGTTAGGTAACTGAATGACTAGATGAACTGGCTTACAGAGAAAGATAAAGGAAGCTAGGCATGACTAGATTGTCTAAACAAAAGTGAATTGCCAACAGCATAATAGGCTATATGTATTCATAATAAGGAACGAATAATAAAGAGAGAGAGGGCTACTGTTTATGGTGATATAACTGGTCATGACTTGACTGTTGCCTTAGCCTGAAGATCTTGACAATCCAAGAGGTGTAGCAAAGGAAACTTCCTAACAATGAGATCTTCTGGTTGCTCAAAATTACAAACAGGTAAAGGAAGCTCCATTGCCTGAGGATAGACTGGGCAACAGTCCATCCTGCTGAGTATATATTTTACTGTTTCTTGAAATCCATAGCAGAAAGTTCTAGGAAATGTTTTAGATGGCAAAGATAAGATACAAACAAAGAGACATGATTCAGAGTTAAAATTACTGTTCCCATTCCACTAAAGCTCTGCAGAGTTTCATGAAAGGACCTTTCTGTGACTCTCAGCCCCTGTCACATGTACAAATAGAGAGTGCAGATATGAAGCCTTCAGAGTTAGGATGAACTAGATGATGTAATACATCTCTTCCATCTCTAATTTTCATGAGTGCACAAATATTCATGTCTGGGAACATTAATCACTATTGTGTAGAGGTCTAAATCAAAGAAAAGAAATAATGTTTTGTGCATGCTCAGCACACAATGTTCTAATGTTTATAACTATGTAATTTCCAAACCAAATTTCTTCAAACAAGGTAATGCATCATTCAGGAGTACATTCACTTTCAAGGGTGATGTTTCAAAATAAAGTTGATTTGAGTTACTGGGGATGAAAAGCACATGAAAAATACCTTAAGTGGTGAAAATCACTTTTTTCCCTCCTCCTGATTGGATGACTTTGGAAAAAAAAAAATACAAACGGCTGAATTGATTTTTATGAAAGTTTCTAAACCCAATTCAGGCTTGGACTGAGATCAAGCATGAAAAATTTGAGCCCAAAGGTAATATTTTTTTTTTGAGATAGTTATAAATGACTATGATTTAGAACTGAAATGCCATTTTCAAGCTTGGCAATATCATCAGAACCACAATGCTACATTAACTTGTGTTGTGCAAAGCTATAGTGATAATAGAAAACCTAATTCTCCTGATTTCAACTGACCTGCAGCAAGTTACTCTATCTGTAAAACAAACAGAAAACAGGGAGTGAGAAAAAGAAGAGGGTGAGTAGGACTAAAGAAGAGAAGGAAAAAAAGGAATAGGAGTGAATGATAAGGAGAGGAATGAAAAACAAAACAAGATAAAAGATAGAACAGTCTCTCTTATCAAGTCCTCTATTTCCCCATGGAAGGATAAGATGTCTATGGTCAGTTCTGTTCTTTTGAACACGATAGTGAGCAACACAAGACATGGAGATGGTAAGCAAGAGATCAAAAAGAAGGTGAAATATGGAGTGGAGATAGAAGTGGATAAAATAGTGAGATTAAAAAATAAAGTAATTTTGGAGTTACTGCCAGAATTTCTAGCAGAGTTCTGGAATGATTCTCTAAATTACAGTTCAGTAAGAGCTCCACTTAAAACCATTTTTAGAAACCTGCAAAAGCAGAGCTAAGATAGAAGTAAGCTGTGTTTGTATAGGAGGAAAATTAATTTTATAAAAATAAAATGGATAGAGGAAGAGACAGACTGGAACTATCCAAGGCTGCAGAGCAACTCTTTTACCATCTAGAAGGAACCCTGATTGGTGTTTTGACAGGAGGGACACCCTTCCAAAGCCAAGACTCTGGCACTTCCAGCTCTTGCAGAGTCTCCTGAAGCTCTGGGTTTGCCAAGGATGCTTCAGTGTGAGGGCCCTCAGATTAAATAGGTCCCAAGGGATGAAATTATTCAAATTTACCAGATTTCCTTAAATTCATTAACAAACTGAAGTCTCCTGATGGGGATTCTGCATAAACATACTCCTTAAAGATCCTTCCTGAAGTTTCTATAGCTTCTCAAAACTACAGTGGTTGTCCTGGTTGCTGAGCCTGCTCTTCAAGATCTAGATCAAAAGTATTTCAGGCAGCAGTCTGACTGAAGTTTGCTCTTTCCTTTACAGCATAGATCTGGAGCCTTATCAGTTTTCCTCTCCCACCATTTTCACTCCCCTGAGATGTAAAACATGTTTTGTATTCTGCATTTTCTGCTTGTCTCCAGGTAGTACTCAATGAAGGACTCCTCCCTGAACTTTAGTCACAGATTCCTCTCTTACCTTCCAAACCACGCCCAGGGGTTGAGCATCATTCCCAGTTTTTCCTGTATAAAGCAGCTGTCACAGTACAAACATCTATTCAACTTTTGATTTGGTTAGTTAAGCGAACTGTTTGGTGCTTTATGTCCATAACCTGACATGGACAGACAGCTGCAGGAAAAATCAGCCTCTCCTCTCCTTCTGACTACAGATATTTTCTCTCCTTTCCATACTGTTATTTAAAACTAGCCATCCTTACTCCCTACCCAACAGCAAAAGAAGTTCAGTGATTCATCTCCCCTGTTCTGGTCTTGCTGACATTTAGAAACAAATGTCAAGTTGATAGGTTATCTGGGAGACAAGAGAGGGGCATTGTCCTCTGCTATTCAAAGAATCTTGGTACAGCATTCTTAACATTTTTTGCAATATTTTTTGCAATATTACATATCTTAAAATATATAGACAATATCAAACTTCATCTTTACTTTTAGCAAATCCTGAGCAGGTAGTAAAAGTATGTACGGCAGGCATGTTAAGGATATGGATAATAAAGCTGATAAGAGAGTGTTTTGATCCATAGTTTCCTTCCTTACTGGGAATGTATTTGTATGTTAGTTTTAGGGTCATCTTGCATCACATAGAAGAAACTCTACTTAACCCTAAAGTTGCCTCATGCAATGAGCATCAGAGAATAGAGCCCACAAGCAAACCTTTGGTACAGTGTGAAGGCGGCTAAAGGCAGGTTTCAAGATGAAGCTATTTGAAAAATTTCCATTGAGACTATTTTCTTTGACAAATGTGAGCACATATATTTTTTTATCTGGAAAAATGCTGATTCTGTAGAATAACAAAGCTCCTTAAAGAGAAACATATCTACAAATCTCTATCTGTATCTATGTCTAAATAGACAGCATTTTTTGTTGCTGTCATACATCAATAACCATAAAAATGCATTGTGGGAAAGGGAGTTTGGTTGCTTGAAGTTCATATTCTGCATTAGTTGAAGTTCTCTGGAGAAAATGTATCATTTTAAGTGGTATAAGAGACTGTGATGTATTCTGAAGGCAAGTAACAATATTATACCTTATACTGTGGCAAATGTGGTGCAGCTTTGCTTAATGTGTGTCTGAACTGAACACTTTTTGCACCAAAATATACGGTTTTTAATTTTTCACAAGTACTTAGCAAATTACTTCAGGGAGCAAAAATGATTTTCAGCTTGATTCCTTAGAAAACAATAGCGAGTCATGTCAGTGCACACTGATAAGCAGGAGTTTGCAGCAATAAGGATGCTTAGTATGAAAGCTGGGCTGGGGAATACTCTGTTAAAGGGAATGGATAATAGGGCAGAAAAACTTCATAAGACTGTGGTAATCATTGCCTTCCTGGTATGAAAAAAAGAGTGAGAACACCCTCTGTAGTGTAACTTATCCTTGTAACACAGTTTTGTTACTTTAAAGAGAGCAAAATATTCTAGGCATGCTTTATACTGAGATATATTTAAGGCTAGGTTAGAATTTCATCTTGAGGGAAGCTTTTAGGGATAATTAAATCAGCCCTGAAAGAATTTGGGTGAATGACCTAGGCAGGCAATTAGAAATGTATCCCAAGCTCAACAGTTCTATAACAAAACATCCAAAGACAAAGTAGACTTAATTGCTTCCTTTTTCCACATTAAAAATCCTGCCAGAGGTGAAGAGTAAGATTCATTAAATAATTTGTCCAAAATATCCACGAAGTTGATGGAAACACAGGCACAATATTTGACATGGATTCTACAAGAAAAATACTGTATGCAAAATAAGTATGTCTTCTGGGTAGTGATCACAATAGCTCAAGTCTACCTTGATCAAAGCCAGGATCTGATTGCAGAATCAGACCTGACAGCCTCATATTTAAAAGATTTGAAGACTGTGCAGTTAAAAGCTACAATGGTTATCTACAGCAATGAATTCTACATATCTTGGAATGAAAACAGGGTCTGTAATGACATCTAGTCACTTCTGGTTTTAGTGAAAGCCAAAATAGCTAATCCTGGCCTTTCTCTTCAAGTGAATACATACACCTTTGATCACAATTAAAACAAAGAGAAAAAAATAATGTAAAATTAATATTCTTTTTTTAACTGCCATGTGATTTACACTTCACTTTAGTTTGATTTTGGCTGGGTTATGTGCCAAGTTTTGGGCTGCTTGCTAGTGGACTGCATTATACATTGTCAACTCACTTTGATGAGGTTTATTAACTTTCTCTAGGTTTACTAAGTCAAAATATATTTTTCTAGAGAAGTACAAAGGATCTAGGCATTTCCAATAGTTACTTCTGTATCAGTTAGTAAGAGAAAATGCTCTGGAAATACTCAGAGTAATGTTCCATGTGGCAGTCTTCAGCAAAGGGATTGCTTAAGATCTTTCTGTCCTTGACCTTCTTCCCTTCCTCCCTTATCCCTAACACCTTCCCAGTGCTTACCAGTGCCTTATCAGTGCTCTACTTGAAATTGCATGTGTGGGTATAATTTTGCTAAAAGAAAGCAACCTTTTATGGGGAGTTTTGGGGTAAAAACACAGAGATTTTTGTCTATGTGTGTGTGTTAAATAGATTATTTTCCACATCTTTAGACAAAGCCCACACAAATTGTAGAATGGATGTAAGTGAAGGAGTAACTTCTGGCAGAATGTAAATCACTTAAACAAAGGATTCATAACGAAAAAAGTGTATTTGTAATACTGCTCCCAAACAGATTAACATTTTCCAGTCTTGCACAAAACATATGTCTTTCCATACAGACTGATAGATTTTTATTGAGTTTTGTGATTGTTCTATTTTATCACTACAGACAAGCAACAAAACTATAAGCACACTTTGTTTTAATTTTCTATCAGGTACTATTGCAGTCTTTCAGATCCCTTTGTGCTACACCATTTTTAATTAACAGGTTATGGACCTGCTTACACCCAAGAGACTCCATTAAATGCAGCTGAATGGTATGTAAAGCTTCCTGAATTCCAACACAAAATGTTTGTCTGTAAATGTACTGTCTTGATACAAGCTCCATGTCCAGCTAAAATTCAATGAAAAATTTAATGAAGCTTGTCAGCCTGTCTAATAAAGAACTCTACCACTTTGTACAGAGCTGGAAAGCACAGAAAATTTTGTCATAGTCTTGTTGTCAGACATTATGAGCACAGAAGCCCAAGCTGAACTGTAGACTAGAAACAATTTCTTTTCATTTGATGTGGTTATGTTGCTCTCTTAAACAAATCGAGGAAAATAGTGGTAATATATGTGGAAAAGGGAAAGCTTAAAGTATGGTAGTAAAGTGGGAGAGAAAGTGAAGAATCATAGAATGTGTTGGGTTGGAAGGGAGCTTCCAAGGTCATCTAGTCCAACCCCCCCTGCAGTCAGTAGGGACTAAATCAGGTTGCTCAGAGCCCCATCAAGCCGAGCCTTGAACATCTCCAGGGATGGGGCCTCCACCGTATCTCTGGACAATCTGTTCCAGTGTTCTACCACCCTCATAGTTTGAAGAAGAAGGTAGTTTGAAGTTTGAAGAAAGTAGTTTGCTTTTTGGAATAGACAGTTCATTAAGAAGTAAAGTGAAAGGAGGCTGCTGGTGGACTGTAGAAAGGAGTCTGCAAAACAGAAATTCAGACACCATTCAATTGATTAGTAAAGGTTCACTGGTGTCTATGGCCAAGAAACCTTGGGAAGATAAGAGAGTGCAAAGACAAACAAACCTCTAACAAAAGTAAATAAGGTGATGTTATGGTGACAGACTCCTTGGAATGTGTTTTTAGTTTGATATTTACGTACTAATGAGGTAATGTATTGTAACCAATTAGATGCTGCCGTATAAGCATGTGGTGGGTTAACCTTGGCTGAGGGCCAGGACAAAGCAAAATATGTCTAAATAACGAATCTGTTTAAAACACGCGGTCGATATAAGCATGTATAAGGGAATGATTGTGTACAATAAATTGACGCTTGCATCAAGCTTTGTCCCATCTCTCAGTCGCGGCAGTGGTCGTCTAGTGAGTCCATGAGCTGTGAGTGTGAACACACATATACTTTTTGGTGATTAGAGTTGGAATGGCTGCTTTGTTAGAAACATCCTCCTATTCATAACTGGGTCCTTCTGCTCTGTAGGAATCCATTGTGCTGTGGGGTGCTCATTTAACTTCATTACAGTTTGAGAAAGGTAGGAATTCATGTATTTCAGTGTGTCTATTGTTGGATCCTTGATGATCCTACAAATCGATGAAAGTGATTATTTTTCAGATTTGTTTCTCCAGTACAATCTGGTGCTATTTAATGCTATTTGTCACATGCACCTGGTGCACTTTACAGTTTCTTGGTTTGTGAAGGAATATGTGGTTGTGTTGGGGGGTTTTGAACATGATTGTTGTAAAATGCATTTATTTTGTAATGTTGACTGTGATAACTAGAAAGTTGAGGTTGGTGAAATCCATAGACACTTTAATGGACAAGTAGTTGTTTATAAATTGGTGATGAAAATTGCTATAAGTTTCTAAGGTCAGATGAAGAAGTCGTTCTCATACAACAGATTAGATAGATGTTTGCAGATGACACCAAGCTTGGTTGGAAGCATTCACCTCCTTTAGACTAGGGAGGCTCTGTGGTGGTATTTAGACAGACTAGGGCGATGGGGGCCAAGACCAATTGTACGAGTTTAAGTGCCGAGTTCTGCACTTCAGCTACAACAACCCCTGGCAATGTTACAGGCTACAGGGGAAGAGTGGCTGGAAAATTGCTTAGCAGAGAGGGACCTGGGGGTGTTGATTGACAGCCAACTGAATGTGAGCCAGCAGTGTGTCCAGCTGGCCAAGAAGGCCAATGGCATCGTGGCCTGTATCAGGAATAGTGTGGCCAGCAGGACCAGGGAAGTTATTTTACCCTTGTACTTGGATCTGGTGAGGCTGCATCTCAAGTACTGTGTTCAGTTTTGGCCCCCTCACCACAAGAAGGACATTAAGGCACTAGAGCGTGTCCAATGAAGGGCAACAAAGCTGGAAAAGGGTCTACAGCACAAGTCTGGTGAGGAGCAGCTGAGAGACCTGAGGTTGTTTAGCTTTGAGAAAAGGAAACTCTGGAGACCTGATCACTTTCTACAACTGCCTGAAAGGAGGTTGTAGAGAGGTGGGGGTTGGTCTCTTCAACCAAGTAGCAAGCGATAGGACAAGAGGAAATGGCTTCAAGTTGCATCGAGGGAAGTTTAGATTGGATATTAGGAAGAATTTACTGAAAGGGTTATCGGGCATTAGAACGAGTTGCCCAGGACAGTGATGGACTCCCCATCCCTGGAGGTATTTAAGAGTCGTGTAGATGTAGCGCTCAGGGATATGGTTTAGTTGAGGACTTGTCGGTGTTAGGTTAATGGTTGGACTCAGTGATCTTAAAGGTGTTTTCTAATGTAGGCAATGCTGTGATTCTGTGATAGATGACCTGCTAGGCAATTCCTCATAAACCTCCTAAACAAATATTTTTCTCTGATTATTATTCCTTAAAGAATAACTGCCGATATCTGTGCATAGCAATTGATGAAGCTACCAGGGAATGAGAAATAAATGAACTATCTTGCAGTATGCCCAGCTTTAAATGCTGCAATGTTCTTCTAGGTGAGACTTGTGATGGTATAGAATCCTGGTACAATGGATGAAGATACTCAGAATGAGGAGACAGCATTTCTGCTGAGATTTTGACGCATAGTTTGTCTCAGAGAAAAAAAATGGTCTCTGAGTAAAAAGAGAGTTTCTGTGTATCCTACTTTTATTAGAACCATGATTGTGTCTTATGTGTCTACCTAGGTTCCTGTATTTGTCATTACTGGGAAATGTATAGAAAGCTCTAGGGAACAAGGGTGCAGCTTTTTCTTGAGGTTCTCAGAGAAAACACTCTATAGTGTCTTTGAGTTTAAAGACAGAGAAACATGTGTCTTTTTTCCTTGAATTCCTTTTTGTTCTGACTATCAGGGAATCATCTCCTTATCTTTCTGATGCAGTCTTGCATGATGTATAATTTCTGTAGTTCTTGCTGAACTTAAAGATTCTCATTGTTTTCAAAGAGAGGTAAAATACAACTTGAATGGAGATTATCGGTTACTCTCATCCATCTGTATGAAAATAAGGTCAGGTTTTGGGTTTTCAAATGTCCAGAGCAATCTAATTTAGAGCTTGACAAAATGAAGAGTGCTTAAAAGCAGAAAATATTGTTTCAAGGGAAGGAGATGTTGCTATATAGATGGGAGAGAAGTCTAAAATCTGTTTTACTGTATAAATCTCACCAGTGGGGATGGCAGTCACATACCATGAGGGCTACCAGATCATCGGGCCTCTTTTCTTGCTTTCTCTTTTCCCTTCCTACCAGTAACTGACTGCGGAGAAGGAAGCATCTGAGATGAGATGGGTCCACAGACTTGGTGAAAAATCCCCATCTACCCAGCCTGTGTAAACAACAGAAAAAGTGTCGGAGATGCAAGAACAGGAAGGAGAGGAGTGAAATGACCACGTCTTCATCAGTCTTCCTCAGTCCACCATTCTCTGGCTTTCACAGGAAAAAAAGAAGTCACTAGAAATGAGATGCAGAAGTGGCAGGGTAAGTAGAGAAGAAAGAGAGGTTATGCAGAGGGAAAAAAAAAAAAGGAACAGAAGGAGAACAAGGCAGCAAGAGAAGTACTGACATTCGTTACACCATGGCATGGCCTGGAGGTCCTGCTGTAAGTTTGTGTACCCTTCTACTAGCCATTATTGCAAATATTACAGAAATGTAGCCATTACCCTGGGAGTGTAAAAATAAAATATCCTACAAGAAACAGGAGAATCAGATTTACTGTCAGAGCTCTGAAAATGCTGGTAGCAATAATACACGCCTTAAGGGATGCGGATCATAAAAGAGGGCTGTACAGCTTCTTAGTGAAACCCACTTAGATTTCAACAACATCCAAGCCCTGCAAGATATCTTTCAACCCCATCAAAAGGCAGGCATAAAAGTTCTCCTGACTGAAAATAATCTTCAACATTCCTGATGGCACAAAAAGTCTTCTAGTGGCTGGGATTCAACATGCCAAAATCTGATTGCAGAACTGTCAAATATTTGAAGGTATCAGCAACTACGTAAGAAGAAATTGGGTTAGCCTAGGGGAGGTATTTGACTGTTGTGGGATATACCAGCCTGACAAAGTCAAAGCCTCCTTTGAATGAGTGGAATGAAAAAGATTCTGAAACAAATGTTCCTCCTTGAGCTTTTTGTCCCCCACGTCCTTGGGATCTTGTCTTCTGATATGACATACCCTGGAAATACGCGTGCAGCTGCTTGGGTAAAGACTTCATCCAGTTGGATGCCAGCTTTGGGTGTAAAGGCAGGAGGAAGAACCAAGTGTCTGTCGGCAGCTGTGCAAGGATCACATCACAGGCAGTGCTTTGGTCTTTCCAGGCAGCTGGTCAGAGTTTAGCACCACTCTGCTGACTCTGAAAAATTAGCATTATGCTTGCTCACTAGAATTTTCAAGTATCTTTCCAGGAACATTTAGCCCCCATATGCAAACATGTTTATCTGAAAAGCTGCAAGGTACCTCTTATTTGCTCAGGAAACACTGGATGCAGAAGGCAAATTTTTTTAACGCATCTGTTAGAATCTCTAGGAAAGACAATAATGGGGAGACTGAAAGAGAAAATAACAGCTCATTCTGAGGTTTAACAGGTAACAGGAAAAACAATACACAGTACAGGTACTAATGCCCTTGTAGTAACAATAATATAATTATATAACAGCCAGAGAAAGTAGTAATGCTTATTATGAAACACAAAGTACCAGTTTCTATCCTAAGTTTCATTTTCTTTTTTTTTTTCCAGAATTTTACCAGCATCTATCCATGTAAAGTAATGTACTCAATGGCAATTACATATTTTCTCTAATTGCAGCAAAGAAGTTTAAACTCTTTTAAAGAAGGTGGTAAGGCAAAATAGTCCTTTGTTTTTCATTAAAGAATTATTTCCTTTTTTTTAAACAAGTTTTCTAATGCCTGCATGCTTTGCAACAGAGACATGACATTTGTTTGCCAGGGGGAGTTTGGAAAGAAAGAAAAGCTCTTTGTTCTAACTGGCAAAATCTAGTACATCTTGTATATCAGAATTGTTACATTCTCACTAGAAAATATTTGTAGCTACCAAGTGCTCTTTACATGTTCCCTATGCGTTGTGCAAGTTTCTAGACTCCCCTACACCATCTCTTCTGTGTTTTTTAACTGTGTCATAACACTAAACCTTACCCCCTGTCAGAAATGTGGAACAGCATCCAGAAGTCTGAACTTCCTCAATGTGGAGACCTGGCCCTTCTAGCAGATAGTTTTAGGCCACAGCGGTGAAATATGTGTTATCTTCCCTTCCTGTACTTAGTTCATATGGACAATGGGAGCCTGCTGATGGTGTCAGTTACCCTACTAGCTGAAACAACAGAGGCTCCTCACACCCAGCTTCCCAAGGAAGGAAAGAGACCTGTTCCATGTGAGACTGTCTCGGTGTGGGAGTCAGCGTACAACTCCAAGGGAACATTTGCCAGAATGCCTATATTAAAAGTATACAAAGTCAAATTGTGAAGCTGAGGAAATGTTTAAAATTGTACTGGGTAATCACACATACATTGCTTTCCCTGAAGGATTCTTATGTTCGATACACAGAATGGACAATAAATGATAGAGAAGCTGGCAAGAACAGAAGCGATGTTCACTGCTTTAAAAGCTGGTCAGGGACTTAGGATGGATGAGTTTTATTCCAAATTCAGCTCTAATCTTTCTACAGGATGTTGGACAAAAGTGTAACAATAATTAATATATACAGGAAAGATGGATTATGTTGTGCAATTCACCTCAAACCTGCTATCTTTTAACCTGATTGTCATTTCAGCATTAACCTTCTTCTAATACTTTTTTTCCAAAACCATTTTGATATGTGTTGAAATGGGTCTGTTTCATGCTCAAGAATGCCCGTTAGCAGGCTGTTCAGTGCTAATCTGTTGCATACAAGGGGCTAAGTTACTCATTTTGCTGTAGCCCTGTCTCTGGGAGCTCTGCCATCCCAGGGTTTTGACCTTACGCTGACACATATTCCAGTATGTCTCAATGACCATGTTCATGAGCTCTTCATGAGCAGGCAGAAATCAAGCAAGTTTTAAGCCACTGTAGCCTATGCTAAGATTTTAATCTGCTCCTGGCTGTCTCTTCAACAGAAGAATTATGAAAGGTTTATAACATCATATTTATCATCCATCTGAGATCTTGGATAAACAGTTTGATCAGAAAGAAGTGAAACCAGGATATGTGCATGCATTGTTTAGACAGGTATACATGTGTATGTATGCATGATGTATCACAGGCCCATGTCATACAACCTTTTGCAAGAACATTGTATAAGAACTTGCTGCTCTCTTATCTTGCAGTTGACTGGATCTTGCTACTTTGCAGTATTAGTGAGGAGGAAAACACGTTTTTCTTGAATTGTTTCTCTCCTTGTATTTGTGAGAACACTGGGATCCTCACTGTTCTGTGCCTAATGGGAACCGCTAGCCAAAACACTACAGCTGAAGTGAATGACCTTTGCCAATATTGAGTTCATCTTGCAGAAACCAATGGACAGGGAAAGAGCATGAGAGCGAGAGACAGCTCCGACAGTAATGTGCTGTAATTGAGTTCTCAGCCTTGCTTTAAGTGCCTTGGTGCGATTGCCTGTGAAAATTGCTCTGTTTTCTGCTCTTTGTTAGGTTCTGTCAAGCCCCATTTAAAATAATGAGACCCCTTCACTCACTTTCTCTCCATAGAGATTGGAGCAGACAAGAGAACTTTCACAGGAAGAACAAAAACTCATCTGCGGAGAAGAGGGGGATGTTGTAAATTACTGATACCCAGGATTCTTGCAGATGCAGTTAGCCAGGTGTGACCTTGACAAAGGACAAATCAAACACACATTATCCAGCTCTTTCAGCCAACACCTTCTGTTCCCAGGAGGTGCAAACTCACACTGGATGCCCAATAAAGCTGCTGCTCTCTAGCAGCTGATCCATCTCTTTCATCAAGTGTGTGAATCCACAACACACATCACAGGAGCAGGATGGATATAAAGACTAATGGGTCTTAGAAGGCCCTTTATGAAAGTCATCTTTGAATTGGGAGCAAATGCCATGGGTAGAGAGGTGCCAAGCACTCACAACTACACATTTCTCTGGTGGAGCTGAAATGCTCACTCTTCCCTTTGTGTGTGGCACAGCTCTGCCATGAAGTGATTGATCTCTTCACCAGGTGTGTGCTGTAACTATCCACAACTGTTTAAGGTGCAATAATCTGCATGTCACACAATATCAATCAGCAGATCCTGCAACTACAGAGACTAATGAAAGTATATTTTATCCTCATATAACTTCTTTTAATCACTCTTGAAAAAAATCTAAATTGTGAACATTTTGGTTTACAGGAAACCAACCTTTAACCATTTTTAGTGAGGCAAAAGGTTTTACAGCCATTCAATAATATCCAAGTGGTTTAGAGAAAGCTTTCATATTAATAAATTGTTAAAAAGTGCAAAATATTTTCCTCACTGAAAATACCAATACTTATCCTCTTAGTAAAAAGATTAATTTCAAAAAGCTATTTAGTGTAATGCAATTTTTCATATTAAAACATCTCATTAGCTCTACTGCTGGACTGGGCACCGAGACAATCTCTGTTAAGGCAAAACTCTCTCTTCAACATGTGAGTTCCTATTGTGTTGCTGGAGGTAAAATGCTTCCAAAAAGATGGTTCAGCCTGAAAATGTGGGGAAAAGCTCCAAAACTGCATGGAGAAGACTGATTTTCTTCTAAGTCCGTCTGATTCAGGATTCAGATTTGATCCAGCCCAGCCTATTTGTCCACAGAGAAAGGAAGCTGGAGAAATCAAGTGAGATGACTACATGCCTTTGCAGGATGTCACTCACTTGAAACCTCTCCTTGGATACCAGTTTCAAAACAGCCTTGCATTACCATAAGATGATCTACAAAACACACTGTGATTTGTGCGAATGCCCCCTTCAGAACAAGATGATGGCCTGTCCAGTGAGTGAATCCATAGAAGTTGACTCTAGCCCTTTTTTCCATGCGAAGGAGAGAAGGGGAATAAAGTTATTTTTGATAAAAACAGAAATTAGAAAAACAAGTCTGGACACAAGAGCCTATGAGCCCACCAATGCCTGAGTGCCTTTGTTGGCTTTGATAGACACTCCTTGTACAACACAAAGCCCTATGCACAAAGGGTACATCTCACTGATATGAGAAGCCACATACTGTTGGCGATACATTAATTTTTCCCAGCAGGAACTTTTATATGGCTCAGAACCATTGTCCTGAGATGAATGTGGGCATAGGTTTAATTACTGCTTCCTTTCCTTGTACTAAGAGGATAGAAAACAGACACAAGTCCAGATGACATCAGTATCCTTACTGATGAAAGTAGGAGCTCAGGGCTTGAGCATGGAGTGGTCTATTACTTCGAGGCTGAGGGATGAAAAGCCAGTTGATTTGATTCTATCACAGCAGAGACAAACCTCAATGTCTCTCACTTTATAGCCCCGTTTTGAGAAAATGGTAGATACCTAAAATTCTGAGATACAAATTAATTTTCTTCTCAGGAATGGAAAGCCAAAAGAAATGAACTGATAGGCTGAAAATCCTGTAGGAAAGATAAAAGTACCTGGCAAACTGAGGCCTAGAAGAATTCATCACATGACACCAGTTCTAACACTGGGCTTGCTTGCAATGTATTAACAAGCCATTAGATGTCCCTTTGTGCCTTGCAAAGCTCCAGACAGGGCACAGTCCCTGTGGAAAAAAAAAAAAAACAAAACAAAGGAAAAACAAAGCTGGAGCTCAATCTATGCAGAATCCTTTCTGCCTTTTTACTAGCCCTGATTGTGGCATTATTTAGTAAATTCCACCTGCTTAGAAAGGAATATGCTCCTGCAGTTCATAACAGCAACAAACTACTAGCATTACATTCTCTGTGTTAGTCATGACCTTCTGGATATGCTGGCCAGTGTTAAACTTTGAGGGAGTTGGAGCAGTATGTGGTGTGGCAGATAAACAAACAGTGTGCTCTTGCAAAGTTTAAAAAGAGGTCCAGCTCTGGGATGACTTTCACCTTGCCCACTTGCAGTAAAATGAAAAGATACCATAAAATACTGATACAGCAGCAATAAGTGGGGCTTCCAGAAAACACGACAGGCAGAATGTGGCTCTGAGAGTTTCTCAGAGCTGCAGTGGTCTGAAGGAGGGACCCTCTATAAGGTAGTAAGCAACATCCTTTCCTCCCAAGGATGCTTGCCTCTTAAAACACATTCTCCTGTGTTATCAGCAGTTTACCACATTCAGCATTTCCCTTAGGTAGAAAGAAAGGAAGTGCAGTTTATTATTTAGTCATAAGTGTAGTTTTATGATCTCTTAATTGGTGAAGAGACAAGAATTGTTTGCTGTTCCAGCTCTGACCACATGCAGAGCCGCAGAAAGAGACACAAGGCTGAGTCTGCAAGAAACCTTGTGATAACTCATTGCTAACAATCCCCAGAGCTACTGCTTTTCTTCCACACTATTTATTGCTTTTCAGGATTCATTATGCTTTCTTTCTCCAACCCTTTTGCACGCTTTACTTTGGCCTTTGCACAAAGATCCCATTATCTGTTGCCTCACCTTTCTTCTCACTGTCTTGGAATCTGGTCATATATTTTAATGTTTTTTTCTCCCCTTCTTCTGTCCATAACTTTGTTCTTCTGTGTATGTGAGGGCATAGACAAAGCATTGTCAACTCCAGGCTTTTAGTATAGTGTTTATTTGCCTTCTGGATGGTTTTATCCTTACAGCTATTTATTATGGGCTGTTTTCATTCCTTGGTGTTTCCCAGTGTTGGCACTCACCTTCCTTTATTATACACACCAGTCAGTGGAATTTATATTCATTGCCCTTGCATAATAATAATGAAAAGGAGAGAAAATATCTTACTCTGTGTGTCCTGTGCATTTATTAGCAGCTTGGAAAGTGTCTTTGGCAGTGGTATTGCTGATAGAGTTCTGGAGCCATCAGATTTGAGATAGAAAATGGCATTTGTCCTGCAATGACAAAGACTTTACATTCCTCGTGTTGTTGACTAGCTTATTGTCAATTGCCTGGTTGCTTTTTATTAAGACAATGTTTTGTGCTATTATTTTTTATTTTACTTATATTGCCCATGTACATTTAAAACTGCTGTTCATCTTGCTGCTTGGGGCTTTCTGCAGCACAAGACGTACCTGAAATGTAACTTAAAGATGTCTATGGAAGAACTGGAGAGATGGGAACTATGTGTTCACATAGCATCATCCATTAAATTTTAGAGACTTGAGCTGAATGGTAGTGTAGAACTAGAGTAAAATAATGTGCTAGTGGTACGTGCTGTGCACATATTTGCCCATGTCACAGAACAACACAACAGGGGCTGCTAGCCAAGCAGACACCCAAGCTAAATGAAGAAAACCCATACAAAACAGTCATAGGGAAACCTTGCAGCACAGTCAGTGTCACACAAGTACTTTAAGAGTTGTGTTTACAAAAAGCTGTCCAGGGACTAGGATGAGGCTGCCAATTCCATTTTACCTGAACCACACCCTGACTTGAGACTCATCTGAAAAGCTGGCAAAATAATGTGCTTTGCCATGAGTCTCTGACATATTCTTCAGTGTGAGCATTCACTGCAGTAGCCAGGCAGGAACTTGGAAGCGTAACATACGTTTGCTGCATTATCTCCTAGGGGAGAGATCCAATACCGTATTATTACTATTGGACTCAACTTAAGAGGCAGTTTCATCTCTCTACAGTCAATTATTTCTCAGAGGTGGCTTGACTTTGGCCATGTAAGAACCAATCCATACAAGCCTCATTAGCATTGTAACTGCAGACTGATTGCACCTTTGCCATTCTTTGCTTAAAGATATGTTCTGGGAAAAAGAAGTTTTGCACACACAAAAAAGCAGCCACCTTCATTTGTGATGATCATATCTTCTTTACTCTAGCCAAGTCAGTAGCCAGAAAATGAAAGTTAAGTGGCCAGGCCATACTAGTAATAGAATGGCATTTGCAGAAATGTGAAATCCATGCTGACCTCCACATCTAAGCCACATAAATAAGAGAAGTCTCTGCTGATAGTCTGTGGTCTCAGTTAGATACTCTGGCTCAGGACCAGAGCATCCAGGTGTGTAACATGTTGCTCAAGCTGATTTTCTGGTTCGTGAGGCTGTGTGGCGTCCAGACAGTTCCTGGCTCACAAGCCTGCTGTGCCAGCAGCAGAGCTGGGGGAATGCCACAGTACTGCACTGTGCTACTACGTGAGAAGTGAAGAGAGAGTAATAAGAGAGTCCACTTCCTTGCAAAACTGATCAATCTGAAGTTGCAAGGAAATTACTTCTCTATGATAACTGGTCCAGGAGAGTAGGAAGTCAGAGTCCCACCTTAGGATTTGGAGGGGGAAAGGGATTGTCAGGATATAAAGAGCTGCCCCCTGTAAGAAAGGTGACTTATACAGTTAGCTGAAGAATTTGGCAAGCTCCCCTTGAGCTGGTTTAGATTCAATGAGTTCGGCAGAGCTCTGGGCAGCAAGAAAGATATGGGAAAGAAATATTTATAAGGAATCTGCTTAGTCTTTAACTGTAGTCTGGATTTCAGTTTGTTTGACTTGGATATTTGTGGAAGACATGGAAGAACATTTGAATTCCCAACTGCAAAAGCTGAGAAGCAGAAAACATCTAGGGAAAAGGCTTTCTTTTACTTTGCTACATATCACTTGCCACAATCTTCTTTACATGCCCGCCTGAAAGAAGGTCTCTCTCACACCTCTGACCTCAGTCTTAAACTCAGCTCAAAGGTCAGTTTCAGTGGTCCTCACAGGACGCAATGCAGCAGCCTGCGAAAGTGATACAGGGGAGTGGTGAGGAGCGAGAGAGTGGTGGAAGTCACACTTAAATCTGTGTTATTTTTATACTGCTCTCATCAGCACAGTACCAGTATGCCTTCCGTTAGCACAACAAGCTGCACAATTAGCATCTTGTAACTGTGCCTCTTTCTCCTCCCTCCCACCCCACTATGCACAGGGGGATTTTGTTTTTAGCTAAATACTTTATATGCAGAACTATAAGTTTATAGATTTTCAGCACCTGCTACTGAAGATGCTGGGTTGCTAGTGGCTAAGCCAGAAGCATTCTGGCAGCATGAAACACCTTCACATGCAACACTTATTTCTTCTTTGAAAACAAAAAAATATATATACTGAAAGCTACCAGCATAGTCAATGACGGCAGGGAAGGTCCAGGAGCTGTTTCCTAATAATGGTGCAGGAAGTGCAGGCAACCATGTTGGTATGATAGGTGAGAAGTAAAGGCCAGGTAAGTGTGTTTGACGAGTGGAAGTGGCGAGTCTGCTTCCAAGCACCCCATGTTCCCCATGACAGTGAGACAAACAGGGAAGTGAGGCGGAAATACAGCAGAACAAGAAGCATGGCTACGACGTACTAAGCAGAGCTTTTTCCCTGGGCTGTGAATAGGGGGAATACTTGTAGGCTCCACATGCCTGCTTCCTTTGGTGCCATTTGATCTCTAATTGCTGCAGCAGTTTTGATGGGCTATGATCCCCACAGTGGCTTTGAGACAAAGTAAAATATGGGCAAAGTAGGAACCCATTGATTCTGGTACATAATTCACAAAACTTCTGTGTAAAAGATCCGGTTCATGAATTCCAACTTGATGAAATATTCAAAGGAAGATAAATATATTTGCAGGTATTAGACTTCCTGGCACTTAAAATCTCTCAGGACATTGTGCCAGAGAGTTCCCAGCCATGTTAATCACATTGTGCTATGAGTAACCTGCTGCAGAGTGCACACTGTGCCAAATGAGGAGAGCTAGGAGAGCAGGCAGCCAAAGAGCTATCGACAGCACCAAAACCACCATGCACTGGCTATGTGGCTGGAGGTGGGAACAGGATGCAAAGCCTCTGAGGTATACAAGTTTGTCCTCTAAGAGTCTAGCCCCTGGAGTCCCCAGGGGCTATGTGAGAGAACATACAACAGAGTGAGAAGTTGGGGAAAGCCCCCAGAAAATGTGTTTTCTCTGTGGAGTCACTTGACTGGGGTGACCTGTCCCAGGGGCTTGCTGGAGTGTGTGAGCCATTAAAGATGGGGCAGACAAGGCATCTAGCAACATCCTGAATGGGCAGGGGAGGGCACCAGGCACCAAGCAGACACTTGTTATCAGTGATCTATCTGGTATATTATCTCAACCATCATCAAAGACCCTGTTGGAAAGCTGTCTGGAAATGTGGTGGTGAGATCTTCCCTCCTCATGCACCAGGGACCTGGGTTGGCTGAGGTCACCACTGCTCTCTCAGCACTCACATTTCCCAGCCCAGGAGAGGTGCACCTAGAATCTGCTACTCTCAGCTCCCAACGACATCACCTTTAACATCCCAGGGTTCCTCGTGACATCAGCATCCCACACCCCCCAGAAAGCGTCATCACTGAAGGCATGGATGCACAGTTTCTCTTTTCAGGGAAACACAGTCGTGATAAGCCTGTTGCACCTCATTCAGCAGAAGGTTGTATCAGTGTTTAGAAAGTGTTTATCTGCTGAAATATGAGGTAAGTTTGAGCTGATAGAGCTTGTGACCACCTCTGTTTTACGCTGGGCGAGGCAATCTCATTCTATGAGCTGGGGGAGGAGTGCCATGCTCCCTTTCCAAAACTCTGGTGGGACTCCTGGCCAAACGTTGTGTCTGGCAGGGTCTGACAGTTCTTTTGCATGCTAGGCAGGAAAGTCAGTCAGATGCAAGATCACAGGAAAGAGCAGAGGCCACTGAGCTGCAGCCTTTGATGACCTAGAAAGCAGTATATCATAAAAGTGTCTAAAGTCCAACAATCCAAGGACTTCTTGGTGTTGGTCAGTTTATGAACTATTCTTATGTTCAGAAATGTACAGCAAGGAAAAATCTAGATCCTCCTATGCCTGGAAAAAAAGTTATTTCCCTTGTTCAATTTTTATATCTAGTTTAGTCTTACAGCTCAAATTCTTGTACTTATAGCTGTTTTCTGATTGCTCTTCTTACATGGGAGTTAAAACTTAGGAATATATGATGTCAAAATGCAAGGATGAGTCCCTGCCAGTGATGATCTCAATGCAGTAGTATCCTAATGGTTATAATAAGCATGAACTTCTTACTTAGGAGCTAAGTGGGTGACTGAGAAAAGACAACTCAGATAACAGAAACTACAGGGATTCAGCAACACTACAGGTGAAAAACAGTTGAAAATACTCTGAGAAAGGTTTTACAGGAATCATCACAGATTGGTAGTTTGTCCCACAGCATTTAAGGAATTGCTTCTTTGTAGATTTCCTAACCCATGCTGGAAATGGATTTCCACTGGAATTTTGGGCAGAAATCCACAAAATTCTTTGAGAGGTGTCCGTATACTGCTAAGCAGTCATAGACACATATATGTAATTACAAAGCTAAAACAGAAACATTTGGTGGACACCAAGGAAGATGTGCTTTGCCTCCAACAGCCACCCAGTTCCCAGAGCAATGGAAATCAGATGACCCTCTCTTCTCCAGATCAGCAAAGACTGAACCAGCTAATAATAGGTATAGAAATGGGATAAATTTCCAATAACTGCACTGCTGATTGGGAAGATTAAAAAATTTCTACAGAATCTGTTTTCTACATACATTTTTTTCAGTGTGTTTTTTTAAGTTAAAACTCTCATTAAACTTATTTTAAATGTCAGCTTTCTCTAATCTTCAGATTCCAGCCCTCAGGAGAGGAAAAGCTTTTATAAGGTCAAGCATCAACTGTAACAGAATTGCAATCAATGTCTTTGGGAAGACAAAGATTGTCTTAGTTGCTATTTTCTCTTCTTTAATTATTAATGCAGCTGATGGGCCTAGGGTAAAGACAAATAGGAACAGAAAATATTGTTGCGAAACATCTTAAAAGGTTTTCATCTGCAGTACTAAGAGTTATTACGTTTCCAGAGAGCACAGAATAATTTGTTTATCTCTTTAGTAGTTATACTCTTTCATTCAATACAGTTGCAAGTTGATTTATATTTTTATACTAATGCCAACAGATCCATAGAGAGAATATTTCCTTTCAAAATATAGTAACCTACATATGTACATTAAGATATTAGCATGCAGAATGCAGAGTACTCCTAAAGGGTAATTTAGGTAAAAATAAAGGAAATCAGTCTGCTCAGCCTTTTTCAATAGTCAATGAAGAGACAGCTCTTCTAAGCAGTCCAACTCATGGCATTTACCATTGAGTACAACCATGCTTTCTCCACAGGATGTAAAGTGAGGCTGGCCCGCCCCATATTAGCATTATTCTTGTAAATACCCTCATGACTAGAGCATTTGTTGACACGGTGACATTGAGGAAGGTTAAATCCAGCTTTAACAACCAAGTGCATTTATAATGGATTAGTTAAACTGCATTAAATCCTTGCACAGCCTCTGGAAAATGGAAGTGAGTAAACTGAAGTGAATAAAGGCTACATTTGTTCTGAAGAAGCATCCATCATTGGGTCTGAATGCAGTCAAACAGGCTTTAAAAACAAACTTTTTTTTTTTTTTTTCTGCGTATCACTGTCTGGACGATATTCCTATAAGCATTAGCACAAGCTAGATTGCCTGCTGTAAATTGATATCCTGCTTCGCTGTGCACTATTTTTTCCATGGACAAATTTTGAGAGTCTGAAGCCTCTACACTGGAATTGCTGATCGGATATCCATAAAGCCCTAGCTATTGCAGTGAAAATTGCAGAGGGAATCTCAGTTGCCAGACCTTGCTGACTAGCCTAGTAAGAGTCAGAGAGGTTAATCAATTATCAAGCAAAAGTCATCAGTTTTTTACCTCTCCTTTTACTCTGTCTGGAAGGAAACACAGTATCTTCTTGTTTGGCAGACTGTGCCAGGTGCTGTTTGTCTTGTCTGTACTGCCTCAAGAAATGGATTTTACTTAAGCAAAACTCTTTGTCTTTATAGCTGGTCTGGAAAAATTCAGTAGGTGAAGACAACACTTATCTCAGTATTTCACTTGTGACTTTACAAGAATTATGGCTTTGACTACAAGGACAAATAAAATAAAGACTATCAAAGACCACTGGAGGTGGTGCATAGAGAAAGCTGGTTTTGAAACGGACCTAAGCTGGTATAATTGCAGAGGTCTTCCTAGGTCAGAAATGTGGTGCATTATCACAACCATGAGACACTGTTGCAGACATAGAAAAGGAAGAGAAGTGCTCGTGTCTGCCAGGTTATGGTCACAGTTGCTTTCTGACATTTTGCTTGACGGTGTCATCCTTTGTCTTTCCTTCCTTTGGCATTCTAGCTATGGAGAATCATACAGATGTTCACAGTAATATTTAGAGAAGCATTTTTGCTCATCTTAATCTTTGAAATCACTCTAAATTGTTGTGGAGGGGAAAAACTCTATTTGAAAGGAAATTGATTTAGGATGGCGTAAGGTAGACTTTCTTCCTAGTACATTCCACATCCTTTTATTCATCAGAAAAATATAGTCCAGGGTAAAACACGGAAAATACTCCTTCTCACAGACTGGGAGGTGTTAGAGCAGATTTATCTGCACAAGATTGCAGGTGGAGAGGATCTCCTCAGTGTTGAGAAGCAGCACCTAGGAAACTTCCATAAAATTGATTTAGTCCTGTTATCTGTTTGACACTTGAACTGGACTTACTATGAATGGTCAGCATCTCACCCACAGATGTGCAAAATGCAGCTCACTCCTTATTGCCGATTTGGATTTCTCCTGAACAGAGAGGGTCTCTCATTCTTTCATTCTGTGAAAGGCACAAGTAAGGTTTAGGCCAGAACCATTAGTCTGACACAATGGGAGACAAAGGAGAATTGAAGTCAAGCATCTTGGGATGAGCAGCTATAGCATCAAGGGTGCACACTGGATCAAGGGTCTGCTCTTGAAGAAGATTTTTTAGCTAAGTTTTGCAAAACAAAGCACTGATCAGTTGCAT
Source organism: Eurystomus gularis (assembly GCA_013400335.1). NCBI lineage: Eukaryota > Metazoa > Chordata > Aves > Coraciiformes > Coraciidae > Eurystomus > Eurystomus gularis. The sequence continues at coordinate 141,708 of VZZY01014914.1, forward strand.
GCAAATAAAGCAGCAAATCTCCTTTAAAAACAAAAAAGAGAGACTGGTAACATGATAAAATATTCAACAAGGCAAACAGGACAAGTTTTAAAGTGAAAAGGAAAAGGCAAATTATCTCATGAATGGCACTGCACCAGCTCTGCTCTTTCACTTCCATACCAGAAATGACTGTCTCATTATGAAAATGCAGAAGATTGTATCTATACAGACTGGAGGAAGAGTATTTAATAGGAAGTCAGATGAGAAGAAAAAGCATGACCTGGTTAACTGTGTCATTAGATAGAAAAATAATGTTTCTGAGGAACACTAACAGCAGTGAACCTGGTTGTTTAATATTTTGCCCCCCACTGGTATGGTTCATATCCTCTGTCTGACATTTTGTGGCTCATCCACAAGTGTGGCTGTCCAGAAATAGCTAGATTCATAGACAAAGCAGAAATTACACCAAAGGATCAAATAGGAACTTAGTTTTTGTGCCAGCCCTGATGATGTGTTTTTGTTTTCATAGTGGCTTTTTTATAACCTTGAGGAAAATCATGCTACTTCTAATTCCACATAGGATCAAGATGAGTTGTCAGTTTCCACCACAAAATACTGTGAACAGCTTTAGAGGAGGAAAGTTCCCACTGCAAATTTGAAAGACCAGCCAAGCACAAAATCTGCTGGTTTATACCTAAATACCGGGGAAGGAGACATTATGGAGGGATTTATCTCACCTAACTTCCATTGAACTAAAGTGCAGTCTCTATGACACAGCTGGATATACCCAGCTTAGTGACCTTGGCTCCACTTCACAGCTAATCGAGACCTAGTCCATACAGCCAGTGCAGACTAGATAGCAGTTCTTCTTCTCACTTTTTCACAGAATATTTTCCAGTAGTCCCAGAAGCCTCTGCCATGATGGGTATTGGCCATTCTGAATAGACATGTTAAGAATCATTCCTTGTCCCAGAGAATTTCTAGTTCCGTTACTCAAGACAGAAAAAAGTGGGAGAAAGGCATTATTATCATGTACTACAACTGTGTTATTTCTTTCCCCTTGTTCCTAAGTGAAGCAAACTGCATACAAATTAAATTCAAACCAGGGAGCATCAGGAGGATGTGAAATAGCATTATCTGGAACATGGCTCTGAAGGAAAGTGTGCAATGCATCACTAACTGTGGAGAGATACAGCCAGACCTTCAGCTCACCTTTCTTCTAGGGGCAAACACATCCAGCTTCTTCATGGAAAAACTTAGTACATTCCTTTCCAGCGAAACACTTTGATTGTTCATGCAAATGGTCACATTTCCGCAGTGTAAAAATTTTGTGGCATGGCAAATGTCATGCATCTTGCATTGCATTCTAGACTTGCACACTAAAGCTTATGACTAATGCAATAGAAGCACAGGGAGCTCTATCATGGTGCTGCATTTTACATAAGGTAAGGACATGCACACAGGGAGTTACAGATGAGTGACAACTCAATAGGCTAGCAGAAGTTGATCATATGCCTGAAAACTGAGATTTATGAGGAATCTCATTTTGCTGCTCTAATTTGTGTCTATTGCCATTACTTTGGGCAGAGTTGGTATTACTCCATGAATGATCACATCAAGCTTAAGTGCAAATTTTGCACCTATTAGAGCAAAACATGCAAAATACAATCAACAATAAAAAAAACCCCATATTGCTGGGTGCCTGTGGAACAAGTAAAATTGCTAACACAGAAGCTAAGACAAGATGTCCTGATCATTTGTAATGGCCTTATAATCCATGAGATCTGAACAGCTGAGAGGGATAAGAAAGATAAAAATATAAAAGGAATATAGGACTTTGCTCATTAGTCTTGACAAGTTTAATTAACTTTCATATTTGTATGACAATAAATTCCCATGTGGTTATCAGATAAACCCCCATTAATAGTATTTTTTGCTACAGTCAAGGCTGGATGTAGCTTAGAGTAGCTTGTATGAGCTCTGGCAGCAAAAGTGTCAAACTGACATTTTTTTCCAGCACTTTTGATACGTCTTTCATAAAAGCTAGCAAATAACAGTGGGAATAGGAGTAAAGATGGCATTCCCACCTTCCTTTGGCACAGCAGAAATTGATCTTTCATCAGTTTCTTGCTGATGGAGGTGAGCTTAATGAAAATAATTTTTACTATTTACATTCATAGTAATAATCTCAACTGCCAGAGATCTAGCATGAAAAACGTTAACAAGTGAAAAGGTTTATAGGTGTATATTTTAAAGTTTATATATATGTGTGTTTGTGTGTATATCTATATTATTGGCATTAGCAGTACAGCTACTTTATGGAAGACAGGAGCATTAGACCCAAACAACATACTCTTAGATGGTGTTTTTGAGAAGACTAACTCTGTGCTCACTTCTACAATGAGTATTTGTTACATTAAAATGAGCTATAATTACATAGAAGAAGATACTAAAAAGTAGGGACAAGAGTTGCACATCTTCGCTCCTTGAATTTATGCCTTGTGAATCAACTAAAATGGTCAAAAAATGTTCCAGCATGTCAGCACAAATGTTATAACTTGGATATCTGTACCAGAAGAATTCAGGAACCTCTTTTCCATTGGCTCTCAATAAAGCTTTATCTCTTTAAGTTATTTTGAAAATGGGGCTTAACTCCAGATCCTCAAAGATACTTAGTCCTGTAACTTCTATTCATTTGAATTGAAATACCTTTGAGGACATGAACTCTAAATCTAAGCAAGCACATGTGAAAAATTTACTCTAAATATCTAGCATTAGGGACATATCTCCAGCTGACAGTTACTTCAGATTAAGGTAGCATGTATATTTGAAGTGTAGGAAATATTCTTAAATAAATTTGTAATTGCAAGCACATGATCCACCACCAGCAACCTATGGTAGTTTAACCTGAGTTTTGGTCAAGCCACACTGAACCTCTCATGCGGCAGTTTGTGCTCTTGCTGCTTGTAAGGTAACGAGGCTTAGTACTGAGCATCAGCTGATGATATGACAAGCCCACATACAGTGCTTTACTTCCATTCAGCTAAATCCCCTGTCGAAGCAGATTGCATCAAAGTGAAACGAGGCACTGTTCTGTTACTCTTGAGTAACAGGTCTGTACGTAAATCCGTTGTTTGGGTAAAACTAGGCAGTTTAACTAGGCACCTAGGCTAACTTAGGTTTCTTCTATAGCCTGTAAAAGTGCTGGAGAGATATAGCCATGCCCAAAGGCAATTCATCCTGTTCTAAGACAACATCTAAAAGAGTTGCTATTGGTTAGAGAGCAAATCTAGACAACCAGGCTGCAGAAATCACTTGCTTACCGTTTAGAAGGTAAAGGTATGAAATATTAATCCTTTCTCAACTATCCAACTATAGTGCTGTTCAGAAATCGTGAAGTGGGTTTTCCTGAGTAATTCCATGCACAGAATAGATTTAAATCTTCATAAACTAACCACAGTGATATGTAGAACACCAGATATGACATCCAGTGCTTTTCTTTTTCTAAAATCCTGCAAAGAATAATTACTGTGGTGCTCTTGCCTACTGTGTAATATTTCATGAATTAAAATAGCTGAAGTTATTTAAAATGTGACAGTTCAGATTATAGTGCTTGTTTCCAGGAAAGTTCAACATTTATACTATAATGCAAAGATTAGGATGAGGGAGATAAGACATGTTAGGTTTATCTCTCCATGGTTTTCTTGCATGCCAAAACACTAAGTTTTGTGATGGAGTTTCTGAAAAGGTGGCTGAAAATATCATCATACAAAATCATTTACTTATGAAATTTTCCCATTTGCACAGTGTTGTATTTCATGCTTCAGGCTATAAGCCTACAAATAGATCCATATGAGCAGATTTACTTTACTGAAATGTCTAGTCTGTGTCATGTTTTCATCCTGGGATGATTCACACATATTCGTTACCTAACTGAAAAGTATGTCTTTCACTGGGAGTTAAGAAAGGTTAAAAGCTCTAGATTAAGGTGTTTGTTTGAGGGGTCAAACGAACACTTAAACTCTAACCACAATTCATTACAACTGCTGTCTTCTTGCCACCATATAAATAACAAAAAGTCAGTTCTTTTAAATTCTGCTCATCTACACGCAATGAAAGAAGGAATTTGTCTTACTTTTATTACTAAAAATTCAGCATTGTGTAATGATATGGAACTGCACTGAATTTCAGTGACCCAATAGCTTCTGTCACACAATCTTGGAGTATTTAGGAAGCAATCTAATGCATTTAGCTAGTTGCATTGTGCTCTGTATGAAAGCACAGACCTCTTCCTGACCCTGTGCCGATGAGATTCAACCTCCTTTTTATTGGGTTAATAAAACTATAAATATTGTCAAGGACCCTAAAAGCATTCATTCCCTTTTAAAGTCCACTCATTGCATTTTATTTGATGACCTTGTCTGGCAATAAATGAACTCTGCAGATTATTAATTATTATTAGGAAACATTTGTGTATGATTTCAAGGGTGTGAATAATGCCTCACAGACAGGAAAAACATAAGGAGAGAGACTCTGGCCCCATGATTTCTGTTGTTTTTTCTCTCCTGTTGTGCTTTGAGGAATACCTGGTGGGGAGGGGGACAATTTCCATTTACTCTTTACGGTGCTGACCCACATAACTCTAGCTTTGGGAAAGTACCTGTCTCTGTGGGCATGCATGGGGCACACATGATGGCCGCTGCGATGAGGCCAGTGCAGACTCTATGCAATGGCAATTTAAGTCTCTCTTGCTGATAAAAAAGGACAAGTGCTGGCTCACCACAGCACCAGAGATAGGTGAGTAGATATGGGATGCAACTGACTGTGCCGGCTGCTGGGGATCTACATTGGGCCAGGCTAAGAGAGAGGAGCCCCAGGAACAACGAGCTAGTGGTCTCATGCAGCAGATTTCACAGCAGTGTGGACACTGTAAGGTGCCATTGCTGGAGATTGTATGGAAAATTCAGCCACTTTTAGAGGGGGAGGCAGGGGCCACATTGGAGGCCTGGAAATGTTTAAAACCTACATCCTCCCTCCCTGTATTGAACAGGCTCACTGTCAAACTGTACTGCAAGCTCTTTAACAGATCCTAGGATCATGGACTTTTCTCACTAACCAGACATGCATCAAGGGATCCTCTGGGCTAGTGGTGATCATATGGCCTCTGTTTGGCTTTTCTCCATTATCCACTCCTAGGCCAAGCTGAGGAAGACCATAGTGAAGGACCTGACTAGCTTCTGGTGTTCAAGTCTTTCCACTGGGGTACTGGGTACTCTTGAGGTTGGGCAAGGAACCAGCCTGTATGGCTCATACCATCTCTTGGAAAAGACCACACTGATACTATCTAGTTACCTTGAAGTTACCCTAAACTCAAAACAGGTCTTGAAGGAAAAAGCAAGTGAAAAAAAAATTTATTTATAGAATCCAAAATAGGCACCACAGTTAAAAGATTTATAAAGACACAAGTGACAAAATGGAAAGAAAACTACATTTAATCTCCTTATCCCAAGATTAAATCTCAAGGTGGATCTCTTCCCTTGTATCTAGCTGACAAGCTGTTAGACACTTGTTTAACCCACGTGGTCAGGGTATCAGTCCTTGGGGACAATCTACATTTTAACTTACATTTATAGAAGATATTCTTGAGCTACAGAAGTCTGTTAGATTTTATATCTAATTATTCCCTTCAGGTTTTCTTGGAGCTACATGTAGATTCTTAACTCCCTTTCTCACTTCATTTCCTCCCCTCAAGGACTATTGATCCTTAATTTATTTTATTTCGTCTAAATATGTAAAATTATGTCCTCATTTTATACAAACAGACATTTTTCTATTCCTTATTGAGCCTAAATGTAAGATTATCCCATTACAGAGAGGTGATGGCAAGTCTGGATGATTGATCTCCACCTGTGTTTTTATGGGATATGGAATAGACCCACTTTTCTTCTTCATTTATCTTTTATTCTGGTGGTTGTGCTAGAATAGCCTCATCACCTTTACCTTTGTTTCAGTTAATGGGAAAAACGAGAATTTGTGTCTACTGTATCCCTGTTAACATGACCTACAAGTTTGTGACCAACTCACTGCACACAGAATGAGTGCTCACCACTGCTGCTCACCCGGAGTTCCCCTCTGGTGCCCATTTACCCTGGCTTTAGGCTGCAGTAGTCCTCCACAGCACAGGTGAGTTTAACACAGCAAATTACACCCTTGTTTAAAGTGAGGCCATAAAGAGTGGTGCTTGAAGAATCATTCCTGGTTTGGATATTGCCTATTATGATATGACCTGGAAAAGAAGTCATGTATTTCCTCCCAGTCTATCATTCCTTTGGTTTGGAGGCAGTTAGAGGCGTATTAGTTGCCATATGTAAAAAAGAGAGTAGGGAGGTAAAGTAGTGTATGCCGATTCATTGTACAGAGGCCTCCAAACTAGCTTAAGGTGGAAAGGCTCCAGGGCTCCGTTCATTTCTCTCACTGCAGACATCTAAAGCTATTTGGGATGCCCTACAGTATTCTGCCTGGCTTCCAGCTGCTGCTTCAGGGTGTCCCATAGGTCCTGCGCCATGTCTGCCAGACCTCTGTGAATGTTTCGGATACTCCTGGGGCATTTCAAATGCTCCTGAATGCTTATACTCAGGGCAAGTGAATTAAGTGTTCAATATCTATCATCACATGCACTCACTCAGAACAATAACTTCCATTATCTGTATGCCCCTCTCATCCCTGTTATTCTGCTGTTAGCCAAGGACCTTCACCAAGATCAGAGGCTCTGTGTGCCAGGAGCTCTGCACAAAGCTAATAAGAAACAGTCCCTATCCCAAAAGGATGGGGAAAAAAAAAAAGGTGATGTCTTGCCCAAGCTTACACAAGGGATCTCTTGCAGAAAAAGGAATCAAATTCACATCTTCTGAATCCAGACACAGCTATCCAGTCTAGATTGTCTTTTGTAAGGTCTTTTTGCAATATCTGCATTATCTTGTCTGCAAGAAATCTAATGCCTTGTGACCCAGCAGGGCTGATGAGTGGGTGCTGAGTCTGATTCTGTAAGATATATGTTGAATTAAGACAAAATCAGTCCTGAAATGCAATTATCCCTTTTCTGCTCCTTGAAATATTTCCACTCTCCCTGCCTTTCCCTACCTTCATTTCATGCCACTTGGAGTAAGATTTATTTTCAAGCAGAAGTGGTGAATTATGGTCACACTGCTGCAGCCTCTCAGACCCTATATATCACAGAAAGCTCTTTACCAGCGATGTGTTGCTAAGAGTATTTTTGCAAAAACTGCAGCTACTCCATGGGGATTTCTTTACACCACCACAACAGAAGAAGCAGTTCAATATTATGGTGCTGGTGTAGATGTGTCTCTCTTCTCATTGTTTCTGCTCACTTTTTTCAGACTGGAGGATATATTTTGGGGGCCTAACAGGCATCAAATAAGACTGGATTTCTTGGCAATGATGCATAATCCCTGCCAAGCAGGAATTTTGAACAGAAAGATTTTTTTCCTGCTCTGAGAGCCATTGAGGAAACAGCCCAACCCTAAATCTCAAATAACTTTGGAGAGTCCCTCTTGAATGCCCCTGATGTACCTTTGTGCCTTGCTTAAGGTAGAACTCTAACTGATTCACTTCCCAGTTTCACAAGGGAAAAATGATGTATACGTAAGATACTGCCCAATAGGGCAGTTGTGAGATTCAGGTCTAATGCTGTGACTGTCAGTGTTGCCTACCTGCTGGCAACCACTAATCCTTGCATCATCTGGCTTTTGTGACATGGATGATCAAGCTCGAGGAATAATGGCTCTCTCCAGGGGTCTGTGCTTACCACATGTGAGTTCAGGTACTTGGATGAACTGGTAGTAGTATCTGAGCACCACAGAGTAAGGGCCTTGCCCAGCAAAAATATTCCTGACACCCAAACCCATCACATCCATCACCATGTAGCTTACTATAAAGATAAACCATGGGACATAGATATTTCTTCTTGGTCTGTTGTTGGCTTTTCCCCTGACTGCTGGATGTAAGCCTCTTGTGGGATGCCACTGACAGCAATGCTGATCAGACAGCTGTGTGCTGTGTTTGGATGGCATAACCTTAGCGCAGGAGCAAGCCTGAGCTCTACTTTTGTCAACACTGAGGCTCCACATGCTTCTGTTTCCATTTCCCTCTCAAACTATGGGCTCAGGGACACAGCCTTTACCTTCCACTCACTCATGAGCAGGAGACGTTCATTCACAGTTCTAGCCATCCTGCACATCCAGCTAGCCACTGCTTCCATAGTGAGAAGGAAAGAGGCTGAAAAAGAGAAGGAAACAGAGTTAGTTTGTTGGGGAAATGTAGAGAAAATGCTTCAGAAAATTGTAGAGGCAGGCAATGATGGTCCAGGATATAGGATTTCAAAGTGTGAGATGCTTCTGTCTTGTACTGTGAAAACCAAGACTTTTCTTACTTTTTGCTGGCAGCAGCAGAGTGATAAATCAGTTTCTGGCTACTACCAACTAACCAAGAACCTTGTTTCATTTCAGATTAGCTAGCAGCAACTGATGAAATGTTCTGGAAGGTTCTTTTTCCCCATATTGAGAAGAAACAGAGACAAGGGCTATCTTGGGGAGTTGCAACATAATGCCAAGCCTTTAACTTCCACTTTGTTTTGTTTTATGACCCTTTTAGCTAGCTCAGTGCTGCAAAGTCTAGGAGTCAATGCCGGTTGCACACTGGCTTGCATTGCCCGGGTCAAACCTGTAACAGAAAGGCATCCTTGCTACAAAAGACCATGATGCAGGTTGCCTTTCTGCTGATTTCTTGTCAGAAACAAGAAGCTGTTCTTGTAGCCTACTCATTCTGAGAGATGGTCTAATCAATGAGATATTGCTGGGGAGTGCTGACAAAGGGATTCCTGTGCTGCATAATGGAAAGTACTCTATGGACACAGCAATTAGCCTGACATCTTCGCTAGCATATGACTGCCTAGAAAGCACTTTTCCAAAGGAGTTTGGCTGTATGTGCATTGTAGCATTGTGAAGTTCTGGATATTTGTTGTAGTGCTTCAGTGGGAAGATAACTGACTTTGGAAAAAATCTAGTCCTATAGATTTATACTTTGAGTATTTGATTCTTGCTCTCAGAAATGTCTGTAAGTAAAAAGTGGGGGAAGGAAAAAGTTTGTCTGATGATGCTGCATATTTGGAGAATGCCCAGTGGGAAGTCACAGAAAGATGCAAAGCAGATTCTTCTTAAAAAGAACCAAAACTCAAAAGAAAGGTAATAATTGCAAACCAACCTCAAAAAGCCGAATTGAAAAAGCAACCAACTGCAAATCAATTACATACAAATGGATAAAGCAGAGACAGAAAGATACTAATCAGCTGGTTGGTTTGTTTTGCTTTACTGTCTCCTGTTGCAATGGATATGACACACACATTAGCCCCAGAAGAATTAATAATGATCAAGAAAGTCACTTTATGATATAACAAATGAATTATTAATGACGAAGCACAGAGTAGAGCGCATTCCCTGAGCCAAGCAGTGGGCAATGGGTTCAGCATGCTGCATTGCCAGGAGGGAGCAGATGTTCAGTTACTGGTCCCTGTCTCTTGCCCTCCAGAGATAAGGAGGGAGGATGACCTAACGTTGCTTGGTTAGTGTCTGCATGCAAGGCAGCTCTTGCCACCATTTAGAACAGTCAAGTCTTTCTACCTAACTGAAAACTGGAATTTTGTGGCTTCAATTACTGTTTGCAAGTTCATGACTCAGAAAAATGCCTTTGAGTTGTACACTGTCACACAGAGGAAAATGATGGGACAGGAGCTCATTAGCAGACACTCAAGCACACCAGGAAAGACAACCCAAGCAAAGATATCTGGTATCTCATCCACAATCTGAAAGCAATGTAGGCATTATGAAATCAGCAGTTGGTTATCTGCTTCAGTGACCCAGGTCCTTCATGGGACATAAGACAGCTCCCACCTGCTCTTCCAAACCAAGTCTACCACGTTTCCTAAGTGGTTGCTGTCAGCTGTATTTATGGGGCTTGGAGCTCTGCTTTCACTGATCCCTATAACCACCTGTGGGATGCAAGCACTTTTGTGCTGTGGGGCTTTTAGTGGCTCCAGAATTAGATCGGGAAATGTTCCCAGGACCCATCGGGCAACAAAAACAGGTCCATTTTCAAAACAAGAAAGTATTTGTAGAAGGCTAACAGAGACGAGTCTCAGGCACCTGTCCCAGGTGCCAGTGCATCTTCCTCCTTGGATGAGAATTTTCTTCTTCCCCTTCCTACAGGAAAAACTTAGGGGTGTTTGGAGAACTCACCCAACAATACAGGGAGTTGAGTACTTCTGAGTTGCATCTTTGTTGAAGAAGTTTCTGTTGGGACATCTCTTCTGCTTTCAACAGTGGCTGTATAAGGCAAGGAAAACAGGGATGCTGACATCCCACAGTTCCCCTCCCTTGCATGCACTGGACTTTCTAGAGCTGTGTCAGGAAACAGTTTGGGGTAATTTGTTTAATTTGTATCTCATCTCCTGGTTCTGTAAGGATTCCTGAGGTTTAGGTTTACTGAGTTCTCAGTGAGCAAATGACTGTTTTGTTTTTTTTTTCTTTTCCCATTAGATTAAAAAAAGCCCAAACAACAACAACTAAAACCCCTCATTGATGCATGGTTTGCAATACGTAGAAAAGGCAGTCAATTGAATTTCCTTTATTAGCCACAAAAAAAGAGGACAATACTATGTAAAGGTACTGGAATTGATCTGGGAAAATGCAAGAGAGGGGACAAACCCAGAGGGCTTGGGAAGCAAAGGGGGGGACCTACATCCACATAGGGGGAAACGAGAAAGGGGATGGCAAGGCCTGGGGGTGGGAACACAGGCTGGGAACAGTGGGGGAGCGGGGCTGATTCTGTAGCTCAAAGTCCTAAATGAAGGGACTCACATATTTAACTTAAATTGGAGAGAACAGCAGTTCTGTTGCCAGTTAACTCGATAGAGACATACTGTCAAAGGAATATCTGTGTTCATGGAAAAAACCCACTGATGGTTGCAGCTGCGTTTTTAAACAGGGCTCTGTTTCATTGGCGTGAAGGCTGGACTCAGCATGGAGGGATGGCAGAGGCAGGGAAGATTCAATTCAAAGGCAGAGGTATCTCTCACTCCTTCTCTGACTTGTGCCTGGCTTAACCTGCATGCAATCCAATAGCCTGGGGTCAAAGGCAGCTGTCCCGTTTCTCCTCCATATGGGAGTCCTGCACTCCAGAGAGTCAGAGCTCAGCAAAGAACAGCTTTGTTTTGTTTAATTAGCACCCTACTTTGCACATAATTTGCATAGAGCATTTGCCTCCTTGGCCTCCAAACCATCTCTAGGGTGGAGGGACATGATGTGCATAGGGAATCATGCATCCCTTGATGTCACAGAGGGTGGCATGGTCAGCCCAAGCAGCAGGTACATGAAATCCAAACAGGGAGGAAAGGAGCAGAACTGTTTGAGTGGAGATTTCTCTGTTGTGTCCACCACGGGTGTCAGCCCAGAAGGACAGGTCTATCAAGAGAGGAGAGCAGGGGCTGTGCAGCTACTCCCTTGAGCTGGCACCCCATGAGACCAGGCAACACAAATGGGGAAGACAGCTCCTCAGAAAGCTTCTTGCCATTCCACAAATCCAGCCTGATATATGGTTTCTTTTGCATGTTGATGCAGCAGCCTAACTACTGTGATCTCCCCTCTGGCTTTTATACAACCTGTGGGTGGGCAAGAGAGATCACTAAACCCTAGAAGAGCGTGCTCCATTGTTTAACTCTTTTCTGGCTGCACTCCCACCTCCACACAACAACAGGAAAGGCAGAGCTGGAGCAGGACTGATCAGGCAGATTTGAGGCCCAGATGCTGAGAGCTTTCCTGGGAACCATGTGACCCCATGACAGGGTCTCATAGCTCACATCTCACAAATGATATATTTTTTTTTCAATAAGGGAAGACTCCAGACACAAGCACTTACAAGGTGTACTGGGTGGCTCAAGACACTTCTGGAGATGTGAAATGTCACTTTTCCATTCTGTCCTTAATTCTGCTGCTGCTGTTCCTTGGTGCCACCAGGCAAGGAACAGCTAGTTCTGGCTCAGTTGTCCTGAAAAGGGTTTGAATGAACACGCCAGAAAGGTGACAAGGACAAAATAGATGAGACTCCTTCAGTCTTTGCATGGCAGCTAAAACCCTTTCAAGTCAGGGATTGTGATACAGGAGCTAGTTCAGCCCCACAATGCTCCTGGTAAGGTTCAAGAGACAACCCTGTGTCATCTTGTTCTGTCTCCAAAGCTCCTGAGAAACTTGCTGCTGCAGCTGTGTCTCCTGGCTAAACGTGGAGGAGTTCAAAGGATCCAGCAGGGCAGAAACAGGAGTCCTACATTATCAACAGCAGCTAATCCTGCAGGATTGCAGGAGAAACTTAGAGTTACTGCCAGTCAGTTCAAGAGGGAGCAGCAGGCAGTCTTTTTACTGCCTTTCATCTGGAGCTGTTTTGGTATTTGTATTTATTTCTTCATTTTCTTTATGCCTTTCTCCCTATAAAAGAAAAAAAGACAATAAAAAAAACACAAAAGAAAATGAGATAAAAGGGAACAGCCCTTGTCTTCTATTAAATTTGAAGGTAAGAGAAGTAAGAGAATCAGGATGCAAATTACCAATAACACATCAAAACAGAAATGATGATAACATCTAGTTAAGGGTGTTAAATTGCTCCTTCAGCTCTGGGGGTAAGAGAGAAACGTGGCAGTTCAAGAGTCTGAAAAGGAGCTAAGATTTGTATTTAACTTACAACTAAACAGCAGCAGAAATAAATACTCAGGAGACACTTAGCTGCACCAGTGGAAACATCTGCTGAAGGCTTGAGCTCAGAAAGTGACAAGAGGGGCTGAGAGATGCCCCACAGAGGATTTTCTGTGGGTCCCCCTTCTTCTCCCATAGGTAGAGGCAGGAGTGTTCAAACTTTTAACAATTTTAACAGTTTTAACAGCAATGGGAAAGCCTCATATGTCTAGCCAGGGTATTTCACCCTGCCATGAGCTCCAATTACGATTCCCATCACTCTGTTGTTCACCTTGTGTGGCATCCATTGATCTGGGCTTCAGGCGTCAAGTGATCACCCTGCCACCCCCAGGTGCTAGCTGTTGACTGCTGCCAGTGCTGGGCCTGTCAGTGTTGAACTCTCTTTCTGGGTGCCCAGAGATAGCTGAGTTGCCTACTGCACCATAATGAAAGCCACGTATCACGAAAAATTATTGTGCTGGGCTATTTTTCCCTCCTTTAAGACCTATTTTCTCTCTTTGTTTCTATCTGTCATTTACTTCAGCTACTAATGAGTGCCACAACATTGTCTCTTCCCTGTCAAAGATAATCTGCATTGTTATGGAGCTGCCTGTTTCTTTCAATTTCTTATTTATCACTTTTACAGCTGCATGGCCAGCAAGAGAAATGTTTCCATGCCCACTATCTAGAGCTGCAGTTTTCAACTATTTGGCTTATAGATCCCTAGCAGTTCTCCAGTAGATGTACAAACTCCTTTACAAATTAAATTAGTGTGCATTTCCTCCACATTTTTCTTTCAATGCCTGTGAAACAGTCTACATACAACAAAGATATTGCAAAACATAGCTGAAAACCACCTCTTTAGAAAGACCCATATCCCCTTTGGGCCTCTATGTTTCACATGCTCCCTTCTTCTCATTTTCCTCCCTTTTCTCTTCTTCCTTCCTCCACCTGGTTCTATTTCTTTTCTCTCTCCCATACCTACTGTTTTCCATACTCACTGATACCTATCTTTTCCTTTTAGCCATATTGTCAAAATTATGGAAAAACTCTCCAAAAGTACCATTGTTTTGCTGGTGGGTGTCTTCACCCATTGCCATGTCAGGAGTGCTCCTCCTGCTCTGAATATATATTTTTCATGCAGCAGGGAGAGATTAGTAGCATATGCTGAGCCTCATGCCTAAAGCAGCCCATATCACACTAAGCATCACTGGTCTTGGAAGGGCAATAGCTCACACCATTCAGTCCTCCAAACAGAAATGGGACAAGAAAAACGGTTTATCTTTGGGAGAGATTTTTAATAGGGATATTGTTTTTCCAGGCCATAATGTTAACCCTTTGTACGATTTCATTAAGCTCAAAAGTGAGAGACAGGTGTAAGAAGGAAGATTTAAAAGGAGAATCTGATTACTGGTGAAGTTTCTGCTGAAAGACTCATGTACATTAATATTGCACAGTGTTCAGTTTATCTACCTGGTTAAATGTAGATCTGGATTGAGGTCTTCAGGTCTTTTAATCTAGGAACTTCACAGTAGGAAAGGCTAATATAGATGCAAAGTTGACAGTCCAAAGCATTCAGAAAAAATCACGTCAGTCCCCCAAAACCATGAGGTGAACCTCATATCTCACATCTAAAAACCTAATAATTTTCTGGTTTCTGTTCCTTTGAATTACAAGCAGGAAGTAGCAAGAAAGCCCAGACATCTGCCCAGCAGGACCCAGTGTGAATGGAAGATGCTCAGCAAATATGCAAGTGAATTGCCTCGCATAGAGAAATGATTGGAAAAGGAATTTAGCACCCAAATCTCTACCACTCTACTCAGCTGATCCTCCCATATCTAAGCTAATAGTTGGGTGCAGGCTGGGTCTGCAGAGGTAGATGTATATGTATATGTGTATTCAGAATTATACTAGGTCAAGACCAGAGCCTTGTTAATACAGCCATATAGTTTCCGAACTGGAGCTAGCCTGCACTCACACCTTTGGACATGACCAGCTCAGCCTCTCCATGTCTGTGTGCACAGATGTGCCCAGGGATGCCTACGCTTTTTTTGGCCATCCCATGTGGCATATTGGCAACACTTCCTTTCCTGCCAGCTGTGCAAGATACTCCCATGTGCTTCACTCCTGCCTCCCTCCTTCGTATATTTTCTGTTCATCTCTGCCTTTTTGTCATTAGGTAGGCCCTGGCATCAGAAGTGACTTTGTTTCAGAGTAGCTCCCCACAGGTCCAGAGATCCATAGCAAAGGGAATTTCACAAGGCTGCAGCACTTGGCCCATGACTTGTCAAAGACTTACCTGTATGTATTTAACCTTAGGCGCTTCGAAGGCACACTTCAGGCAGCACTGAGGTCTGCTGAACTGCTCACAGAGCACAAAGTGCAGTGCATGCTGAGTACGTTCCATGATTGAAGCCTGAGGCTATAGACACTCTGGGACAGGACTTTTCTCCTTGCAGTTATTTCTATCAGAACAATATCCCACTCAGACTATGTGTTTCCCCTGTTCTCAAAGCGCTTTATGAAGGAAATCAGTACCAGCCACATTTTGCAACAGAAGAAGTTGAGGGGCAGGAAGACCAAGGGGTACTAATGAGTCCTCTCATACATTTGCCATTTAAGCCCTATTGCTGCAGAGTGCCTTGAAATTTGAAGGCACAAGGTGCTCTAAAAAGTTGTCATACTTCCCGTCTCCCTTGCTTATGTGATAGACGCTACAGCAAAATGTAGTCTTTTAGGGCATGAAACGCTGTTTTTTTCCATGAGTGATCCAGCTCAAGAAGCAGGCCACTGGTCTGGGAAACAGTCTGGGCCTTTGATTTTGTGAACATTACACGTCATGTCACTGCAAAATGGCCTCTGTCACTGCCAAAGCTTCAGAATTAGGAAAAGAAATAAATAAATTATTAAACTATATTTCACAGTCTGTCCAGGAGACAAATGTTTCTTACCTGTTTTGGGTTTGTTTTTTTTTCTTTTTAGTGAGGTGTTTCTTTTTTAAAGGGAACATTCTTACAGCTGCATCAAGCAAAAGGCGATTGAATTTTCTTCTATGTTTTCAGAACTGCTATACAAATTGATAACCCCTTTTCTCCATATCACCCTAAAAAATGAATTAAATTTAAAAAAATAAATGCAGGAGGCAGAGGTCCTCCATAGAGATATAGCAGTAGAGCCTGCTTTTTCCTTTGCAAGTCTGAGCAGATGGTATTATCTGAATATACAAATCAGAATTATTATGCACTTCATAAAAAGGTACATCTAGTCTATGAATAAATTTAGCATAAAATTGGTTGTTCTCCTAAGACTTCAGGAATTAGTAAAAATTCACTTGCTGACTCCAAACAAATAGTTATTATAGATTTCTAAGGTGGAAACCACGTTCTCTCAGTGAAGTGTCTAGTGGAAAAAACAATTCCTCTCTCCTGCTGCTTAGAGTCATAATATTTCTACCATACTGAAAACCTTTTTAGGATGGTATGATTTCTTACACCTTCAAGAAAAGCATTCGCTGCATTGTTATGAAGTTGGTATGCAAAATTCAAGTAACCTCAGGAAGCCCCAAAATCATGGATTGGATTAAAAATGTCCTGAGATTTTTAAAGAAAATAATAATTTTATATTTTTGTTCCTTTATTTTACTGTCTGGTTCTTGAGCTCTTCAGGTTTCTTTTTCAAGTTTTATCTCAGCACGTATTTTTCTTTGTATTAAAGCTGGGATTCACATGTAACGCAACAGTCCAAGGACCTGGTGTTTGATGAAATACAGCAGGTTTTCCAAACGTTATCACTGCTTTGTCATCTGACAAGCTTTGACATCAGATTGAGGGAAATGATCCTTCCTCTCTACTCAACATTAGTGAGGCCACACCTGGAGTGCTATCCAAGTTGTCCAGTACGAAAGAGACATGGACATACTGGACAGAGTTCAATGAAGGGACACAAAGATTAAGGGACAGGAACATCTCCCAGGTTTCCCAGGGAGGTTGTGGAGACTACATTCTTGGAGATATTAAAAAGCCATCTGGACACAGTCCCAGGCAGCCTGCTTTAAGTTGTCATGCCTGAACAGCAGGGTTGGATGGGATGGTGTCCTGAGGTTCCTTCCAACCTCTGCCAGTTTGGGATTTTGTGACTCCTTTCTATTTTTTCAAGATGTACTCAGTGATATCCGTGCAGCACACAGGGCCGCCTTCCTCAGACATCTTTTGTTCAGACTTGTGCTCATAGAGTCTGAATCTGTGTAATTGTCCTTTAGTGCATCCTAAAGAATACACTGATATATTTAAAACTACTAAGTCTTGTGGGTGCATTTGTGCCAAGGAAGAATCTTTGTATAAGGCAGTCTTCCAGCTGCAATAAGAACAATATTTTTCTTCAAAGTTTTAAAAATTCTCCTTTCTATGCCTCTTTTGTATAAAGCTAAAAAGATATCATACACACTGATTATTCAAAGCAATTCTCAATTCTCTGCTGGCCCCAGTACAGACAGCCCAAATTTCTTAATCAAGGCGATAAATTCCAACCAGTTTTGAAGCAACTAGAATCAACTGGAGAAGGGGAGTTGTGATACTGCAGCATTAAAAACAAACAAACAAAACCCCCATAGAATCACAAAGAGTGAAGAAAATGTAACACTCCCTCAACAGTCATGCAGTATAGGGTCTATTAGCTACAGTCCCAAACTCAAGCAAACAGCTCTCAGAGAGAGACTGACCTAACAAACAAAATTTTTCCAGCTCTGGGCTTATGTCATTGATGACATATTCAGTCTCACGGTCACACATAAAAAGCAAAGAACAAAATAATAAGGGGTCTGGTTTGCTCTCAGTCAGAGAGTAGCTCAGGTTTACTCAGGATTTATGCTATTGGTAGGAAGTTCAATCTTTCTGTCTGACCTGAGCTACACTAAATTATCTGTGTCCTAGAAAATGAGACCAACGAGAAAAATTCTATAACCCATGTGTTTCATGTGTCAATGACCTTATAGAAAGGCCATTGTTTTCCTATGAGACATATGTCTCATTGCTGTCAGCAGACTTCAATAGGGTATCACTTTTGTATGCCATTCATCTACCTTTTACAACAGAGTAGTTCTACCAGAGTCAACAGAGGTACCCAAGAGAATCCACAGATAGGACTGAAGCATGTGAAAATAGGACCTGCCTGTAACCTCTACATTACAGACCTGATTGTAATCTCTATCCTACGTACTTTTTCAAGAGTTATGAGGACAAGCATAACAATTACAGTACATTGAGAAGAAGTGGTCAGGGAAGATTAATTTTAAAGAGGAAACCTGAAGATGCATTTAGAAATCCACGCTGAAGTACAGACTGTTCATGAACAGACAGTGGAGTCCCTATACGCATCACTGGCTATAAGGGATATGGCTCAGCAGGTTTACTGGTCCTGGTCTTCTCTTTCCTGCTTTTCTCTTCTTCCCTTACTCCAGCTTCCAACTCTAACTGAAACTATCTTAATGATGGCAGAAAACTCATTGAGAAAAGCTACCCTTCTGTCAGTTCAGTGAGCTAAATCAGCTTGCTGATGGCTTGGAGGAGAGCTGAAGAGGGCACAAAGGAAGAAAAAGGGCAGGGACAAGCAGGACCATCCCTTTAACAGAAGCTGCAGGGTCAGCACAGCCATTTGTGTCTAATATATCTCCATCACAAATCGCTTGCCTGCAACACTGGGTGCACTGATACAAAAGCACCATCAATGCACATTTCGAAGGCACCCATCGGTAACTTACCCCCACCATGGTGCTTACTGTAAAATATTTACTTCAAGTGACATAGTCAGTAAGAAACAGGCCTATTATTGTACTTAATAGTACAATTCTCTGCTTAGCTTACTTTTTTCTTCTTGCAGAGAACTGTCTATTCATCCAAAAAGAATAATTCTTCTTTGAGACAATTTAATTGCAATGAAGTTGCCGTGAAACCACTGACAGGCCTCAAAACTTGTCTGAAAACCTTGCCTGGCATCCAACCAGCCCAGTTTCCCAGTTGGAAGTCAAGAAGCCTCACTTTTCAGAATCCCTCCTTCTTGATAGCTTACTCTCCTGGCAGGCTGATGAGGTACAGAGAGCTCAGACCCTGTCAGATACCGAGCTTCCAAGCTTCCATGTCTCCAGGTCCCCAGCTCCTGTCTGTCACAAGGCATTCAGGCTTTCATTGCTCCTGGGCTTTAAGTGTGCTAGGTTGTAGCTCAGCAGTGCAGCTGACCAGGAACTGGGAACCTGGAAGCCCTGAAACAGGCAGTTTCCAAACTCCTTATTCAGCAGATGCTATGAATGATTTTTTATTGCTTCTACTTTGCAGAAGTCAGATTCCAGTGGAAGTGGGATTATTCTGGTTCCTGATACCCACCTCAGGAATTTGAAAACCTTTGACTTTCTGTGTTTAAAATGAAAACAGAGCTCAAACCAGCATCCAAACCCTGACATACAATTTCTGTGTAGAGAAAAGAAAGTAGGATACCTTCTAGTATCCTATGCAAGAAAACAATACAAAAATAGAAACTCCCAGAGCCCTTCTTGGGTAGAAGTCTCCAATGTGTCAGTGATTTTTTTTAGGAGTATTACAGTCCACAATAATAACAACAATCATAATCATCTTTTTAAGGAAGACATAAACAACCTTTCAGAGCCCACAGCTATTTTCCCAATAACTGACTCATTGTGTGTCCTGCAATTATTTTGTTTGGCATTCACTTTTTGTCACAACACAATACAATTGGTTGCAATTGCACAACTAAGGAAAAAAAGCCATGGGCTTTCGGGTTACTTATGGGCTTATTTTATTTTACCTTAATTTTATTTTCTTTGATGGCACTGTACAGTTAACACAAATATAGTCTTATTACAGCTTAAGCAAGGTTCCTCTCCACAAGTTCAGTTAACAGTAGCAGACAGGTCAGATATGTCTAGAGAGTATTTTACCCTATTTACTGAAAAACCACTCTTATTTGAAAATCAAGAGTATCGGAGTTAAACATGTGCAACCTGAGCACTCCCCAGAGGATTGCATTGATTGAAAGATGTCTTGGTATCATCTATATTAGGCAGAAACATGTTTGTTCTGTAATGAAATCTCCATTTTCAATTCTTTAATGTATCCAGAGAAAATATCTGCACCTAGAAAAGTGTAACCAGATTAACATACAATCCCAATACGGATCTAGTAAAACAGCTGAAATAAAAAAGTCTTTGTTATTTCTATTCCGTTCCATGCCAGTAGCTGCTGAGACATCTGGACAACTCAAGAATCCCAGCCCAGCCAATATCACGGCTTGCACGAGGTTGATTGCTCCAGACATCTTCAGAGACAGCTGCCATGAATACCAGTCATGTAGGAACAACCCAAGTTATGTCTCTGACAGTAAATGCTTCAATACAGCAAAGACTGAGACATGATGAAGCATTTGAGAAGACTGAGTTTGAACATAGAGCTGACAATAAAAGTTTATAATGCAAATAAATTGCAAATCAGATTCCACACATCAGAAATATTAGTCCAATAAGAACAGAGGAAGCCTCAAAAAGTCCTTCTTCTGGGTCTGAGAACAATTTTGCCTTTGCAGACACTTCCTCTTCTAAAGAAAATTTCCCTTCCCTTCAGACTTTGCACCGTGGGCCAGAGTAGCAGATTTTTCATTCTGATGCCTTAATTCTTTTTCTCATCTCTAAGTTTTTGTTTTCATTGCCACATCAACTTAATCATTTAAGAAGAAGAAGTAGGCTAAATACTACCATGTAAGGACTTACCGCCCTCTACTAAGACAGAGAGTTCTGTACTGTGCTCCATTATCTGATATATGTTAAGCATCCTGGATCTGTTAGACTGAAGGTAATACCAGAAGACAGTTTATTCAATTGACTCTGGGAATTTACTGGAAAGGGTGGAGACCAATCTGAGGGTCTGACAGAAGCCTCTGTAGCTAAGAGCTTGACATATGAGATGGCTGAGATCCAGCTGCAATATAATGGAAGTGTGAAGGACTGAGGCTGGCTCATTGACCATGAGGACCAGACAGATCCTGCTACCCAGGCAAAGATTATTGAAAACAAATCACAAATGTCAGTATAGGGCAGTTTAGTGCCGCAGGAGACATCTAAAAATATGCCTAAATTTTCAGCTGAACTGTACAAACATAGGTGTGTACATTCAACTCCAGTGACACCTGCTACTGTAATTTGCCACAAATTGAGCAAAAGAATCTCTTTTCTTGATTAGCGCTGTCTTACCTGAGCCAAAATGCAAAGAGCTGTTTGAAAACACAGTTAATGTTTAACCTGGGCAATGGGTGGTAGTGTAGTCAAAAGTGTTATTAGCTGGAGGAATACTTGCATCCTTGGTGGTGCTTGAGTCTGCCCTGTGTGACCACCAAATGGCTGCATGTGAGTTTGAGAAGCAACAAAGACAGTTGACACTTGTATCTCTGACCAGTGAATGTGGATCTACGAATGGAGAGAAACACCAACTTGCCAAAATCCCGTGATACAATGTTCATCAAAAAGGCCATTTACCATTGAATAAAGATGAACAATGAGGACCACTGCTGGCAAAAGAATTAAAGTGGGTCATTTTCTGCAGCAAGTTCTATACTTGGAGCTGTCACAAAATGTTTTGCAAAAAAACAAGGATTTGCAGAAGTTTCCTTTGTAAAAACTTCAGTGTTCCTGTGGAAGTTTTACCAGGAAGGTATCCTAAGCCCAGGATAGGATTTTAGGTCACAGTCAGACATGAAGACAGAGCCAAAAGCCAGTAGTTGAGTCCTGATGTAGATGAAGAACTAGAATATGGATCTTTGATATTTTATGATTTTTTATGGCCAAGTTTCCAACTCACTTTTCCTAATGAATTTTTAATATCTATACAAAGTGGAACACAGAAAAGAACAGAAACTGACTTCCTACTGTCATTAGCTGGGTATTTTCCTGGATTAGTCCAGTTTCACGCCCTTATTCTGAACTGAATGGAAGTAGAGAATTTGACTGTTGGTATTCTGATTCCTTGTGTTTTGGGGAAATTCTGACTTTCAGAATTATTTCTGAGGAGCAGCCAAAGCAGTCATGGACTGGAACTGCACAAAAAACATTTACAAACATACATTACTACTTGTAAATTAGCTTTCTCCTGGGCACTTTGATCTGTGCACATCCCAAAGGTGAGCTGTGAAGGCTCTGAGAAGCATTATGTAATGACAATTTTTAATTTGTTAGTGAAAATCTTGCTTCATAATCCCTGGAAATGTTAGCTAATGACTATGGGTAACAGCTATAATACTATTCTTATTTTAAGAGAGGACAGGATACTTCTTTGTTCTTTCATATCACATAAGCTGTACTGCTGTGAGAGGGGAACTCAAGTTAACACTCACATCCAAATGTTGGAGCAGATACGGTTTAAGAACAGTGGCCAGGTCCTTAAACTAAATCTGCTTAGCTTGACCTAAATCCTCAGTCATCAATCATTTTCTTAGATACAGAAGTCTGCAGACTAAAAACTGAAGGTTTTTATACTGTTTTGCCTTGTAAAATTGTCTAGCTTTAGGTTCAATCCACCAGACCTACAACAGGTCTCTGTTAACCCCTTTTTCCCACCCCCAAATAAGGAAAAGGAAAGAGGATCAGGGAGAGAGACTTATGGCCCCTGCCCAAATGGGAGAGTCAGGAAGTGAGAGAGAGGCTTCCGGATTAGAAAAGAAAACTAAAACAGCTTTAATGAAGACAATAATGATAAAATGGGATATATACAAATATATACAAAACCAGTATCAAACCCAACTGTCCCCTGATGGCAATTACATCACTGTCACCACCGAGGCTGTGGAGCAGGCACTGGCAAAGTCCCAGACTGGCTCAGCAGCTGATGGGAACCAGGTTCAGGAGCTGGGTTCAGGAACACACGAACCAGGATCAAAGGCACAAGAGGCTCCAAGAAGGGAAGAAGGCCCCCAAGGGAAGCAAAGGCCAGTGGAAGGATCAATGAGAAGGAAAAAGGGCAAAGGGAATAAAGGGGAAAAAAGGACCAAAAAGGCAAAAAGGGCAAAAAGCCTTGAGACCCTTGTGATCCCTCAGCTTTATACTGAATATGACATATATGGGATGGAATACCTCATTGGTCAGTTTAGGGTCACCTGTCCTGGCCACTCTTCCCAGCAGGTGCGGCATTTCACTTTCTGCACCCACCAATGTGGTATGTAAGAGTTAGCAGTGACCTTGGTCTGCATACCAATCCTTGGTAGTAACTCCAAACAGCAAGCGCTATCACTGCTAGAAGCTGACACTCTCTGCAAAAACATGCTGTTAGCTTCAGAAAGTGCAGTTAGTTAGAAAAGACTCACCTGAAAAGTAAAATCACTGAACAGAATTGGTTTGGTTCTAACTCAAACCAGGACAAAAATGAAGCATGAGGGAGAATAACTATGTCTTTCTTTCCTGTTGTCTCCTCCCTGCCCTCACCAAGGACTGGAGATACTTGGTTGACATCATGGTGCCTTAGGGCATCCTCAGGGTGGTCCTCTGAGGACTGTCTAATCTGTTACATCAACACAACCACTTCCCTCTGTGAAGACTTGCTCACAGGCAAATGATTTATGTTCTCACCTTCTCTTCAGCAGCTGAAGTTCATCATCCCTGCCATTTCATCCTCATTAGTATTACCTTTTGTTAACCTTGGAGATATAAATTTGATAAGGAAGATGTTATGTCACAGATATGATAAAAACTTGGACAAACCTTATCAGCTATTAAAAATATTGTCTTCCTCATACTGTTTGCTATGCTCTGTGCATAAAATTTGCCCAGAGCTTGGCCCTCAGTCTGGGAGTAAAGATAGTCTCTGCTGACACCAGAGGCAACCATGAGTTCCATCTCATAGCTGTGGTGGCTGCCAAGAATCCTTTATTCAGACAGGTATATTTTTCTCTCTTTTGATACCTCTGGGCTGTGCCATCTTCATAAACTATAGAAGTAAAATGTGTCTTGATCGCTGGAAGAGGTTTAAAGGAGAGATTCATGAAGTGTTGTTAGTGGCTTATCTTCATTTATCACATAAAGAAAAGTTGACTCCATAGCAAGTTATTGCAGCATGGACTGTAGCTGAGCAGAGGTATTTGAGCCATGCATGGCTCTTCCTGTGAGCATCCCTCTGCTTTTCAGGTACAGGAAGGATAAGGAATTGCTGGAACTGCATCGTTTCGTCTCCTAGAAACCAAGGATGCCAGGTGAGCATGTGGCTCTCCTCCCTCTGATTCATCTGACAGGAGGAGCTGTCATAGGTCTCTTGGTCTCTCTGCTTCTGTTCATGGATCTCTTGGCTTCTCAGCACTGAATCTGGTTTCCCTGAAGCTTAAGCCTTCACTTCTGTGGCAAGCATTTCTGATGAAGATTACACTTAGTGTCTTGTTAGAATAATGAATGGGGAGGATCTCATTGTGTCAGTCTGAGGAAACTAAGGAAAACCTTAAGTGTGTTGTCTTTCAGACTAATGTATCTTCAAGTCTTTTCTGTTACTATATTTAAATGCATTTTATTAATGAATTTTTACTTTTCTTGGAGAAGCTGTCCTTTGAAAGTCTGCACCTCCGTATATATTCCAGGAAATGGGCAACTTATAATTCATAAGATCTTTGTATCCTATAAATACTAATTCTGTGTGGTATAATGAGGTCCTGACTAGGTATTTACATAAAGCCGATTTCTGCCTTTTGGCACCTCTACACAGTAGTTTACATTAACAGTAATGTAAGCCCTTCATGTACATTCAAGACCTTAATATAGCCCTAGGTAGTATCTCATCATTTCATGGTAAATTATTTCTGTCTTTTAAGTCACAGAGCAAATTGCAGGTAAATTATTAATAATAATACTTAGATCTTATCTTCAAAGCACTTCACTAACATTAATTAAATCCTGTGCTCCTCTGAGGTAGGTAGCTGCATTATTACTTACATTCTTTACAAAAGGGGAAATTAAGACAAAGACAAGATGAGATCTGCCTGCAGCTGCTGCTGGTTATGGGATGCAGACTACCAGGTGGAGGCAGACGAGCATCCAGGACCAGATAAAATGCTTTACTTACAGCTATTTACTATCTTCTCCTGCTGCAGGTCACTGCTTCTGCAGCAGACTGAATGACAGATTGCAATGTAAGACCTTGCTCCAGTCCATTCTTTATCAAGTCTAGCACCTTTTGTTACACCTACCAGTGAAGTGTGTTGGGGAAAGGAATAAGTTAGTTAAGCTAAGTTTGCTGAACCTTGCTCTGAGCTGGTTATCTCCACCTGATGAAAGAAGACAGCTGGTGCACCACAGTTTTAAAACTTTATATCCGGATTTATTGGAGGTTACTTGCAAGCTTGATTTCAAATACGAAAGTAGAATTCCAGCCAAAAGAGGAAAAAAGCAGACTTTCAAAAAGGATTGTTTGGGATTTTTTTCAACTTTCCAATATCTCTTTCCTGGCTTTCAAAAATAATTCTGAATTTTACATATGTTTTCAAAATTATTTTATATTATTGACACTATGTAACATGTTTCTACTGCTACTGGTATATCAAAATATGACAGCAACTGGTCATTGAAATATCCTGGTATTTGTCCATTTTCAACTATTAAGAGCAATTGCAATGGGCTAATTAGATTATTTTACCTCTATTTGTGAATCAGATTGACTCCTAATTTTACAGACCAAACAGACTACTTTATTGTGCTAAAACTAAAATGGCAACATTTCAACAGTGAAGTCATGAAAGAATGCATACACAAAACAGAAATATGAAAAATGCATAGAGAACGAGTACAGATACAATTTTCGTGTTTCAAACTGAAATTTTGAAATGGGATCCTAGATCCCTCTTTGTTTAAAAAATATTTTCTCCTGTGGGAACTCCACAAAACTTGGTATGATTTTGAAAAAAACTAAAAATTAGCTTAATAAAAATACTTTTTTTCTAAGGAAAACTGAGAAATGTTATCTAATCATTCTTACTACAGATAGCTGCGAATATTCTGCTCACACTTCTACAGTAAGCTTTGTTCTCCTTTGAAATTACATGGCCCTGTATCACCTCCTCCCATAATGAAGCATCTATTAAACAGCCTCAGGAAAGGAAATCTACATAGCAGTGTCCTCTAAGAATTACAATATACCCACAACTCAGAGCTAATCTGCTGCTGGGGCAACTTCATCTATCAGCAGGCGCAGAAGCTGCTGCACCTGTTGTCCTCTGTGGTCCAGTCTACTTACATCAAAACCATGGGCTGGAGATGTCTAGCTCTGTCCTTTGGCAGTGAAAGAAGCTTTGGACAATTTTGGTGGCCCAGTTAAGTGCCTGAAGTTGGGGCAGCTTCACTGTAGTAGCTGTGCAACTGAAGCCATTCAGCTCCTGGCTGTGG
Organism: Eurystomus gularis; assembly: GCA_013400335.1. NCBI lineage: Eukaryota > Metazoa > Chordata > Aves > Coraciiformes > Coraciidae > Eurystomus > Eurystomus gularis. The sequence continues at coordinate 167,889 of VZZY01014914.1, forward strand.
CGGTGGGGGGAATCTGGAAAGTCTTCCCTGAACTAGCAATGGATGTGGCCCACCTGTGTAAAGGGCTCAGAAGAGTGTTCCAGAGAGTCTAATTGCTGATAGATATCTGCTAATTAGTTGTATTTCTGAAGGTCAGCAAACTCAGCCAAAATAAAGGGAAAGGTTCCCACTGGAACACCAATATTAAAGATCTAAGGAGTAGCTTTTTCAGGTATTATTGCTTTGAGGAGTGTGGTCTGCTAGTTGTTCCAGGTCTAACTAGGGAAAGCAACAAGCACATGCCTAAATCCATCCCTCTCCAGGTCAGGCTTCAGTCCATGCCTGAAAAGTGAAGGGCTATCTGTTTGGAAAGAGGCACAACAAGCAAAGCCAGCCTGGTAACTGTTAGGCAGGCACTTGCACTGTCCCTGGTCCAGATGTCATCCCAGGATTAGTGACTGATTACTTTCAGCAAAAGAAATCCAGGGATCTGGGATCAGGCCAAGCCACCTTCTGTCCCATCTACGTGCACACAAAAATGACCTAGCAGCAAAAGAGACAGAGCTGTGCCTGATCCTTTAGTAGTTGTTCCAGTCACTGTTTCACTGGAGTCCAGGTTGCAAGCAATGAAGAGAATACTGCCATGCTGTAATTCTAAGCCTTTTATTTTCAGATTTTTTTTTTTCCACTTTTCCAGTTTTTATGCACTGGGAGACCTTCCCATCCTTTTTATTCCCTCATTTTAAGGGGAGAGCATGTGACTTGTGCCTGCATATATACTCAGTGCCTATAACTACCACTGGGAAAGAGCTGGGGTGAAAAAAAACCCACAAAGTTTTAGTTTCCTCACACTCTCAAGCACACTTTAAAAAGTATTTTTATATGACAGTATTTAGGACTGCTTAAAGCCATCAGCTACAGACTGTCAAACAAGGGTAGTGAAATTTCAGTTTCCCCGTGTGCCCTGCTCAGTCCTCAGTTGTAGCAGAGGGAGAGCAGATACCTACACAAGGTATTTTATGCCCATGTCTAGAGAGGTGATTCTAATACCAGATGAATGTAGTTTTGACGTCACCATCTTTCACTAGCTCTAAAGTTAAGTTTTATTACATACTTTTTGCTGGTGTTTACAGTCAATCACACCATCGTCACCCCCTCCCCATTCCAACAGTTTTTAAGATACAGAATATGTGTTTACTTGGTGATTGCACAAATGGGATGATTAAATGCTGCTTCTAATATTGAAACTGGATTGTTTAGCTCTGGGCTTCTCATAATAACACCAGCTGAAATGAAAATCAAGCTTGGTAATGTGTATTTCTGAATTTATTTTTGTTTCCCCAATGGACTGTGTACAAAATCCATACTGAATTGTATTTATTTCTCTGTGGGTGCTGAGCCTCTGAAGAGGGCTGATTCCAGCCAGACAACCCAAAACCCTGACTAGCTGTCCACCTACATACTCTAAGATATTTAAAGGGAAGAATAAAGAAAGGAAGACATCCATCTATATTGAAGCTGAGGCTATGTAAAAAGCTTTATGAATCTGTGTAGCTATCCCTCAGAGTCACTTCAAATTTAGTAGTACCCAAGGTATTAAAATCTAGATTGGTACTTTGAGTCTCAAACAAGCCAGCAAAAGATAAATTGCTGAGATGTGAATCCATATAATCTCTATTTGATGCCCAGCATGTGGGCTGCTCTTGCATGGCATTGCAAAGAGAAAGAGCAGTCACCTGAGAGAGAGAGGGAGAGATTGTACAGGGAAAGAAAAACATCATGCCAAGCCACGCTTCAGCCTCATGTTTATGTTTTGGGGCTCCATATGCATATGAGAGTAGGTCTGCCTGGAAAAGGCCTACTCCTGACCAGCCCCTTCTGTGGAGCAGCTGCCTAAAAGAGCTGTGCAATGTTGGCTATCCCACATTGCAAGCTGTGGTCAGAACTCTGATTTGTTTCCCATTCCCATTCTCATTCTCAGTCCATTCTTGAGTGTCCTGTCTATTGCTTAGGCAGCCTGAACCTCCCAGGTCAGCCTTGCTTCAGCAAATTAGGGTGTGGGAAGAGAGATAAGAGAGGGTAGCAAGGCCAGACTTCCACCACAGGAAGGATGCTCTGGACCACTTACTGGCAGTTAAGATCAGCTTGGGAAAAATAGTAACATGTGTGGAGCCAAAGACCAGAGCTCAAGACTAGGATGAAAATGCAGTATAAATATAACCATTCAGAGCTGCTGAGCATCTGTTTTGCTAGGGAGATGCCAATGGCACTGCACTACACAATGCACAATATCTCTGAGTGCAAGTATTGGAAATGTTTCAGAGGCATTAGCTGTACTCATGCTGAAAAAGCAGAGAAAATTAGGTCAAGTAGAGCTCCTGCTGGAGTGAGTGTCAAAGCCAGTATAGGTACTTCTGGACTACACGATGCTGTGCTACATGATGGTTTCAATGTTTTATTGCCTTGTCAAAGATGCAGCCTCATGCTATCAGCCCACCAAACCCCAACAGAGGAGGGCAGCAAAGAATGTGACCCCCTGAAGGCACCATAGAAATAGTCCTTTTCCAGTGATCCAGTCTATGGGACTTCCAGCACTGGGTGTTATAAAACATTCCTTCAAGTGATCATGCCAAAGAACAACTACTCAGTGTCTATCGGCTTAGCTACACTAAAATAAGTATTTCAATGTATGTGACCAGGCATCACTACCTGGTACCACAAGGTACTCAATACAGGCTAAAAAAAAGTATCTATTCCCACTAGCCCCACTTTAAGACAGGTAAATGAGACAAAGATCGATGATATGACTTGGCCCAGGTCACTCTGCAGGCCAGTGACAGAGATAAAAGCAGAGCTGTGATCTCCTGAGTCTCAGTTGGATCTGTCAAACCACAACGCCCAAGGCGTTCAAGGTATTCATCTTGTTTAAACTAGGAAGAGAGGCTCGAGTCAAATGGCCAAATACTCTGTCTTGACAGAAAAAAAAAGTTTCGTCAAAGACTAGGAGAGGACAACCATCCTATAATAAAAAATAACTAGCTTTCCCAGAAGACTTGTCCCTCCCAGAGCCACTGTTTGTCTTCACTCCTTCACACGCCTGATCAAGAACACAGCCCTTCCCTCCCTCTTTCTTCCATTGCACTTCCATTTATGTAAATATTCCTATCAACTGTCTTATTTAAGAACTTATTTTTTAGCTCAAGCAAGGTCCTATTTTCAATCATATCTGGGTACTTTCACCACCATAAAACTATTCTGATCAGAGAGACATTAAAGCCACCTTCCTTTGGTTTATTTGCTTTGCTTTTCTGGCTTGACAGGGTGCATTGAGCTACATGATAAACATTTACAGCTGATATTAGAAAAGAAGTAAGGACTGTAACAGTCTCAGGTTTTGTCTTTCACTCACATTTAAGACTGCAAAAAATACAATCCAGGCTGCAGTAAATAGAAATTAGGATACTTTGGTGGATTGGGTCCCCAGCTCACCTTCACTTGGTCTCTAGCTAAGGTCAGCTCCATACTGTACCTCCAGTGGTAAAGACTCTCTCATCTTCTTTTCCAAAGCCACACAGGGGTGGGATAGACCCTGCAGGCAATGAGTAAAATGAGAGATGTTCAGTTCCCACCTCCAGTACGTACTAACTTTATTCTTCTCTCCAGTTCATCCACCTCTATTGCCACCTGCAATTCAATGACATTTCTCAAGTTTTTGAATTGCCCTCAGTTCCTGGGTTTTGTTTCACAGCAGCCTCCGATGTAAAAAGGAATTAACAATGCCACATCTGTGACATTTACAGCTGTTATCAACGTCTGTGTTGTAAACACTAGAGAGGACAAGCAATGACAGAAGGGAATGGTGGCAGGGGCTGGCAGTACTTTCTGAATAGCAGCTGGCAAAGAGTCAGTGATAGTTTTCCCAATACTCAGCACCCATCATCACCTCCTTCTTCAGCTCCCAGTGGGTGTGAAGGGTCAGGAAATGAAGGGAGGTTGGGGAGAACAGCCAGAGCAAACTGTGAAAGCAGTTTCCGTAGCTTCACAATGGATTTAGCTCTGAGATGGTAATGACTATGTCTAGCAGTTTATAAAGCTGAAAAAAGGGGAATTGAGTCATCTCCAAGCATGTCCCTAAGCTTCGGAAAAGAAGCTTTACTCAAGGTGGTTTCATTTGTTTTCTTTTTTTATTGCTGTGGGATTAGGAGCCTCAGTATTTGCTGAGGAAGAATGAGAAGAATAGTCAAACAACAACAACACACTTAGATCTGGCTTGGGGAAACTCTGGTGATGATGTTAGGGCAGGGCATCATCTGGGATGCTGGAAAAATATCAGAGACAAGAACTCAAGGAAACAATAATGCCAAGTGAAGCTTAAAAGGAACAGTGGGCTGTGAGTGTATCAACATGCCGGGAGGAGGGCACTTAAAAGTGCTGATGGACCAAAATGTACTAAACAGTGAAGTTTGAAAGGGTCCTGCAGTGGGACAAAGTCTACTGCCATTAAGAGATGACTTTTTCTGCCCCCAGGTTAGCTGGGCACCCTGCATCTCAGAATGTGGCCTAGCACTTGTTCTCTGTTTCAAAAAATGTCTCCTGATGGTGGGGTACTACATTCGTTTTCAGATACTGTTTCCTTCACTTAACAGTAGGGTCAGAAAGCCTGTCCTGGCCATGAAAGAAGTGTATGATACAGTGATTGTGAAAAAAAAACCTCCCAAAGATCTTGAAAGTAGGAAACGTTTGAGAAGAGATGGAAGATCACACACATATAAAGCTCAAGGTCTCTTTATCATTAGTGTGCCCTCGCAGAAATTGGGAAGAAATTGCACTTGTTCTGAAGACAAGAGACTTTATATTACATTTTTTTCTTTTTTTAATTGTGAGGAAATGATGAGGAAAATGGTAGAAACCCTATCATTTGGAACTATGTGAATAAAGTATTAGTTAATGAACCAAGAACAATCCTACATTAGGAAGATGTACTGGGTAGTTATTTAGTCTCTTACATCTGTCTTTTACAAACTGCTTGAACAGATATGTTTGGTTCTTAACCTTTTGTCTCTACAGAATCACCCTTCCACCTCTTTTAAACTGCTGTAGTATTATTTACTTCAGTGAAACTAAGCCATTTTTTACCATCTGGGTCAGCCCATGACTACTTTTGAAAAAGGACTTCTTGCATTAAAGAAGAAGAAAATCCAACCCAATATTAGTTGCCAAAAGTACTTTTTGTCATGTATATATGAGATTCATGTGCTGCTCCCACCTTGACAAAGAGCAAGGAAGAGATACAAATCTGCATATACACAGTTAAATCAGAGTGTTATAACCTATAGGGCAAAATCAAGAGTTGAATAATAGCAGAACCCATTCTGGCACAGGTAAAGACAGAGAGGGAACGAAGATACTCTTAGACCTCTGTCTGGAACAGCTGCCCAGTAAGAGACTGCTCTCAGCCATATTTGCAGCTGTAGGTCATAAAATGATGGGTGAAGTATGTCCATTAACTTGGCAAGTGTCTAGATCTTTAATTATAACACATTGGCTATTCTCCATCTGTCCACTTGATTTCTCTTAAACCCCAATGGAAGGTGGGGTGATGGTCAGCCCTGAGACAAGGATGTGCAGACTTCAGGCAGAGATCAAGAGGAAGGAGAGCTCTGCAGGGCACACTTTTTGTGACACCAGAGACATGTGCGAGGACAGCTGCTCTCTTTACAGCAGTTCCCTGTGTTTATCCCTGAGAATGGTTAAAGCCCATCAGGCCCTTGCATAGCATAAAATTTACATGATTTAGGAATACAGGCTTCTAGGTACACAACATCACTGAGAAACAGAAATAGGGAGAGGCTAAAGGCATTCTTAAAGTCTTAAAGGACTATTTCAGGTCCTGAAGATAAATCCCCTAGGGAGAAAAACTCTTCAGGTGTTGCTCTAATATCTTTCTAGTAAGTCCTCCAAATTTCTCAGTTTTCTGTAGTGAACTTGTCTTCCTGGAAAGCCTTGCTGGGAAAAGGCAAACTGCAAACAGTGCAAACTGACCCCTGACAGCCCCAGAGAGTGCATAGGAAGCTACATCATCAGTAAGTAGCAAGGTATAATTTGAGTTTGTACGTACCAATTCAGCTAGCATTACCGTCTCCTCCAGAAAGCAAAAGGACGTGGAAATAAATGGGAGGAAGCAGAAATATCTCTCCTTACTGAAAAAAACAGCTTTTGAGAAGGTTTCAAAACCTCCCTAGGGCCACAAAAGAACCTCTTTGAAATTTCAAAGGAGAGATGTCTCCAGGCTGGCACCTGCTATTTACATGTAGTACCTGCACATCCCATTAATGCAGATAGTGGAAATTCAGTGTATAATATTTTGTCACAAACCAGAACAGGCAGCAGGCTTGAAATACTTAGAGCCAGCCATAAAAGTGGAAAATTGGGAGCTGGAAATAGACTATTTCCATAACCGCATCACTGCTTGTGTAGAATTGGCAGCTCTTCGTCCAGCTCTTAGAAGACCAAAGATGATATACATCACAGCGATCCCCACCATTGTGAAGCTGAACACTGTTGGGATTTTCCATGGGAATCACAGACAGCAAAGGGAACCTGAACACAGCGTTAAATATGCAGGAGAAATGTAAAATAGTGAAGTTAATTCAAAACACTCTCTGCTCAGGGTCTTCTCCCATCCACACCTTCCTTGCTGTGTTATCTCCCCCAGATCATAAAGCCAGAGAAAGACCTATCATATCTATCTACTTGTCCTGGTGTTGGCTGGAATAGAGCTAATAATCCTTCTCAGTAGCTAGAATAGAGCCGTGTTTTGGAGTGAGTGTGGGAATTGGTGTGAGAAGAATGCTGATAATATAATGATGGTTTTAGTTGTTGCTAGGAAATCAAGGACTTTTCAACTTCCCATGTTTTGCTAGTGTGCAAGTGCACAAGAAGCTGGGAAGGAATATGGACAGGACAGCTGACCTGAACTAGCCAAAGGGATATTCCATACCATGGAATGCTGGGCTCACCATATAAACCAGGAGGAGTTGGCCAGGAGGGGCTGATTGCTGCTTGGGGACTGGCTGGGCATCAGTCAGTGGGTTGTGAGCAATTGCACTGTGCATTACTTGTCTTCTCCTGGGTTTTGTTTCTCTCTCTTTTCATTATATTCCTTTTCATTGTTATTGTTATATTATCATATTTTATTAATATTACTACTCTATATTTTAGTTATTAAGCAGTCCTTATTTTGACCCACAAGGTTTGTTTGGTTTTTTCTGATTTTCCTTCCCATCCCACTGGGAGGGGGAGGAGTGAGCAAAGGCTGTGTGGGACTTCGTGCCTGGCTGGGGCTAAACCACGACACTACAGAATTGATTCCACTATCTGGGGCTTCTAAAATGCAATTAGAAAATATTTTTACTGCTTTTACTTTAATAGTGAGGCCAGATATTGCATGGGATTTAATTTCCTACCTGCCCACTGATGGGCAATGGAATAAGAAAAGACACAGGAGTTTTTACTGTCCTCTGTAGATAAATAATTCTCCAGGACTATTAAGACAGAACCATTCACTGGAAGCAAATTCATGAGTTCATAAAGTTTGCTTTTTTATATCCATTTTGTAGTCACTTTTAGAGATGGTAAGACCATAGAGAGGAAGTTGTGTTTTATAAAGAGCAGTCATATTCAGCCAAGCTGGCATCCCAGCATATTCTTCCCCAACCTCTCCAGGTCTGAACACATTCGCATCACTTCTGAGAGACCAATACCCTCAGACACACAGTCATTTTCCCACATCATAGAATTATAGAATTATAGAAGCCTATAGGTTGGAAAAGACCTTTAAGATCATTGAGTCCAACCATAAACCTAACACTGCCAAGCAACACTGCAATTTGAAGGATTTGGACAGTGTGGTGGGCTGGGAGAAGGTCTGGCAATAACACTTGAGGAATTTCATACCTAAGACCCCCATCCCTGGGGCTGCAGAATTGATAAGCCCTGTAATGCCAGCACAGGGACAGGACAAGTAGTCTCTTACAGGTGCCTCTCAGGCATTTGGCTCTCAGTCATGTGGGAGCATGTGGGAGCCTTCCAAAAATTTTAAAACCTGTGTTACAAAATGTACAGTAACTGTATTATTAGGCTGTTTCGGTCCTCTGAGGTGTGAGAAATTCAATTCAGACCTGAACCCTGATGCATCATGAGACACCTCTCCCAGGATTCATCTTTCAGTTTCTTTCCCAGGTTTTGCTGTGCAAGTTCAGATATACAAACTCATTCCAGGTCAAGCATGTGAACTCAGCAGTCTCACATGAGATCTCAGATGCAACCTTTACTGTAATATTCACTTTTCTTATTCTTCTGCCTCCACAGTTGAAATTAATGCACCACTTAAAGTTCTCACTGGGCTTATGGCCAAACAGGCTCAAATAGCCACATCAGCATGTTTAGGAGTTTCTTCTTTTTTCTCCTGGGTCATTGCAAGCAAGGGATTGAGCTGACAGGTAGAGGCAATCTTATAAATGTCTCCCTTACACTTTTCTCCTCTGGTGGCCAATCTGGGGTCCTTTCTGCATGGAGTGAATGGTCTTCTCCCAAGTAGTCAAGACAACCCGTTGGAAGGTCGCTTTGTAATTGTTGTTGGCAGTGAAGAGGTTAAGCAGATCAACAGGGAGGTAGTCAGGTCTGACTGAGACTTTGAGGCAGAAACCAGTAAGGCAGTCTAGTACCAGGACTGAAGTGAAAATGAAATCTATTTTAAGATGCTGCTTTTAAACTGCTGTTCTTTGAACTGATGTGCATTTTAGTCAAGCTGAAAGTGGTTATAAAGTTATACAGAAGGAGAAGGGGGGAGAGTTACTTACTTAAATGCAAGAAAAAACACATATCTGCAGAGTTTTGTGAATCTGCACTCTGTCATGTGGGGATTGTGTCTGCAACATAATTTGTTGGGAAAGAGGGCTCCTGGAAGTGGACACAACACAACTGTCTCCACCACTCAAGCATGACCTGGAAGAACAAATCACCATAGTGCGGTAGGCACATATACATGAACACTTGGGTGCATCACACAGCAGTGCCTTGTGCTGTGCAATCTCACTCTTCTTCATTTTTTTCTTCTTCTTTTTTAATAAAGAACCCTCTGCCCACTCCCAATGAGCTGCCCAGGAAGACTGAATTGGGATCTCCCATTACAAAAAGACATGAGTAAATCTATTCTTGAGTAGGAGCTAGTGCATCCCTGGGGTTAACGTTAATCTCCTATTTAGGTCAACTGTGTAGAAAGGCAAAGACCTTCCCTGTGTGGTAACACCCCCTTGGAGATCCAATTCTTCAGGTTCCTTTATGGACACTCTTGTATTTTTATGCTCACTCAGTCTAATGGAAGTCAAGTGTGCTGCCGGGAAAGTGATGTGCACCCACCCATAGAAAGAGCTGCAGCATCAGCCTCATTGCTGGTAATGCGCTGCTGGAAGCTGTTCAGCAGCCATATCTACATTTTACCAATGAGGTGGGCTCTTCTCTTTGCTCTGTTCCCTGCTCATTCACCACTCTTTCAAATGTTTCTCTCTAGTCAAGAAAAATCAAAGCTGTCCTGTGCCAAATGCTCAGTACTGCACACTGGCTGGTGGAGCAGTTAACACACCAGCCTATAATTAGACAACTTTCAAAGCCTTGCTTTCCCTTCTGTTCCTTTCCCATCCCTCCCCAATAAACCCACTCTCTCTTTTCTCACTGAGGGGGACCAGAGCTGTCCTCCAGGCATGCATTACTCCCATTAGTGTCAGTCGGAGTCAGAATTGTGCATCAAGGGAGGAACAATCCCTTAAGGGAAAGAAACCTTTGATGAAATCTAGCCACCCCATGCTAGGGCACTGTAGGAATTCTAAGTAGTCAGGTCTAAAGGAAATGAGGGTATATTTGCCCAAGAACTTCTCTGAAGTACAGAAATGTCTCTTTTACTCTGTTAGCTCTGTACATGATGAAAACTTCAGATAAGGCTTGCTTATGAGCAGTACCAAGCAAAATGGCAACCTTATCCTACTCCTGCTAAACCTGCAGTGTTAAAGATACAATTCATCACTTTCCTTGGGTTTTCTTTTATTAACAAATAATAGTTGAACTTCTCATGTGAACTACCTTGCAGTTTTACCTGTTCCTATGGTTACCCTAATAGGCCTTCTGTGTACTAGGCTCTATTTTCCTTCACTTAGACAGCAATTGCCCTCTGCTGTAGCCAGAATAAAGTGTCCTAGTCCCACCAAGTCAGAAAGTGATAGACTGTGGCCTTTTCCTGCTTTGGCTCCAACAAGTGAAGGAGGTCAGGTCAAAGAAGACCATGAAACAAGCCTAACAGAGAAATATGTATAAAGTCAAAGGAATAGCCCACGGAAACCTGTAATTCATTTTGAAATAGGAAAAAGCTACTTAAAATGAATATATGGAGCGCACCCTCAGTAAGTTTGCAAACACCAAGTTGGGTGACAGTGTTGAACTGCTTGAGGACAGGAAGAATCTACAGAGGGATCTGGACAGGTTTGATTGATGGGCCAAGACCAATTGCATGAGGTTTAACAAGGCCAAGTGCCAGGTCCTGCACTTGGGTCATAACAACCCCAGGCAATACTACATGCTTGGTGAAGAGTAGCTCAAAAGCTGCCTGGTGGAAAAGGACCTGGGGCTGTTGGTCAACAGCTGGCTGAATATGAGCCAGCAATGTGCCTAGGTGGCCAAGAAGGGCAACTGCATCCTGGCTTGTATTAGAAATAGTGTGGCCAACAGGACTAGAGGAGTCATCATCCCTTTGTACTCAGCACTGGAGAGGCCACACCTCAAATACTATGTTCAGTTTTGGGCCCCTCACTACAAGAAAGACATTGAGGTGCTGGAGCATGTCCTAAGAGGAGTAACAAAGCTGGTAAAGGGCCTGGAGAACAAGTCCTATGAGGAGCAACTGCGGGAACCCGGAGTTGTTTAGCCTGGAGAAAAGGATGCTTAAGGGAGATCTTACTGGTCTTTACAACTACCTGAAAGGAGGTTGTAGCAAGGTGAGGGTCGATTTGTGATAGGACAAAATGAAATATCCTGAAGTTGCACCAGAGGGGTTTAGATTGAATATTTGGAAAAGTTTATACACTGAAAGGGTGGTTAAGCATTGGAACAGGCTGCCTGGGATAGTGGTGGAGTCACCATCCCTGGAGCTATTTAAAAAATGCAGACATGTGGTACTTAGGCACATGGTTTAGTGGTAGACTTGGCAGGGTTAGTTTTATGGTTGGACTTGATGTTAAAGGTCTTTTCTAACCTAAATTATTCTATGATTCTATGAATTAGCAAACTGGCATATGGTCCAAGAAGCACTGCTTACGTGCCTATGATTATTTTGCATCACCAAAATGATGCTGGAATTTGGAGTTGAGGTTTCAAAGCATGCTCTGAACACTTGAGCTCACTCAGGTCATCTGACAGTACCAAAAGGGGTCTGCAGCAGCATGAACACATGGCAAGGGTGGGAGGAGTGGTTCAGGACAAGGTAGAACTGTATTTTACCCCTTTCACAAAAACAAAAAAAAGAAACAAGCTTTATATATTCTTATATCTACGTTATACATTATACCTGAAGGACTTTGTATTTGAAGACTGCCTACGTTAGCAAACTTTTTGCTTAAAGTCTCCTACATAAGAAAAAATATGCCTTTCTGTTTCAAAACAATGAGGAGAAATTATCCAAGGAATAATTACTCAAACTTCAATCCTAAGAGTCAGGAAAGCTCTCTTTTCATTATATTTGTCATTTCTTAGAAGGAGAAATCCTGTTTTTTCTCCATGGAAGGGCAAGTCTAGGTTCTGCAGCCTGGTGAGCAGGTTAAACATAGCCAGATTTGTGTAGGCAACAGCCTAATTAACAGCCTAATTCATTTTCTGAATGAACCATTACCTTTCTTGATTTATGTATTTTACTAACTAAACACTGGAGTGGTGCTGTCCCATTAATTGCTTCCAACTCCCAATTAACAGAAGAGTAGCAACCTCTGTATGGAATGATAGAGAAACAAGGACCTCTCCCTCAGTATGTCATCAGAAAAGGGCCAATGATCCAGGTGAAGGAACCTTGTTAGGTAAACCACATGTTAATCGACATTCAGTCATGTGCAGGGACCAAAGGGGACCAGCCTCATAGCCTCTCTCCTCCTGAGACAGAGATCAGATGGCACTTTGTGGATTCCCTTACTGCATCACATCTCTACCATCTTATGCCGGATACTGTGTAACTCCCTTGACTTTGGAGTTCTTCCAAATTTACATCACACAACTTTGGATCTCAGTGCTCATCTTCTGGATTAAATGGAACAACATTTCTGATATTTGTGCATTTCTTTCATTAGAAGAGGATAGCTTTGTTGTGTAATTAACATGCTAGTAATTAAGGATTCAAATATGATGTACTAATTCTCTCTAACACACAAGCACACACACACTCTTTCAAAATGTTATCAGCAGTAATTGCATTAACATCTTTTCTTTTCCTGTTCCCTTTGGGGCTTTATTAGACTTTCATTTAGTCTTTTTCTCATTTCACAAACATACACACATTTCCCTTGCTCCTCTGAAAATTTGCTACAGACTTGAAAACTTTGAGCAGCTTGACCCTTCCTGTGCGAACACAGGAGATTCTTCACTGCCCTTCATTTTTTCAAACTCTTTTAAACAGAAAGTGAAAGCTTGCAAGTGATACTTTTTTTTTTTTTTTTTTCCTGTGGATACAGGTCCAGATAATTCTTGTGATAGCAGGATCACTCATGTAAATATACCAAGTCAGCTGAAATTGAGATGGATTTAGGACTGTGGATTACTACTATGGAACTCTAAGAAAGTCTTAAAATTATGCTAAGGACAGTATATTGCTTGCTGAGCACTTCTATTTAGTGACCACAGCTCAAGCTGAGGACTGTAAAATAACCAATATTTTTTTTCCAATGTGATGAAATTCATAAAACAGAATAATTTAGGAGACAGCTGAGAATGGTTCATCTTACGTTTTAATTTTCAGTCTATCATTTTGTGGTGGGTTAACCTTGGCTGAGTGCCAGGTACCCACAAAGCCACTCTATCACCCCCCCTTTCCTTCCCCGCTCCCTCCTCAGCAGAGCAAAAAGAAAGGGGAGGAATATAAGATGAGAAAACAAAAAGCAGTTTAATAATAATAATAGAAGCAAAGCCAAGCAAATCCGCGCACGGAAGCAAAGCAAACAAAGTTTTATTCTCTACTTCCCATCAGCAGGCGATGTTTGGCCACTTCCTGGGAAGCAGGGCTCCAAGATGCGTAGCGGTTGCTCTGGAGGACAACGGCACGGCCCCCCCCTCCTCCTCCTTCTCCCTAGCTTTATAGCTGAGCTGACGTCATATGGTATGGAATATCCCTTTGGTCAGTTTGGGTCAGCTGTCCTGGTTGTGTCCGCTCCCAAGATCTTGCCCACCCCATCCCACTGGAGGGGTGAATGCTGGGATCCTTGCTCAGCAGTAGTCACAACACAGGTATGTTATCAGTACCCTTCTAGCTCCCAGCACAAAACACTGAAACCAGCTCAGCCAGACCCACTACACATTTCCTCAGCTTTTAAAAATATTTTGTTCCAAGAGAAAAAATGGAGCTCTGTGGTTGAAAGTTACCATGCTGAGTTTAGTCTGAGTTGCCAGTGTGTTAAACAACTGAACCATAAGCCCAGGATTTTTGTATTCAACCTTGCAGCAGCGGTCCCCAACCCTGGTGCCCATGCAGCAGCAATGCTGTAATGGTTATAAGTCACAGAGAACTTTTGCTCTCATTGTTTGTTTCAGTTTTCTTTCTTTCCCAGCTGTAACACATGCCCAGGACATCCGTGTTAAGGATCCAGACCTCGTAAATCCTTGGCAGGCAGTTGGGCACCCTCCTCTAATGTCATTAAGATGTAGCTTCACTTTGTTTCTTTCAGTTTTAGTACGTGTTAGCCACCAAAAAAAAACAGGCTTACTTTCTAAGCTGAAATATTAATATTTAGTGTTGTCCTACAGTCCCTGCTTTTTGGGAGGTCAGCTGTGAAGAGTGAGGAAGAACGAGGATCCAGATGTTGAATCATAATCCTGACTCAGGTATTGACCTTGACCTGCAACTTCAGCTTGTCCACAGACAATTCTCAGTTCATGCCTAAGTCTGAAAATAATGGGTACCCATTCATCACTACTCTCTGACAAGAGTACTCATTCTTTTTTCCTATCCTTTCACTTTCTGTTGCATTTTATCTTTCATCTGCATTTATTAGTCTGTCTCTCTTTGTCTGGGGAAAACAAATTTGCTGAAATCTATGACCATAGTGGTAAAACCAGTGTTTGGTTGCAAGCCAACTTGATGCTGCTTAAATGATAAAAAGGTCTGGGAAAGAAACAACTAGGTTTGTAGCTCCCTTATGTGCATAAGCTTGAAAAGGAGTAAATCTGCATTTGTCCTCTTCTGTAACTTTGAAATGAGCTTGAAACCACAAAAGTGAACCTTGCTTATGTTCCAGACCAGAAGAAAGGGAGGAAGAGCATCCAAAGGCTGCTGTTACTGCCAGAGCAAACCCAGGATTCTCTTTCTGGGAAATGAAATTTTGCTGTATGGCTGGAAGGACAAACTTGAGACAGCTGCATCTTTAGAGAATGCCTACCCTGTACAGTCTGGTGCAACACAGACATATCCAAGCTATTTCAGGGTTGGAAGTGGTCCAGCTATGGTAACACAGAGCTCCAGGCAGGCTAATGCATGCTATGTGTTGTCTCTGTGCTCAAGGTAGGAAATAACTCATGCCACAATAAACTTGCGTTACACAAATATTTATGCAAACTATTTCAAGTGCTTAGGTGGTAATAAATTGCTATCATTTGGTCTGTTAGAGCCTGATGAACAGCCTGTTGTTTTGTCAGGCTAGATAGCTGGTGCTGATGCAAAAATAATAATAAACCCAAAGCTCTCCTTGCCCATGCCACCCAATGGAGACAAATCTTTCCACTCGCAATGACAGGCAGCAATGGGAACTATGTTCTAAGCTGATATTTGGTTGCTCCTTTTTCACATCCAAAGTTTTCATCTTCAGGAGTAAACTGATTTCCTTGGGAGGGTGGAAGGATGTGACATGTAGTGTCAAAATATTATCTTAATTGAGCCACACAACGTGTCTTGAACTAGAGGAGAAGATCAGTTCTGGGTTATGGGAAAACTCAAAAACTGGTATAGAAATGCTGGATACATCACAGAAATATGTAATTCGTTATAGAAGATTAGGCTATTGGTCCTGTAATTTGTCTATCATGTATTTTATGCTGGTTATCCAGGAGTAAGTCTCCCCATGGGGTCCAATCAATTGAAATAAATGATGTATGTAGGACAGGGAATCTCTCTACTGAAGTAGAGAGGAGAGAGGGAGAGTCTGTGACGTGGACATATGGAATTTTTAGCCTGAATGGAAAAGGTAACCTATTGCCTTTACGTCAGCCTTATTTTGTTTATTTTTATGCAAAGCACCACATGTCCTCCATTAATCTGGTAGTCATGGGAGATTTCCATGGAAACAGCAGGACTCCATAATTTAAACTATGATACCTGATTTCCTTGTCAAGCAGAAATCAATGTGTTGGTAACAGGTGAAGCATTCAGAGTATCACATAGAGACATTCCCTGAGCAAAGGGAGGATTGCAGTGATCTGCCCTCTCCCATCACTGTTCACCTAAGCATGATCCGCCACTCCACACATCTTTCCTTCCTTTTTCCTTAGTCAGCACTATTCTCAGTTCCGATGCTCACTTTCTCTGCCTGACCTCACACTAATTATATTCTCCCTGTCTGTGGGGTTATACACTGAGAGAGAATGAGAGAATTGGCAGTGCTTGGAGAAGTGCTCCAGCTCTCTACTCTCCACCCAAAATCAGGGTGTTTGTGTAACTGGGAAGTGATGCTTATTTATAAACTAAAAAACCAACAACTTCTAAAACACTGTAAGAAGCAGCCAGAATTATTCAGAGAGATACGTCTTCATGTGCAGCCAGGGAAAAAAAAAAAAAAAAACAACAGAAATTCCTTGCAGCACATCATAGGCCAGCTCTTTTCTGTTTCTCACATTCCTTAAGCAACTATCTTTTTTGTCCAACAAGAACCAGTCAAGATCTTTAGAGGTCTTTCTATGGAGCCCACTAGGTAAAGGTTTACATGGTTTCCTGAATGCTCCATTCTAATGCATGGGCAGACTGAGAAAGCATTGCTCTCACACCTCTCCTCAGCTGTCTACCTCTCACTGAGGTACTGGAACATGACTAGCCCTCTTCACTACTTGTACCCACCTTCACATGTCAAGGTCAAACCCCACTCCAGTGTATGCTCCAAAACTAGAAAGGCCCAGGGAAGAAAGAGAGGCAGAACTAACTGTACTGGTGTAAGAATGGGAAGGGGTTTTGAAATAGGACTGGTGAAGGTGTTGATATTTTACAGGATAAAAAGGTCCATTTAGAAAGTCCCATAGCTTTGTGAGAAGAGGCCATGGGGAGGGCATCTTTGTGGGGCTGCAGGAAGTCCACCACACCATTATTTCTTTCTTTGAAGCATTCACTCTGATGCAGAACTTGGGAAAACACACTTTTAGCAACGATTCTTCCTCCAAGGCTATGGGTCTTAGCATCATGTGCAGTCCAACTAGAGACTCATCGCAGTAGCTCCTGTACATGGTGCTCTCCCTCCAGCTAGATATTCCCCTGCAATCACCTCTATACAGGCGTTAACTCAACTCCTCTCCCACTGCCTTCATACATGCTCTCCACCTACACCGATGTAGCAGAAGTAGCATAGCTCTCACGTTATTTAGGTGGCCTCTGCACGCTGCTAAGGTGGTGCCGTACAAAACAGCACCTTTTGACCTTCAAAGCATGTGAGACCAAGGTTAATCACTTGGAGGGGCTTCCAGAGTGTTACTGGGGTTTGATATTCAGAATGTGAGCTTTTTCAGTAGACCTTGTTATCAGGTTTTTCTTTTTCCCTTTTCTGGGTTCTTTCTAGCCTTTAATATATCTCTAAGTGTGGCTGTCAGAGGAAGTCATAAGTAATTCAGATGATGGTGGCAGTAAAGGAGCTGTTTTACTGGGAAAGGGGACACAGAAGGAAAGAGATGTGTTGGGAGGCTAAGGGATACACCTTAAATTAAAGTAATTCAGTATAGATGAGTGTAGGACTCTGGAGTCTTGGATTCCTCTTCCCGGCCTTTAATCACTGCATATCATCTCTTGTCTTAAACTTGAAGCAAATCTTAGGCTGCAGATAAAGGTTTCAAACTGATCATAAATTACTGCCAATGCTTCCCCCTTGGCATGTACACACACCCTAATCTTCCTAATGACTTTTTTTAAAAGATACTATTTAAAACCTTGTTCATTTTCTCCACATACATATGTTGTATCTTTCTTTGGCTGCTGGCTAGTGGAACCTCATTCTACCTGCTCTGACTGCATACTGTGGGATAACACAGAAGTCCTTATTCTAGCATAGCTAAAACAATGGAGGAGCCAGATCAATTTGTCTTTTAACATAGTTGCAAAGCAAAAAAATCAGACTGCTAGTTTATTCCTGTCAACCTCACTTCAACATTACAAATTACACTTTCTGCTCAGCCTGTCAGTCAGGAGCAGTAATGCATATAGGAAGATGCTTTCTCTGGATGAACAAATATTTCCAGGGTGGGAGGAAGCCAGAGGAACCTGACCAGCCTCACAATCAGGCTAGGAAGATTTCACCTGACAAGAAAGTCATCATCTCAAGACACTGCAGTGCCAAGGGCAGCCAGCAACAGAAGAACAAACTGGACACAATGCTGAAGAAAACTCCACAGAGACCACTGCTAGAGTCCAGCTGTACTTTGTATTGCAAAGGCCACTGCTTTTTGTTTACTGAAGCCACCTACAGCAACACTAAGGAAAGCCCAGGTGAGAGCCAGGGTGATCTTCGCATGCCCTCTGCAGTCACCCCATGCCCCATTCTCACCATTCCAGCAGTGCATCTTCTGTGCTGAGGAATGTACCTCTGAATATTTTTCTGCCTCTTGATGTACCTCAGTTGCATCAAGTTGTACAGGAGGGACCATTGTAGCCTTTTACCTGAATCAAGCCCTGTTCTGTCATGAGTCAGATTTATCTTCCAGGGGGAAGGGGAGGGTAGGCTCTATGTAACACAATAGGACCCAGTGGGCCACCAGTGTCATTACAGAGAACAGCAGAACCTTTTGCTACTTGCAGAAGTTTTTGCAAATATTGATCCTTTACCATAAAATCTGAGCTATTCATTAATTATTACAATTATAAAATTTTAGTTTTCAATACACAATTTAATCTGGTTGGAGGATCCAATGGGGATCAGTTCTTTTTGTTCTATAGGCTGTGCTAGGAGGCAGAGACAGATCTATGCCTAGGGAACTTAGCTTAAAAACCAAAATATGTACAGGGAAACCCCCATGTTTTGGCAATAACAAAAGGCAATATTGTCTCTTATATTTCCCTGGATCAAAATGTAGCTGGAAACAAGCACTGAATTGTCAAGAAGCAGTTCTGTGGGTCTCTCCAGATTAGCAATGGCTACGTAGAGCTGACAGAATTACTGTCTTTAGCACCAGCATTTTTCTTGCCTTGCCAATTCCAAGTAATTTTTGAGCTAGGGCTTTTGTAGGATAGCATAAGTGACATCTATCCATTGAGCCATGATTTGAGATATTAAAATATGTACATATTTTCTCTGTTTCATGGGATGGATTTTTGTTTCCCCTATGATCATAATGGGATTGTCTTTTACATGGAAGGGCAGGATAAACCAAGCAATGCTTGTGAATTCAGAAGCTTCGCATGGTAATTTGCCAAGGAACTGGTGAGCAGGAGTAATGAGGAAGTGGGATAAGCCATACTACCCCTTCTGTTCCCTAGCCACTGAAACTGGCTGTGCCTCCTGCTGCCACCACATAACCACCCTCCCTAAAGAAGTTAGCATTTCCTCTGCCTTCCCAGGCAGCCAGAAAAGGTGGGCAGATGTGCCACAGTGCACAGGATCATCAGATCTGACATCTGGTTTATCTGGTTACAGAAAGCTATCAATATTTAAAAGGTAGTTCGAAGAAACCACTAAGTCATTTTCTGAACAATGGACTAGCTTCCAGAAACTCTCAGAGGAAAGCCACAGAAACCATATTGCCTAAACAGAAAATGCTTTAAGGGGTTTTCTTTTTGTGATACTTTTCTTAGAAGGATGTTTCTAACACCAGTCTCAGTAAGAGAGGACTTCTGACACATGATGAGCCTTGCTCAGCATGTGTGCACATGTGGCTTTGCAGATAGTCCAAGGATTTTCCCATTAATGACAGCTAACTAATAGACTCTGAACACCTAAGGCATCCCTAAACTAAATGGCCACTTTCCAGAGTCATGCATGCATGAAATTTCAGATTGGGAATGTTGTGTGATTAATCCTTAAAGTATTTCTTGGTACATTTCCAATTGAATTTTGCATGTATCAAACTGTGTCATTTTGACACACACCAGGATGTTTTTATGTGACCTCTGTTTGCAAAGCAAAGATATTGACTACTGCTGGACTATCTGTAATTTGAACAGACTATCTTAATGAACACCAGTATCACCTTTGATCTGGGAGTGATTGGCACCTGGCTATGTCTGACATTCAGATGGAATAAGATGTTTCAGCTGGTGCTGATAATGCTACATTGTGCTTATGGCTGGCAGTTGACTGCTGTCTTCCAGTGTGTTAGATAAAGCTCATAAGGTTGTTGATTTATTTATAATGGTTTAATTAACCTGATAATTAGATTAATTGTTTTTGTTTCTATCAAAGTAAATTAAAATATCAAATTAAAATAAATTGGGTTAATATTTATTTTATGTTACGCTTCTGCTTAATTATTTCATTTAGCAATTAAAGTGCATAAAATTGGAAAACTGAAGGACTGGAGGATGCTTTTTTGTCTCTCTCTGGAAATCAGGACCAGGTCTCTGAGGAGTTCTGGAGTAGGTACGATCAAGCAATTGTGTGCCCCAATGACTGCAGATACATTGACTCATTGGTTACTCTAACACTTGTGACACCCACCTATAGAGCAAAAATGGGCCGTGTTTGTAAAGACGCTTTGGTACCTAACACTGCATATGAAATTTAGTTTTATTTTTCAAAACTACATACACTTGTCTGCATCTTTAGGCACATTTAAGGTGCAAAACGTTTAAAACTCCAAGCCAAATAGCTTCTAAGAATGTCAGAAACCTTGGGACAGATATCATTAGGAGACAACAGTGTTTCCCAATTAGAGGATGTAAAATTTCTCACATTTTCAATGACATTTTTAACTTGGAAATGAGAAAAAATATCTCAACTTTCCCTATCTGATAGATTCGGCAACTATCCTTTTTTCCTTTATATTTCATATCAGTTGCCAAATAGGCTGAATTTTCAAAGTGTTGATACTTGAGGGGGAAAAGAAGTCTGTTTATATTCTCAGCCAGCTTTGATGCAATCCCACTGGCACAAGCACGCAAGTCTGCTGTATTTCAGACTCATAACTCCCCACCTCGTACTGGTAATGATTATCAGTATGGGCCTACAGATAGATGTATATATACATGTATAGAGACTCTTTTAGATATATGCATATGTAGATGTAGATGCCTAAAAATACACAGGGATGTGTTCCACAGCCTGCATAAGGGAGATCAAAGAAAGCCAACAGAAGTGAAGGAGGAATTCTTGTTCAGTCATTCCATCACAACATCTGACATTCCTCATCCACCAACGTGCTCATCCTCACTGCCCCTCAGCAGTCAGAAACACCACTGTTGCCCAGGGCCAGGGTGACCTGAGGCACCAGAGAAGCTGATGGGATGCTACACACAGAGCTTGTGGCAGCACTGAGAGCAGCTCTTGGTTTCTTGGCTCTGGCTTTGTCTCCTGACAAAGCTGTTGCATCTTCCCAAAGCTCCATAAATGATAGCCCACAACAAAATGAAAAAAAACCCTGCAAGTGTAAATAATTGTTGTATGACCCTGTAGGTATATGCTCTCCTTGTTTTTCCAGATATGTTCTGGTGATTTAGTTAGCAGAAATGTTCTGCCAGACGGCTGCAAGGGAACATTACATAATGGTTATGAAAAGTGAATCTTGAGCTCCCTGGAGACTTTCATCCTAGAGCTATATTTGCCTAGTACAGGAACAGAAATACCCGTCCAGTAACCAATCAATATTCTTGAGAGTCTCTCAATGCCACACATGCACAGTCACTCCAGCAGCAGCAGAGGAAATGGCTTTGGAGAGAAACAAGTGGACATTTCATTCACCCTTGTTTTGCCCCAAGGGTGATTAGTGGCAGTTGATGTCTGGTCCTTTGGCTGGTTTTAGGCAAAGGAGGAGGTGAAAGAGGTGACTTGCAGGTGTGCCTGGCCAATGATGGGGCTGCGGCTGGGAAGGAGTTGGGGCACATCAAGCTGAAGCCTAGGCACGAACATAGCCATGCTGAGAGCACAAGCCCAGCTGAAGAGTCCCAATCTGCACAGCCAGCAGCAGACAGGCATGAAGGAACCAGAGGATTTGGGCCTCCTGGGTGGCACCAAGGTCTTGGCTTGCAGACTGGACCCCATGCAGCAAACACAGGGTGCATCTGGCACGCAGCTTTGATTTTGAATGCTCCCCAGGGGATTGCCCAAGGAGGAAATACACATGGAGCATCACTTACAAAAAATAGTCAGGGAATAATGTATGACTGCAAGGATTACTTGATTGGCTCTCAGACAGCCTAAGAATATGGAGGAGAGGAGAAATTTTGGCAAGTGAGTTATTCAGCATAAAACGCATTCTTCCTTCCCCCCCAAAACACACCAGGGTTTATCCAGAAGGTGGCTGTTGCATGTGCAAGAGAGATGGAGGCTCTAAGGCCTTTCATCAACACAGGCTGCCTTATTGAGTCATCCTGATGATGAATGCTTGAAGCCTGCATGAAAGTGCAGTGCAATTACTGCTGAGTAGTAGCAGCGGGTGGAGCTTTTCAGCTCCAGCTGAGATGTAATGGGGGATGGTGAATTAATCAGTGTAGAAGAGACCTTGCTTTGGGAGGGAGGGGAAATATGGGGGGGAGTTTTTCCTTGAGTAGCCCCTGAATTTAGGGAAGGGAGGGCTTATATCATTTGAGAGTGTTACAGGTGACCAGGGTTAAATTTGTTGTTCACTAAAGCTGCATGTGAAAGGAAATATATCTGAGCTCTTTGGAGCAAAGTGGTAACTATACCTGATTAAACAAGGAGGGGATAAAAGCTCTGACAGGTTAAAGGGAAGAAGTAAAAGAGCATAGAACACAGATGCTAGAATAACCCCAAATAATTACAGCAAGTCCAGTCTGTTGATCTTTCCAAGAGCTCTGGGACTTTTGGGAAGCCTACTTTGCGTGCCATGAGCTCTGTCAAGGTGAAGTGCCAGAGAAGGTGGAAGACTGGGCCCAGATTTTGTTTCTCTCAGGACAGCATTAGATTTTGCATGCTGTTTTCTGCTTCTTTTGTGGAGAACACGCCTTAACTGCCTAGTCTCCACAAGCATACCTCTGCCTGCAGTGAAAAAGGCTTGGTTTTCAAGGCTTGGCTGGTGTTTTCATGGTTAATTGCCCAACTGTGACCCATGCAGCTGTACCAGGGAAGAAAGGAAATTAAAATACTCTAGTTTGGGGCACAGGAAAGGGTTGTTATTATATACTTGAGCTAACCACTGAATTCAGCCACGGTTGCATGCAACCAAAAGAGCAACTGAAGTCCAGACTGCAGAGGTCTATGCATCCAGGCTGTCCATGTTCCCTTCCCACCCCACAGTCTCTACTAGAGAGCAGGAGCAGAGGGCTAGGACTAGGGGGCAGAAACAACCTCTGAGCTGCTCTACCCTTCAGATGCTCTGCTGGAATACGGGCATGTCTCTGCTTTGCTGGTAGCTGACACACTGTGTGTTGGACAGGCTAGGCTGTAGACCAGGGGTCCTCAAACTACGGCCCGCGGGCCGGATATGGCATTCTTTTTCCTGTTTTTTTGTGCACTACTACAAATAAAATATGTGCAGTGTGCATAGGAATTCGTTCATTTTTTTCCAAACTATAGTCTGGCCTCTGACAGTGTCTGAGGGACAGTAAACCGGCCCCCTGTTTAAAAAGTTTGAGGACCCCTGCTGTAGACTGAAGAAAGCTCATCAAAGTCAGGTACTGGGATAAAGGATAAAAACATATTCAAGGAGAGAAGAGGGAAGAAAAGAGACCATGGATAAAGCTGATGCCAGGCCTTATCAATCTTCTGCTTGAAAATGACAGGTGGTGCCTATGAAACCTACTTAAAGTTCCTGTGTGTCATAGGGAATATTTTTCCAGAATCTAGAAAGAAATTGGGCAATTATGTATTTAAAACTGATTCTATCTCTGGTCACCTGTGTTTTAGATATCTGAGTTGTGCATGCTAGATACGTCAAATAGAAATGGATTATTTATTTCCCTGCAGGGAAAAGGCTTGACCAAAAGCAAAGGAAGTAGAGACTCTCCATTGCTACGGTGCTGACTGGAAAGAAGGAATTAAGTCCCACTTGTCACATTGCCTGGTGGTGGGCTGCCTTAAGGAGGATGGTCCTGTGCTCAAAACACCAGTTTTGGAGCCTAGTGTGTGCCTTAGTCTTGAGATATGCCACAGGCTATGAACAGCTTTGGGAAAGTTGCTTCAGTGCTCTGCTACACTGCTTTTCTGTATGTAAAAGAGGATAACTGAAAACTAACTGCTTCAGAAGGTTATTCCAAGGTTAGGTAGTGAATCACTTCAGTACCTTATGATAAAAGTTACTATAGAAATGCTTATTATTGTAATCTCAGTCTTTTTCAAGGGTTAATGCTGGCAGAACATAGAGAACTTGCCACCAAGAATGAGTATGTTCAAATTTAAGCAGAGCCTACTGAAAGATCAGGCTTGCATCTTCCATTAATTTTTCATGAATTTCCTTTTTTAAATTACTTTTATCAATAGGGGAAAAAAACAGAAGGTGGAGGAACAAAGAAAGACTCTTCTTTCTCCCCACTTCATTACCCTCTTCACTTGCTTCCTCTTCACTGCCAGTCTGCTACCTAAGAAATGATGTGGATAGTAACCTCTTTTAGAGCGTATATTCTTACTCTGGGGAAGATATGTAAGACAGCAGGAATACAGGAGTGCTAGAAAAATAATTTCAAGCAAGGCATGAAGAAGCTTATAATGGTGCACCCACTGCATGTGGAGGGCACCGGCTCACTATCACTAATGTTTCACTTAGAATGTAAAAAACTAGCTATGCATTAGTAAAGGGCTAGGTGGGAGAACAGGCCAGATGGACAAACTGGAATTGAAATGGTTCACAGCACACCTGGCTCTGGTTTACTAGAAAGACTTTTTAGTCTTTATGCTGGCACTGAGAGAATGTAAAGGAGCTTTCTTCCTAACAAAAATGTGCTATAAAAAACCCCCAGAATAATGGCAAAGTTTGAATTATAAGGTGTTTACATTTAACCTGCATCCAGGGCTAAACTATACCAGTTGCTTTATCACCCAATGATTCCTCCCCAGCCAAGAAGGGGGATCAGGAAAAGGAGACTCACAGATTGAAGTGAAAATGGATTTAATGAAACAGCCAAACTAATACCAATGCCAGTATAAAGAAAACAAAGTTACAAGCCCAGCAAAGGTACGGTGGTCACAATAAACAAGAAGGCAGTCTTCAGGGGCAGGAAGGGACACAGGATCAGAAAACTCCAAGCAGAAGACATCCTTATCCTCAACAACCTTCCCCCTTTATACTGAGCATGACAGTTGTGGTCTGGGATACACCTATGAGCCAACTCAGGTCAGCTGCCCTGGCTGGCTCCAAACTGCTAATGGCCTGCAGAACATGGCAGGCCTATGATTCTGTCCCATTGAAACCCAGACATATGGTCCCTCTTAAAGGGAACACAGATGCTAAATCACTGCCCTTTATCTCCAACCTTTCTTGAAGGAGAAAGGCTCATTCTGCCTGGCTGTGATTACAGCTTTGAGCCAAGAGGTCTGCAGCTGGAGAGGGAACCTGAGAGTCTGACACTTTTGAAATTCCTACTTGACAACTAACTTCCTGGGAAAAATGAGACCAAAAAGACTCTGATCTTCAGTGCTCTCCTCGATGTGCAGTGAAAAGAAAAAAAAACAACAAAAACAGTCCTCTGCAAGTTTGTGTGTGTTTTGTTTCTATATTAATACCCATTGTGGGAATGGATAGAAGAGGATTAACGGTGGCTATCCTCTCTTCAATCTAATCTCCTATTGACTGAGAAAGATCACATAGGGAC
Source organism: Eurystomus gularis (assembly GCA_013400335.1). Classification (NCBI taxonomy): domain Eukaryota; kingdom Metazoa; phylum Chordata; class Aves; order Coraciiformes; family Coraciidae; genus Eurystomus; species Eurystomus gularis. Next base: position 193,273 of record VZZY01014914.1, read on the forward strand.
GTCTTGGAAGAATTAACACAAATCCTTTTAAAACTCTTCAGTGCCTTCTCCCTTCCCTTCCCCACTCCCTAGCCCCTTCTTTCTGTGTCCTCAGTGCTGGATCTGTAACAGAGGATGTGGCCAAGGAGAATCATGGGTAATCAGTTAAGACATAGACTTTTACCATTTGAGATGCATAATCATGGTCCCACTGACACATCCTGAAACACGAACTCCATCTATCACATTGCAAATGAATTCAAAGTGTAAGATTAAAGAGGCAGAGAGACATACAGTCTCACCATAGAATTCAATTTAAGAAAAAAAAAAAGGAAGAAAAAAGCACGAAAGCAGGAACAACAGAGAGAAAGCTGGCTCATCAGTAGCCAAACTTTACCCTCCATCCTAAAATTCTTCCAATGGACTCAGATTGGCAGGAACAGTTTGGGGTAGTCTGAACCATGGCTTGGGTTTAAATAAAGGGGATTTTGTCAGCTTGAGATGGGATGAAAGCACTTACACACAAAGACACTTCTCTGTTTTATTTTCAGCCTCACCAAAAGAATGTCTCAGGACCAAATGCATTGAATGCAGGTGTATTTATTTGTTACCTGTGATCATTCCAGGTCAGCAAACCACCTCACTAACAGTCAGGCCAGGGTAAGCACCAAAGAACTACTAATATTCAGTGTATTTAATCTTCCATGGTCACAAGTTCTTGAAGTACAAACTGTCTACTCTTCTCCAAGGTGGGCTAGTACTTGTCAGGACTCACATCCCTGGCTTCAGAGAACGTAAATCCACCACAAGCTGAAACCAGAGGTGTAATTCAGATGATTTCTCAGAATTAGAATAGATGCTTTTTCTGCCTTGTTGCTTTTATTCTTATTGCCCCCTTGCCCATCTCAACAAGGGTTGAGATGGAGATCTTTCCCACCTTATTGAGCACTCCTCAAAAAAGTACTGTCATAAAGAATTAGTAAAAATTAGAAGAAATTTTAAATTATGCAAAGCCTTTGCTTCTCTTCTCACAAAGTCTTCTGCAATTTTTTCAGAAGTCTTTGTATTTTTAATACCAATACAGTAAAGACATAAAGATTTGGATGAAAACAGAATTAATTCAACTTAAAACAGAACCATACATAGGCATGGTCAACCTGTAACCATCCAAAAATAAGAGCCCATTGATCACATTCCCCAGTTATATCCTTGCTCCCTGGGCTCATCCCTGTGGCACATCCAAGTTCTGAGTATGGAAATCAAAGGCCACATAAGATTTAAGGCAGGAAATGAAGCTGAAGTTGTCTTTAGGATGAGCTTTTACCAGCTTCAGCAAGGGCTTTGACTCCTACCTTGGAAAACCACTGTCTGCTGAAACCTCTCTGTCACTTCCTAGCTTTCTCTATAAGAAGCATAAGGAATGGTGGTGGGTCTGCGAGGAAGTACACTAATTACACAACTGCCAGAAACATGCGTGTCTTCTTTCTTTAAAACTAAATTGTCATGTAAACCCACCATTGGGAGCCGCCATGTGTCACAGCCTAGAGCAGTTGAGGCACCAGAGGGAAAGATGACTGCTAGATTCACTCACTTCCCATCTGTTTGCTCACAGAGAGCTGGTTAAGAAGCCCTACTGGCAGAGACAGGAGACAGAAGCACGTAGAAGATAACAAGGACATGTTGTGGATTCTTTAACAGCCATGGCTCAATTTGAGATTTATTTTAGTGTTGCTATGAACTTGATTGCTCATTGAGTGCTCATGAAAGGGATAGGCTGTCAGTGCTGACAAAACCCTGCCTGACAGCCAGGAGGCACTGGGTGAGTTTTATGTAGACAGCATTTGCCTGCACCTCTCGTTCCTGGTGTGCAGCACCACCTGCCCTGGTCTCTGCCCTACTGCCATGCAGTCAGTACCAATCGTGACCACCACACAGGGCAACAAGCACATCCATGCAGTGCTCTTACCCACATCCATGCAGTGCCCTTGCCCAACTCACAGTGCCCGACACAACGTATGAGCTGGGATCAAGTTACAGATATAGTAGGGGCAGCCATAAAACGAGGAAACAGTTTGGAAAAGTCAAAAGCTGAGCTACATTATTAACTCTTTTTTTCATTTCCTAACATATTCACTAAGGAACTTACTGATGGAAAGAGTGAAGGAGGAGGAGGAAAAGAAATAAAAGGAAAGAGTTATATGAAGTTGAAATGAAAAAAAAACAGGTATTCTGAGCCAAGGAAATTCAGCAGTTCCAGTGCCTTCACTTGGAGTCCCTGGTTTAGTGACTGGCTGAGCTATCAGTCATTGCAGGCAGTGTAACACTATAACCATAAATACTCTGTTTTGGCGGAGCTCTCACTTAGAAAATGACATTGACTTCCTGGTTTGAGCCCTTCTGAAAGGAGGTGCTGAGGAAAAGTATCTACATACGTGCTGTCTGAACCATGAAGTTATTTTTGTTTCCTGCTTCTGCAGTAAATAAATATTTCTACACTGTGCAGGGCAAAACATTTTTGTTGACTTTTTGTAAAAGCGATTTCTCATGTAATTCTGTTTCAGAAAGCCAAAAATACTTATTCAGACAGCTCTAGTTGAACTGTTTTAGAGTGGATTTTAAAAGATTGAAAACTTCCAAAGTAAACGTAGTGCTTAAAATTAGCCTGAAATATTGTACTTCATGTAATCCACTTCAGAAAGCTCACTCATTACTACAAGGAACAGCAGATTCTTGCAGCCTCTAGGGGCACTTGTAAAATCATAAACAATGTCCATTGTGTAATGACAAACAGCCATTTATAGAGAATCCAAGAAGAATCCAAATGTCAGTCCTTATTCATCACTAGCATCCCTTCAAGGACTGATGCCTGATTTTACTACCTTTACTTGTGGAGACAGCACAAAAGACTCTCCTAATGACTAGCTTCACCAATAGTGACTTACGGATTAGGAAACTGTGAGGAAGAGCAAGTATCCTCCTCTCCCTGTCCTCTCCCTGCCTTTCTGGTTCAGTCCCAGAAGGTTAAAAAGAGGAATATGTAGTATTTTTCCACTTTTTTTTGGCTGAACTTTCACAAATATTACAGAAATATGTGGAAGATTTTAATCCACTGTGGTTTTATTTGAAAACTGTTGTCAAGCAAGATGTGTTTTGTTTAATAGTTGCTTTAGTCAACAAAACCCATTATCAGTTAAAACATTAACTGTTTCTGTTAAGTACCTACTTGAGCTGAAATCTGAGCTGTGAATCTTGGTGGGGGGAAGTGAAGAAAAGGGAGAATATTTATACTCTGCTTCAGCAAAGCAGCAGAGAGGAAAACCTACTGAAAAAATACAGACATAATCAAGCTTTTGGGATATGCAGTGATACATCTGAAAAGTAAAGGGCTAGCAAATGTGTTTCTTTAAATGAGAGCAATTCATAAGCTAGGTCAGCTGCAGCCCTGATGTGGAGGCACTGGCTGCATGGCAGTGCGATACCTCTCCTGTCTCTCAGTCAGGAGCACACATATTTCATCAGGCAGCACTAATGAGGAAAGAGGGCTACATCCCATTTTTATTCTACCCCTCCTGTGAATCTATTCCCAGGAATACTTATGACCCTCCATAACCCTGTGTTATGGATTTCTTTGTTCACTCTGCTCTTTTGTGGCTCTTCTAGAAGAGTTCTTGGCCTGGCTATGGCTCAGGTCTTTGCCTCCTTTGGAGCCTGTACAAAACTACTGGTTTGGTTAAGGAGGGTTGAGTGCATCTATCATACCCTGACAGAAGCATCCTCTGACCGACACAGAAGGGAAAAACATATAGAAATAAAAAACACGTTAAAGACAAAATTCAAAGCTTGAAATACATCAGACCCCTGAAGTGCTGGGGCCTGAGTTCTGGGCCCTGAGTTGGAGTTGACCCGTGGATAAGTCACAACCTAGCAGAATGTTTTGGTTTTCTTATTGGCTTTGTGTTCCAGAGGCAGAACCTGGCCCACCTCTGTCTTTGTGGCTCTGCCTTCACCCAGGTGGTTGTGGTTGGGGTGGTGAGCAAGGCCAGGATTATATCAACAAGGAGCTAATTAGTCAGAGGAGCTTCCTGTTGGGTGTGGCTTCTGTTGGGGCTGGTTGCATCTTGCTGAGCTCTCTTGGTGGTGTCTTTCCATGTGAGGGGATACTGAGGGAAGCCATCTCTTTCTATTGTGTCCAGTAGGTGATGCTGGCACCACAGTGGGCAGTGGAGGAGCTGGGCCCACAGGAACCTATGGCAGGACTGTGTGAGAGAAGACTTGTGAGAGGATGTTGCTGAGTTCAGTGTTGGCCTGTGTGATCAGGCAACTGATGGCAGCATAAAATGATGATGGCTGAATCAGCACAACAACCCCTGCCATGCTAGCATATAAGGACATCCCGACTGTTTTCCTGTGATGGAAACTGTGGAGCAATGGAGTTTGGATATCTACTTGATGCTGGGTGCAATTCCATTGCAAAACCAATACGGTAGCAATTTGTTTTTTCTCAAGGAGGCCTTCACACACCTGAAATCCTTCCATCACCCCAGAGGTTGAGAGAGAAGAAAAACTGTTGCAGGATATATATTTGTGTCAATCCAGGCCTGAGCTTGCAGATTGATAGTTAAATAGACATGGAACTACACAATAGACGAAGCTGAAAAGCACACAGAGATAAGATACTGATGTATTCCCTTATTTCCCTCCCCTCTTCCTTATACATATGTCTCCTGCTAGTCATATATCACATTCTAATGAAAGCAGATATGTAAGAATGATCTTATCCCTATCAAAGTTTATTGTATTATATTAAGTCATCCCCCAATTTAAAAAACAATATCCTATGCTGGCTCATTGTATCACTCCCTTCAGCACACAAAATTTTTTGCTTCTTGAATACCTGACTGCATTGCTAGCTCAGAGACCCGCCTTAAAAAAAGAAAAAAATTAACAGAAAACTAGCTTGTAAACTGAAAACACTACATAGATTTGAGGTGGGATTTTGAAGGGAAAAAAATACCCAGAAGTAGGTCATTGGTTAAAGGCTGGGAATAATGCCAGCTGCATGCCAAAAAGACATACATGTGTATGGAAGCATCGTACTGAGACATACAGCAGTTCAGCTGTTTTGAAAAGCCTGCTTCTAATCTAGTTGTGAACAGAAAATGCTTCAAACTAACTGACTTCTATAAAAAGTTGGAGCCACTGACATGAGAGAATTTTTCTTCCTTCAGAGTTTAGACGTTGTGTGTCCTGCAGAGATGATTGGAAGGTCTGCTGTGACAGATTAGTATGTAACTGTGAAAAGATGTCCCCAGACCTCTTCCCCAGCCTCTTATTCTAACTGGTCATGTATCCTCCTGCTCTTTCCTCTGTCTTTTAGATTTCACACCCATGCCCTTTACTGTCTGGCCAAAGAAACTCCTTCCTTTGAGTCAGCTTGACCCCACCCTTGGTGTTGGACAAGTCGAGCTAGCCATAGTAACTTAAAAATAGCTACCAAGGTCTCAATTCAGAGAGACTAAACAGTCACTTAAAAAAAATAAATAAATTAAAGCTAGAAGATCATCTAAAACTGTAATAGTTGCAAGTGACTTCAACACCTTTAAAAACATTTAAGTGGTCAATTCTCAAGCCCAGGCTCCCTGAGATGCTGTGCTATCACATTTTAGATAGATTTTTTTGCTGACTGAGGAGTCATAGAGAGCATCTCACAAAGCCAGATGTCTCTTGCTGATCAGAAAACTCATCCATCTTATTTACATCTGGCTGCACAGATTTCTTTTTATGAAAAGGGTCTACCCTTTCCCACCTCCTCCTGCAAAGTTATCACCTCCCTGCGGTGTTTAATGTTCCCCTTACAAAATAACATTGCTTCCCAGCCTCAGTAGCCAGTCCAAAACACTGGGGCCTTACAGGTTGTTGTTGTCAGGAAAATAAACATTTGGAAGATGGAGGCCCCTGCCTTTGAACACATTGTCATAACTACACTAGGATGCATCACAGTCCTGCTGCTTTAGAGGCAGGAGGAAGCAAAGTCTCAGAGTTTATCTGCTCACTGCCCCTGTGCCATTCAGCTGTGTACCTTCTCACAACCCATCCTTCACTCCTTTCCTTGTTCCTTTCAGCTCTTCTGCAGACTTTTTCCCTGTTCTTTAGACATACTTTTTACAGAAAGAGATTGTGCTTGACCACTTCCCATGAGTTTTCCTGAACTCTCTCTTCTTGAACTGTTCCTCCTGCACATGTACCTGTCCTCTTAGCAAAGTCTTTCTAATAAAAAAAATTTAAAAATTCCTCAGCTGCTTTGTATTTACGGCAGCCCTAGATGACTATGTGTGCTTGCCTTTCTGATCTGGAGATTGCAATCATTGCTGAAGCTCCCTGTTTTCACAAAAAGGTGTAGGGACTCTCTCAAGCAGATAATTACCCAGTTGGACGAAAGTTTGGTAGATGTAACACCAAGCCTGTGATAATATTTTCCATTTAAAATTTTCAAAGGATTTAGTCAGCCTAAATAGGTTTCTAATCCCTGTGTCTTTCACAATCCTAAATTGAGTAGAATGTATATTTGTATGGGGAATTAATAAAACAAAAGGGCCAGCAATTGTATTCTGCTCAAAGCCTGAAAGGAATAAAACACATTTAATGTTTCCACACAGTCTTGTTTTAGCAATAAAACAGAAAAGAAACAAAACACCATTATTGAAGATCTATACAGAAAAAGAAACCATACATTCAAATTTCAAAATCAAGATCAAATGTATTTATAAAGAAGCAGATATTTTATTGCCAGAGAGTTACCTCCCCTTTCTGTTGCTGAAAAACAAGAAAAATTGCAATCTCAATACATATGTCTTTTTTTGTTTTTAATGGGGGAATTTATTCAAAAAGAAGAATCCTTGTTTTGGTCCAAAAATCACTTTTCATTAGAAAAAGCTTCACCGCTAATCCCATTTACATATTAAAACAAGTAATGTGAATATAAATCCATTATTAGTTACAGCAGCTTCTGAGGACAAACCACTTCTCGGGGCCAAATTCAACCCTATTATGAACCATAGAATTTAATGAGGTGAACTAAAAATAAATGTTAAAGTCATCTTTATTTTACATTTTTTTTAGCAGCAAGACAAATAGCATGAGTTTGTACCTGGCTATCAGCAAGAGATACAGAAAGATTGGAAGTGTTGAATTTTATTTTTACCTACATTTTTTTACTAAGGGGGCAAATACTCTATTTTTAATCACTCTACTTTTAATTTTTCCCACAGCATTTCCTTTTTTCATAGTTTAGAAAGGACTGACATTTTCCAGTGCAGCCCCTCTATCCAGGTAGCTGTAGGACACTTCAGACCAAGAGTTCACACATGCCACAGTCTGTGTAGTGACCAGCTAAACGAATGCACGCCTCCCACACAGCCTGCCCCATTAAAAGTACATATGAAACCTCTGACAATTCAGTGCTTCAGACTGTGTGGTTTCTTCAACATTTGCAAGGCTGAGACTGTAAAAGCATCTTTAGAGTTTTTGCAAATAGCCTATTGACCTTTTCCCAACTATTTTCCCAGCTTCCCTGACACTGTGTGAAACAAAACCTTTTCTTGTAGATTCTGCAACCCTTGGGTCAGAGAAGGATTATATGGCACACAGCTTCTCTCTGGAGATGGACCTGCATGGTGCTGATGAGCCAACACAACCTGGGAAAACTTACACTTTTAGGTGCAGTGATTCCCTGGTTCAATTTGCAGTGCACTGATTGAGATGGCAGTTGTCATGAGAGACAGGACTTCTCCTGGTTACATACTGACTTCAGGCAGCAACAGGGACCCAGGCGTAGAGCTTTGTGTTTCTGTCCCATAACAAATACAGAATAAATACTTTTCTGAGCAGGGATTCAGCTTTGTTCTAGCTTCAAACAAAGCCAGGCTTTGCAGTGCCATCTGCCTTTCCTTACTAGATTAAGATATCACTGGACCTTTGAACCTGTCAGCATGGAACAGCATGTTGAAAACATAGGGTGCCTCTATTGAAAGGCAATGACTAGGTACCTGCCAGATGCAGTGCTTGCTTACAAAGTCTACTTTTTCTCATTATGTGTATTAAATAAACTAATTTTGCTTTGCTTTCCTCCTTTTATGGGAAAATTGGTCACATCAGTTACGTAGCACACCATTTCCACTGTCTTCAGAATACGTCATTTGAAATGTTTACATCAGTATCTTTCGTCCCAAGAAGAGACTTCTGTTATTGAATTGTTGACAAGCCAGTTGCTTTCTCCAGGAAACAGCTGCTAAATAGGAATTTGACTCGTGTAGTAAATTAAATGATAATTTGCTAGGCAGCAGGAGAATACTGGAGATCAAAATTCATGGGTTTACCCTGGGTATGGGAGGGAAGCATGGTATGAAACTTAAAGACAAGACTGAGGTTATCACACTTGGTTTGAAAGGCAACAACCAACATTAGCCAAAGCAATCTATGAGGAGAAGGATCTATGTTGACCTCCCAATGCAGCCTGAACTCACTTTATTCATAAAATGACTTTACAAGAGAATAAAACTGATAGAGCCTAACTGCTGGGTAGGTTTGGAGGTGCAAGATTTTGGGCAGCACAAAGCTGTAAAAGCCATGGAAGTGAAAGGAGGGATCTATGTAAGTATTAACCACTCAACACAAGACACGCTCATTACAGCATTCTGGATGGGACCTCTCGCTCTGCTGCAATAGTAAAGCACTGCCAGCCTTATAGATGCTGTGGGATAAACAAGTTCATCAGTCAGTCTGCAGTCCCTTGGGCAAAACTCAGATGCATGTGAGGGGGTTCATAATCCAGACACTTTCTCAGCAGTTATAGGAGATTTATAAGAGCATTTGTGCAGCTGACATACTTCTGTGTCTGCGTAATGTGAATTCACACACACTAGGCTAATACAATTGCAACATGCACTTGATTTTGATAAGTCCCTTGAAGCCGGCAGTGTGGTGATGTCCCTTTAGCTAGCCTGTTTTGTCTTCCCATCACCTTTGCTATATTTCCCATATGTACAGCCAGGCCTCGTGCTCTTGTACACTGCTAACAAACACGGGCATTTGGCTCCCACCATGCCCAAGGGGTTCACTTTCGTGGTCTACACAGGAAAGAAACAATACCTCCACTCAAATCGCTTCCCACAGGAAAGCGGCAAGCTCTAAAAAAGCACTGAGAGCAGTGGCAGGCTCATGCTGCCTAGGCAGCAAGCCCCATCCACAGGCTCACCTCCACAGGAAGCCCACTCCCGTGAAGTGCTTAAATGCTTTAATTGACCCAGAATGCAGTTTAGCAGTAATCTGGCTGTCCTCAGAATGAGCAGCCTCTCCCCACACTACTGTGCAAAGCCTTAGGAAAAGCTATTGCAGAGAACTGAGTACCACTTCTGACGGTGGTCGTAGGAGTTTTGGGACCAGCTTCTGCCTAGAAGAGATCATTCAGTTTTATTAAACATTTTTCATTTTCTTCTTCCTGGAAAGATGACTTTACCAGCTTAGATTGCTGAACTTTTCAGCCTTTCAAATTACATGGTGTTTTCAATAATAATCTTACCAAAACAAAATAATCTTACCAAATAATAATTATTATTCAATAATAATCTTACAAAAAATTCAGAAGTAACTCAATAAGCTTCCATATGTAGCTAAAGGGTTCAGCTGAATCTAGAAAAACCAATAGGCATTCAAAAAACAGGACTTTTTCTTATTTTTCAGCTACCTGTACCTTTAAGGGAAAGGTAAGACTATTGAGAAGGTAGGTCTTATTTTCCCCAAAGTAGTTAACATAAAAATACAGGGTGGCTGGACATTGGCTTAGATGAGGAGCTCTAAATAATTTATATGTTTAACATCAACACAAAGGTCCTATTTTTTTCAGTTGAGCAATTCTTACTCCTAGTGCCATTTTGCATTGGGCTTAATTTTACTTCCAATGAGTTTTACCCATTAACCACCACAGGCCTGAAATATATTCTTAATTACTCAGTTGACAGGCTGTTTGGACTGGAAATGCATGGAGTCTTTCCCTTGTTTTAAGAGACTGAGATTAAATACTCTAATCTGAGAAAAAATAAATAGTGCATGGTATCTTCAGTTGAGCTACTTACTCACAGATAATTGATCACCAGAAAACTCCATCAAATTCTCAAAGATTTGCAATAGCTAATCATAGGGAATGGAGCAACACAGCTTGGCTGGTGAAGAAATGCCAGTGAGTTAAAGGAAGGCTACTTCAGAGCTGAAGAGAGAAACCATCAGTTGTGTTACAGAGGCCCAATCTGAGCACACGAGTTGTCAGAAAGTGAGTGAACCCACCTGTGTGCCTCAACACAGTGGGGACACAGCCTCTCAAACTGCTATGTTTCTTGCTTCCTTTAGGCCTTTTGGGGTAAAATAAACATAATAAGGCTGCCTCACCAGTGCCATGTACAGGGGAATGATCACTTCGCTAGTCCTGCTGGCCACACTATTTCTGACACAAGCCAGGATGCTGTTGGCCTTCTCGTCCACCTGGGCATACTGCTGGGCTGTCAATCAGCAACCCCAGGTCACTTTCCACTGGGCAGCTTTCCATCCACTCCTCCTCAAGCCTGTAGCATTGCATGAGGTTGTTGTGACGTAAGTGCAGGACCCGGCACTTGGCCTTGTTGAACCTCATACACTGGCCTTGGCCCGTTGATCCAGCCTATCTATAGGCTGTATAGCCTCCCTACCTTCAAGCAGATTAATACACCCACCTGACTTGGTGTCATCTGCAAACTTATTGAGGGTGCCCTTGATAACCCTATACAGATCATTGATAAAGGTATTAAACAGAACAGGCCCCATTACTGAGTCCTGGGGAACACCACTTGTGACCAGCCACCAACTGGATTTAATTCCATTCACTGCCACTTTCTGTGCCCAGCCATCCAGCCATATTTTTATCCAGCTAAGCGTATGCTCATCCAAGCCATGCCACTTGCTTCTGGTCTGTAGAGAAAGGTGCCACCTACTTCTTCATAAGTGGCCAAATGATGAGGAGGATGATTTACACAACTGCAGGGCTACTCCTGCAATTTCTTTGCTGCCACCATTTCCCTTCTAGAGATGTGCAATATCACATCTATGAAGTCATACTCAAGCTTGGGATCCAGCTCAGAACTGGGTTTTATCCTTCCTTTTCCCTCTGCTATCCCTCTACTTTGCCATTAGTGTCTGATTACACAGGTGTTTTTTTTTTAAGTTCTTACAGCCAAGTAGGAACAATACAGTAAAAAAAGGGGTATATAGTTTTGCCAGCCCCCACAAATCTATGCTGACTTTACTTCAGGGAACTTTTTCCTTATTTTGGAGGTACTTGGTGTGAGCTGTCTTCAAATTGATAGATATATCTCAGTAGCATGACAAGTCTTTGTTTCTTCAGTGTCACTGATTTTGAGCCCTGTATAAACATATCTTTAGTCCTGTTCTTGAACTTTCTACTGGTAAATAATGTGTGTAACTCCTTGTCAGTATGTTTTTTTTTTCTGTATGACCTTAGAATCATCAGCTTGGTACCTGCATCCCACGTCTGCATGCTGCCTCCTGCACTGGCAAAAGAAACAGAGTATATCTTGTGCCAGGCTTCTTATTCTAATAGCTATACTTACTTTCTCCAGGATTTCATCCTGAGCAGCAGTGGCAAAAATCACAGTCTGCCTTTTGTCTGCCACCCAAACAGATTTTCGGCTGCTTTCTGGAGTGAAAAGACAACCATACTCATGCCATCACTCTGCATGTCGATTTGTACATTCTCTTCACATATTAATCACCCCTAACTTTTGAACTCTCTGGTTGATTTCAGCTAAATTAATGGAAGATCACTGATGTGAAATATTTTAAGCTCATTTAAACTGCTGTTGATAGCCCTGAAGAAGAAAAAGATACTGTTAGGAGTCAAGAGAGAAACATGAAGGGTGTCACCTCTAAAGAGGAAAAGTCAATTGACCTTTGCACCTTCAGGAACCGATCTACAAGGTTTCATGGGTAACCAGACTGCCTTTAATCAGAAAGACTTGCTGAAGGCAGACTTGGCTTTGACTCCCCATGGAGTTATGGGATAAGGACCCCCAAGCAATTCAGCTTCTCTGGTCCCCCTCTTTGTCCCTTACATTTGCATCCCTAATCTATTGTGCATATATGCACAGAAGCCCTCTCAAATTGCTGAATCACATAGGTAGACTAAAGATGAGTTTCCCCATGGGAGCTGCCTCACCCAAGGGTCATTCTACTTTTTCTGTCCTTACAGGCTTGCAAGTGATGATTTCAAACTACCTGTACATCTCACCGCTTTAGCTTCCCTCCAAAGCTAAAGGCTTGCAAAAAGCCTCCTTTTCTAGTTAATTTAGGCTCTTTTGAGCAGCTGTAGCCTAGAGCTCTGGCTCTCTCCAAAGTTGCCAACAGCCCCTGGCCATACTTTTCTGCTGGTTTTCCTCAGATCTAAATGTTATCAGTGTGGAACAGATTTTATTGGAGAGTCTGTTTCCCAGGGAAATGCCCTAGGTGCCCAACACATGCCAGCTGTCAGGTTGCCAAAACCATAGCCTAAAGCAAGAATTAAATGTAAGCAAATGTAAGTGCCCTGAGAAATTCAGGCCAGAATGAAACAGAGCTGACTCAGCAAGCAAACAAGAAATTATTTGATGCAACCAAGAAAAAATATCTCTAAGTGGTGGGAAATATTTCCATTTTCATGGAAACTTGGTTTATGTGCAGGTGTAAATCCCAAGGAAGAGGCTTACTCCTCCCTTGGCTGTCATGTGAAGATAGCCTTTTCATCAGCACCTCTGCTCACCTGTGTTTAAAACCCTTCCAGGATTGTTTGGCTTTACAGGAGGAGAGAAAACAGTCTCAAGAGCAATAATGATGAGACATTTGGGATCCTTCAGCTCTAATCTATGCTCAGAGCTTCTCTGTGCCCTGAAGACATCCTTATGAGTAACCATTCTGGCCTCCTGCCCTTCCCAGTATGATTGTTCATACATTTATCCCTGTTATGACATAGCAGATGGCGACTATCTAAACAGGAACATAATTAATTCCCGGAAACTGTAGAAATAGCTCTCCAACCCTGGATCCTCTTGAGAACTTTCACCTGTTTTTTGCACTTGTAGGTAAAAAATATAATTACTATACATTTTATTTTTAACATGAGAATATGCACATCTATTACAGCCCTTTAATTAGCCATCTCTTCAGTTAAAGTTTTAGAAGTGTTAAATGTTTGACAACAGACCATTGTCAAAAATACAGCAATCATGAAATTTTAATCAGCTTTTGCCCATCACTATGCGTGAAGCAAAGCAGAATTCAGACGACTTGTACCTTTCATCTACGATACCACTACTTTAGCACTGTAGTGATTTTACCTGCTCCATTTCACAAAGAACGACACATCTCTATTTTGTTTCAGATGTGGTATTCAGAAATCCCACGACACTGAGCCTTTGGACAGTTCTGCCACTGTTCTGGTAAAGCTCTGTGAAGTGCATGCCTGTTTTTGAAGTTTAACAGATCAGCATGTCAGAACTTAAGCTACCTCTTAAACTCAAATGCACTTTTTTCCTGCCAAGGTCTTCTTAAAGACACAGTGCTTCCATCAGGGTCATCTTTTCTTGTGCTCTTGCAAAAATTATGAAGCATTCCTATTAGTGATGCCTTTCAGTCCTTCTCCTTCCTAGATAAAAGAAAGCCTTGGAAACTGTAATCCATTGACTTTCTTCTATTTTTCAGCTAGCTTAGTAGTCTTTAAACTCTGTACCTCAGCATTTCCAGTTCCCTGAATTAAGGATTTTCACACTATCTTCCAAAGTAGCAAGTAGGGAAATCGAAGGTCTTCATCAGCTCTGGATTGTGAGGAAAGAATGTTTTCTAGAGCAACAAAAGTACGTTTCATCAGTTTTTTTTCTGTCTTCCTGGACTAATTCCAGCTTTTCCTTTGATCAAGTGTTTTATCTAACATCTCCTTGAATCCTTTCTAACAATACCAACAAATAGCATCTCAGGGAGCTTTTCCTTTTTCTTCCCCAAGCTCTTATGTGCCCTCTGCCCCATGGGTCTTCTAGCACTCTCCATAGTTCCTATTTCAGGAATGGATGTTCTCTTTCCGATGCTTCTCATTCTCTGAACAACAGTAGCCCACAGGGCTGTCTTCCAAGGATAATTTTCCCCAGCCCACCACCACCTAGTACCATCCACTTCATCTTCAAGGACAAGGATTCCTCTTGAAGTGTCTCTCTCAGGTAATGTTCTCTATTCCTTCCACAATCAGACACTTAAGATAGGAATTCCCTCTAGGTGCAGTCACTCACCACTCAGGTCCACAACTCACCTTGATATAAGCCATCAAATGTGGCTTTTTTTTCATCACTTCAAAAGTTCAAAAACACCCAATCTAGCAGATGGACCTGTGTGTTGGCACCAGTGAGCTGATCTTTGAACACCCTGCCAGCAAAGCAACCATCCTGCCATTATTAGCATTGAGCAGTGAGGAGGCACCCCTGGTTAAACACTGAAAAACTAATATTGGGCTTTCAGAAACCACTTCTTAATGATCTTTCACAACCCTCCAGAAAAATCTCATTAGCAGCAGCAGAAACCCCTGGAGCTGTGCAGAACACATCCAGCATGTGTTGAAGGAGACCATTAGTTTGCCTCCTGATGAAAGAGGCCCATGAGTCACAGTGCAGGAGTCACTTTGGGGCCAGCAGAGATTTTGAGAATAGTGGGAAAGGACATCTAAGCAATCTAAGTGGAAGCCCAGCAGCAACAGAGAAGTTACAGAGGGAGTAGCTATAGACATTCTGAACTGAGGACAAACAAGCAGAGTGTCAGGTTTAATATTTTTCAACTTTTGAGGCAGAATGCTAGTTTAAGTCAATTTGGAGGATATATCAGCATGCAGCACAAAATGATCTCTGCTACATGAGATCTCTTCACAGAGAAGAGTTCAGCACCTTTGGTACGAACTTGGCCAGAACTTGTTCAAAGTTATTCCCTTTCTCTTTTGCAAAAGCAATGATTTTACTTCTCCAGTGAGCAAAGTTAAGAGGGAATTATTCTGCCCTCATCCCCTAAGTTCAAAATTAAAACATTCAAAAGAAGGGATGTTAAAATATCTGTGAAATGTTGTAAATATTTTTCAAATTCTTCTGCTTAGGACTACATCCAAATAATGTACCTAAAGATGCTGCACCAAGAAACTAGCTTTTACGTCTGCAAAATCACACTTGAAATTTTGACCTATATGTCTTTTACATTTACATTCTCAGGCACCGTTATTTTTAATGATGCTCAGGAACATTGAAGAGATTCAGCTGCTTGTGTCTCTCCATTCTCACCCTCTATTTCTCTGTCAGAGTCAGCTTTCATCTTATCCAGGAAACCAATTCTTGCAAAGTGCCAGGTATGCTCAGCTGACATTTAACTGAACAGAAACAGGGGCTGCTGAGCCTCATGAAATATCTCCTCAAATCTTTTTGGGAGTTGCCAGATATAGTGATCTATGATGTGGACTAATTGGAATTGGGACAAATCCTTACATTGATTTTGTTTGAGCTAAGCTGGAACAACTGAATTCTTCAGACATGATGGCTATCCTGAGGCTCCTTTCTTCTCATTCTCCTATCAGACACATTGTATCTGGTGGGGTTTTCTACTAACAAAAAATCTGCCTTGTCTCAGTAAAAAGAATGAAATTAAGGCTGCATATTCCACTGCCCAGTGTCAAGATTTTATAAGTCTCACATTCTGGTTTTTTGTCATCTTAGCTACCTCTCAAACAAGAGAAGAAAACAAATCCAATGCTTATGAAATCTAAATGCCAGAAAGGCAAGTGAAAGGAAGTCCCATCTTATTTTGGTCCCAAAATTCAGCTGCAAGGTGTTCAAAGATCATTTAGAACTGGTGGTATCTGCTGGCCTTCCCTAGCTGTTTCCTTGTGGAGTCTGTCTCCTGTAGGTGAGCAACATTCCCACAGATTCACAGAAGTTAACCTTGGTCTTTTACAAAGTGGTGTTCACCTCCCAAATTTGCCTGTTTGCAGTTGCAGAAAGTGAAAGGGAGATATGCACAACAGCAGCAGAATGTTAAATAGATCATAGATGTATACCTTAGAGAGTCCGTGCCTTCTTCATCCAAAGAAGAGAGCATAGGACACAAACCTGAAGCATACCTTATCCTGTTTTCATTCCAAGAAATTATTTGAAAGCCCAAAGAAAGGGCTTAAACCTGCCAATGGTAATTAAACATTTTCTGATACCATATGCATCTCTGCCTATGCCTGGTGAGAAATATTCCTTGCCTTAGGATGATCTTCCATATTACAAGGTTGTTGCAAACATGAGTCATGCTCTCCCTTTCTTTGGGAGACTGAGGCCATAACCTCTTTTGTTCTCTGCTATGTCTTTTAACATGAGTTGGTCAGACTCCCCTGAATGCTGTGAACACACTTACGCACTTACCAGGCTGTCAAGAGAACAAAGGGAAGACAGAGTAAATCACTATCTGTGCAGTTGCCAGGGTTCCTTGGATGGCTTGAATGGAAGGCCCTTTTTGCCTTGCTCTAGTATGGCAGATGTGGCTTTCATGTGCTGGCAGGGGCTGAGGGGTGTATAATGGCACATTGTATCAACTCTGCACAGAAGACACTTCCGTCAAACAGAATAAGGAGTCTGTTATTGAAATCTGCGTGATCGCTGGTGCTTCCTCCATGAACTCACTCTCTCCTTGCCACCCAAGATGGATTTCCACGGTCAAGCTGCTGGCAAGATCATTCCACCTGATTTATCACCTCAGTCTATTAAAACCCTAAATATGGATGGCGGCAGGCTGGAAGAGAGAAAGAAAGTAGCCAGTATCAGACTGAGGCTTCATTTTTCCCACCCGCGCAGCATGTGCCTGAGGGAAAGCATAGAATAACGAGCATGGCAACCTTGTTCTGAGGGGTTTTTTGCTTCTCTAAACAGAAATCAGAAGGCAAAACAAACCCCTGTTAAATGTTGAATGCTGTACATCCCTCTGCATCTATGTTTCAGAACATCTGTATATTGTCCTATGGGAGCTTTTGTAGCTCCCCCATAAGTGGGACAGAAAGGAAAAGGAAGTCACAGAAATCATAATGCTCCAGGAATTATATGCCAAATACTCATAAAACAACCACAGCATCAAGGCTCAGAACAACAGGATACAGATTTTTCTTTTTCTGGATCACCTGGCATGTCCCAATCTACTCAAGCTTCTGTGTCCCACCAGGTTCTGGAATTTCCCTATGTTCCATCCTCTCCTGTATGAAGTGTGACAAAACCAGATGCTTCTTTGTGTTCATGGCATTCTGAGTCAAGGACTCTTTCCCAAGGATGGGACTGCTAAACTGTGAATGGAAAAGTTACAAGACCTCTTCAAAACAAAGCTTTCCATGTTGCCACTTCTTGCGTTCTGCTCCTTGGGAGACTGAATTAGTGAATGTATACAAACTCTTTGGCAAATAGAAACTTATTACATGTGGCTTCTGTGTATAAAAACACTAGCTTTGTGCAGGCAAGTGCTAATACATAAATGCTGACCACATAGGGATTTGCATGGTAAGATAAAGAGAGAACACTGTGCAAATACAGATGTGAACAACTGAGTCCATGACTTCTGTGCAGTTACTAAATGTTGCAATAGAGTAGAAAAAGTGTAGATAGGACCAAATGACAAACAATGAGGGGATAGGCTGCTCACCAGCATGAGGCAGAGCTTGACACTGAGAAGAAGAGACGTGTTAACACAAAAGCTAAAAATGGGAAGCAAACCAGTCTGCCACAGAAGGGAGAAGAAGGTGCACAGAGGCAGAACATTGCATAGTACTGCAGATGTTTATAGAGTCTGAGAAGTGACAGTGCCATTAACGGAATGTCCTGTTTGTTGGAAGAAACTGGAGTTTGTTTTCATTTGCCTAACATGTCTTCTTCTGCTTCCTTATAGAGTTTAGGATAGATGTCTCCAGCACAAAACTTTAGAAGACAGAATAATTTTCCTTAAATGAGAAAATTAGCTAGGGACAGACTGAAGGGAAAAATAGAAAAAATGAAATGAATAGAAGCAGTATGAAGACAGTTTAGAAATATTTCATTAGCAGTACAGGAAGACTGTGGTACACATTTAAGCAGACAAGGGGAAAAGCAGTGTACACTAATGGTAAGGTATGTGGATATATATGTAAATATCTTCCAAAAACTAGACCAGACAGGGCTGGCAGAATCAATTAATGGAATCAATTACAGCCAGCACCAGAGGAAAGCATTGTGGTCTAGGTATTACTTATATGCTATTCTGAATATAGCCATACCTAAGCACATGCTCAAGGGTTTCAGCAAAACAAGATTAAAACGTTGCCATTGTGCACTTAAAGAGACTCTGTAATTGGAACTGGATTCCTAGGATAGTCAATAACCATGAAAATTTTTCTGCCTCTTCCTTTTGATCATGCTTCTTTATAAAAAAATTACTCAGATGAGTTTAATTTACAGGTCACAGACAGCCTGATCTATATTCAGAAAGAACATTATGTCCTCCTCAGATGTCAAAACAATTTTGTTTCTCAACCTGAGTTGGAGTCAGACATAAAGGATGCAATGCATGTGGCTCCCATTAAAGTGTTAATCTGTAACACCTGCAGTTCACAGAAGTTTCTGTACTTTGAAATAAGCAGAAACTTTTCTTTCCTATTCCGCTGCTGTGCAGTGCTTACTTGACAATTGTTTCTCTAACTCGGCTTCAAACTTCGAAAAAAAATGCAATTTAGACTTGCTACATGGGAAGCTTAATTCAATTTCCTGCTCCATCACAGATTCCCTGTCTGTCTCTAAGGAAGCCACACAGGTTGAGATTTAAGAGATAGGTTGGAGCTTCGCTTACCTTGAAAATACTTTGTAGATGTGGCCTTAGTCTCTATGACTATCTAGAAGATATATATACAGTGATACAGACACACAATCCCCTTAGAAGTAGCTTATAGTAGACTTATTTTTTTCTGCCCACCAGCTGTTCGTTACAGGCTTTCTGCTGTTTTTGTAACCAACCTGCATTACGAGGTTATGTGAGCATTTCTAGTCTGCTTCAGTACTAAATCAGCTAGTTCAGCCTGAATTGTTACTGAAGGTGGCATGGGCTATTGGCATAGCGCTGGGAGCTGAAGGAGAAATAACGCCTGGAAGATGGTCGATTCAACAATAAATGGCTCTGGAGCCCTCAGCACAAGAAGGATGTGGACATATTGGAGTGTGTCCAGAGGAGGGCCACCAAAATGACCAGGGGACTGGAGCATCTCTCGTATGAAGACAGGCTGAGAGAGTTGGGGCTGTTCAGCCTGGAGAAGAGGAGGCCCTGGAGAGACCTTATAGTGACCTTCTAGTACCTGAAGGGGCCTACAGGAAGGTATATTTAAAAGGTTTTGTAATGATTGGACAAGGAGTAATGGTTTTAAGATAGGAAAGGATAGATTTAGGCTGGATATTAGAAAAAAGTTCTTTAACACGAGGGTGATAGATCACTGGAATGGGCTGCCCAGAGAGGTGGTGGAGGCCCCATCCCTGGAGTCATTCAAGGTCAGGCTTGATGAGGCTCTGAGTAACCTGACCTAGGTAGAGATGTCCCTGCTTGTGTAGGGAGGTTGGACCAGATGACCTCTAGAGGTCTCATCCAGCCTAAAACATTCTGTGATTCTATGGTAGAGAAAAAGGATAATGCAAGTAGTAGCTTGATCAGCTACACTTATAACCAGAGGACATCCCTGCCTTTTAGACAAAGTTATGGTCATCAGTACAAGGAAGGTATGAGCAGGATGAGGGTAGAGAGATTAGGGTTATGGTACACTGGAATAAAGTTTTAAACACATTGTAACAAAAACTAGCTGTCAGTCACCAAGGGGAGATGCTCAGGAGCCAGCAGTGGAGTGGCAGATCTCAGCACACAGTAGCTTTTCTGCAGGTAGGGAAACACCAGGGCAGTGAAGGCAACCATCAGGAGCCAGCAGCTCTTGCAGGAGATGCTGGTGAGGCTTGGGCACTGCCAGAGCGACCATAAACATCCAACACATATAAAAAGCAGCCTGGGGAGCACCAGCAACCAGAGTGGGCAAACAGAGAGTGAGTGCACAGAAAGCGTGGGGTCAACCTTCCAGCTTAAGAGGTGAATCCAATCAGTGGTCATCACCCTCTCAGAAGGAGCTTGCCTATACTCTCCACTGGCAGAAATCTCTGTCCTCTGCATTCACCAGAATAGATGTGGTAGCCCAGACAGAACTTCCATGAAAACACACAGCCTTGCAGGTCTCAGGACTGCGGGGAGTGCCAGAGCCTTTCAGTGGTAGCAGATGGCAGTAAGTGAGAACAGCTGGGTGCAGTGTGACCAGGTGGACAATCTGCTCAGCCTGGTGGCGGAGCTACCAGAAGAAGCAGAAAGGTTAAGGAGCATCAGGAATGCTGAGCAAGAGATGGACTGGTGGAGTCAGGCTGTTCCCTCCCTGAGACAGAAACAGAAAGACCCACCAGAAATAAAACAAGATCAAGGGGACCCTGTATCCTCCCCCTGTCAGGCTGCAGGCAGTATCTTTAAAAAGTGAACAGAAGCAAGTCCATGCTCGGGGATGCAGGCGAACCCCATCCTTGCCTACCTTGCCCTTCCAGGTGCCTCTGTACAACAAGTATGAGGCTCTGGATCTGGAAGGCCAGTTAATGGATGATGGTCCATCTACACCAGAGGTGTCACCAAGGTCAGAAAGGCCTACCCCTCGATATCACAACCACCTCCATGAGGAAGAAAAGATGGGTTATAGTTGCAAGCAACTCTCTTCTGAGGGAACCAGAGGATCCAAAATGCCGGACAGATCCTCCTCTTAAGAAGTCTGCTCCCTCCCTGGTGCCCAGGTTAAGGTCATCACTAGGAAACTTTCTAGCTTGGTATGGCTCTCAGACTATTACCCATTACTGATCTTCCACGTGGGTGGTGCTGAAGCTGCAATGCTTAGTCCAGGAGTGCTCAAAAGAGATTTCAGGGCCTTGAAACAGGTCGTGAGGGAATTTGAGGCACAGGTTATTTTTTCCTCTGTCCTTCCAGTTGTGGGCAACGACACTGGAAGAAACAGACAGACCATTAATACATGGTTCCATAGCTAGTGTCACAACCACAGCTTTAGATTTTTCAGTAACAGGATGGCCAGCTTGCCAGTATCAGATGGGATTCACCTTCCTCAAAGGGGAAAGATTGTCTTCTCTCAGGTGTCTGCGGGGCTCATTCACAGAGCTTTAAACTAGACTTGAAGGGGAAGGTGAATAATATCAGGCTTGCCTGGGATAAGATGTGGGATGATATGCCATGGACAGGGTCCTATCAAGGGCCCTCAGTCTGTTGATCTGAGTCATACTGGGTGCACCACAGCACAGTTGAAGTCTTATGGAGTAGAGCCAGGGGCTCCTGAGGTGACAGAGCCTGACAGGAAACCACCAGTGAAGTACCTCAGAAGAACTAAAGGGTGTCCCTCTAAGATACTAAGGCACTCGGCCTTGTTGGACCTCATGAGGTTCAATGAACTCTCATACTAGTAAGCTGTGAAGTCCTTACACCTAGCATAGGGACTGCTTATGAAAAGTGCTTTTAGTGAGGTCAGTATAACCACTTAGTATTTGGGCGACCCTGTGGGAATGTGAGAATGAGTTCTAGTGCGGCAATATTAGCAGATCCCTTGATATTTATCACAAGTGTAATGAACCCTGGTGTCTCACTTCATTCTGCAGCTCCTGGAGGTTTGCGACTATTTGGAAATTCTAATTTGGGTTTTAAAAAAAACAGTTATGGTAATAACAGAACTAATAATGACTAGTTTTCTACTCATTTGCATCCTACATCTGTTCCTCTTTCTGCCTGCCCCTACTGCAGTTAGTGCAGTTACTGCTCTGCACACTCCCAACTCTCTCCTATGATCCCTAACTTCAGGGCTATGACTGTATGCTCCGTAATTACTGTGTTTAGTTCAGCCCATACTCATCGCTCTTATGCTTGTGCTAAAGCTTTTGCCTCAGTGATAGTACTAATCCGAGGCTCCTTTTTTTCACAGCTGCCATTTTTTGTGAAATTTTTCACACCCTTGTAGCTTGAAGATATTTTGCACTTATGCTGAATCTGTTCAGAACAGCCAGCTTGTTCAAGAGGGTGGGGCAGGCAAAGAGACTGATGGACACAGACTTGAGTCACATTTCCTTAAAAAGCCAAGCCTTTAATGAGCCATGAGAATGCTCATAAGATCCGTAAAGATTAAAAATTACGTTGCCAAAAAAGCACCTCAAACCTGTTTCATAATAGCTTATGATACTGTGGACAAGATTCATTACCTATTTCAGCTGCAAAGGTATATAAGATACATGTCTTTGTGGCCTCTTTTACCCTTTGAGATGGCTAGCTTCCTGCTGGCACATACCTTTTTTGGCAAGATGTGATTGATGTCAGTGAAGGCCCATTCTTGTTAACTTGTTTCAAAATTATTTTTCTAAGACTGAGGACAAAGAAAGCACCTTTCCCTCTCCAATCCCATAAGTTGTACAGTGTAGAAAGGATCATCGAATCATAGCATGGTTTGTGTTGGAAGGGACTTCAATGATTGTCTAGTTCCACACCCCCTGTCATGACAGGGACACCTCCCACTAGACCAGATTGGTCAAGGCCCCATCCAGCCTGGCCTTGAACACCTCCAGGGACTACTACTCCCTAACTGAGTAGAAAGATGTGCTATGCAATTTTACTCCTCTCAAAAGAAGGGAAAATAAATTAGGTTTTCTTCCACATAATTACCGTTATTCTAAGGGTTTTAATCTTCCAGGTTTACACATGGCTCCATGGTTCCCTCTTTTATATTCAGCAGTGTGCACTGATGTTTAGCTTTGCTCTCTGCAGCTGACATTCCCCACCTCTACTGCCATGACACTCATTATGCTGACTGCCTCTCATGTGCTGGCATGCATGTGAGGAGGGAGGCACAGCAGCTCATCCTGCCCTGGAGGGTGCAGAGGCTATCTAAACCAGAAGCAAAGCGTTCAAGTGGCTTATAACAGCCCCACTGGGACAGCAGGAAAGTGAGCCCAAGTACTTGGCTAGCACTGGATGAAGAGCCTCCCTTTGTGCTGACTTCACAGTTGTCGGTGTCCTCCCAGGAAAGCTGCTTGCCCCTGCAGCATGTGGGAGCCTTGGGGGCTGGCTTACAGCCAGCCTGATGCTCCCCTACACCTGCCCCTGCCCCTTTGTACTGCATATGATGCAAAAGCATGCCTGCATGGAGTATTTTTTCTCAACCCTAGGCTTAGTCACCAGTGTGAGTTGGTAGCAGCAGAGGTAGCTCAATAAGCTGGCAAGCAAAACTCTCTCTTCTTCCTTGCAACACCAGCCTGGAACTTCAAATCCTGTCACTGCCACCCAACGTCTGTGATTTCTTTAGACACACTGCACCTTGTTTTTATGAATTACTTTCTCATCTGCACTTTTGCTCTGGGAATGACCACTTCTTACCAGGAAATCAAGCACTGCAAACTAGCTTGTAGCTTTGTGAGGTGAGCCCCAGGAAAACAGCAAGTGTTAGGACTCCCCAGCTGCTCAAAGAAAACAGTGACTCTGCCTGTGCAGAGCCCTCTCAGGTACATAGCAGCCAAAAAACAGAAACAATGTCTTCTCCTGTGTCTGTGAAACTATTTAGAGTCTTGTATGCAGAGTTACCCTATAAATCCCAACTTGCTTTTTACACCTTTTGGGTTGATTTAGGTTCTTGAAGTCTTGGGGCTACACTGTCATTACATTTTCCTGCTTCTCTCCACAAAACAAAATGATGAGAAACTTTAGTTTTCCCAGTGACACTGGAGGGGCTGCCAAGGTTTCTGCTCTTGGTTGGCACAATGGACAGCTGAGCTTCTCCTGTTATTTGCAGGCATAACCTAAAGCCTGACATTTTATGCAAAGCAAAATCAAGCTATAAGTTGCAATGATTTGGGATAGCCTTCATAAACACTTCCGCAGGAATGGGGGGTGGGAAGAGGTAACCTTGGCATCAGCCTGAGGGAAAACTTTCCTTTTCATTATCTCTTAGTTCACTAAAATTGGAGGGAAATCGAGTAATTGCAAAATTCAAGAAACTGATATGAGGAGATGAAATAACTTCAGACAGTCAAATGGTTTTAAGATTCTTTGGAATCCCGTACTGTACTCACACTCTCACCTCAGTGATGTCTGAGAACCGCCTCCAGCCAGAAATCAGGATGGAGTTATTCAGATAACATAGTGTTTGAGGTGTCACACAATGCTTGCGCCTATTGAAGATTTTCCATATGATGCCTATTCATAAACTTTCATCATTCATTTTAACTTATGTATGTGATAGGTCTGCCTTGAAAAACTAATAAAAAGAGAGGTGAGGATTTTTGCTGACCAAAAAAGAACATCAGAAGTCAGAAGTCAGCAGAAGAGTCAGTGGCCTTTCCAAAGCACTACAGCAAAGAGAGAAGAAAATTTCAAAGAAGAATTTCACTGAAAAGCTTATAATGAACATGTTACTCCTTGATTTTCACATCCTGACAAGTGTCATATTTTGACTACTTAAAGAAGAGATCTTGCTTTTCCATTTTTAATGTCCTATTTACCTAAAATTGAGAAACAGATTAATAGCTGAATTGCCAATTGCCCTGAGGCTCTTTCTATTGGAAATGTGTCCTCAGAAGGAGTGGAAATGGTATGTTTTCCTGAAAAGGCAGTGATCCCAAGGCTGAGTGGAGGCCTCGCTGTACCTAAGCATCCAAAGTGATGTGAGGGAACACGTCTCCCCTCTGGTCCACAGGTCTGCTCCTATGGATCCTGCTTCTCCAAGGCTTACCCACACTCATGCCTTCAGAACTGGGCAGGACACAGGAAAATGGAACAGGAGCATTTCACATCACATCATGGATGTGCTTGGTGCTGGGGTAAGAGTGCATGTGAGGGCTGCTACCTTAGTCAATATGTGTCAGGCTGAGTCAGGGGGGT
The DNA here is from genome assembly GCA_013400335.1 of Eurystomus gularis. Lineage (NCBI taxonomy): Eukaryota > Metazoa > Chordata > Aves > Coraciiformes > Coraciidae > Eurystomus > Eurystomus gularis. Next base: position 218,332 of record VZZY01014914.1, read on the forward strand.
TCACAGCTAAAACCAAGAGCTGATAAAGCTGGGGTTAAGGCTTTTCAGACATAAAGGATTCTTGTGCAAGTAAAGTATAGTGAAGTCCAGAAGATTTAGCATCTTCCCTAGGGCTTGAAGGTCCATTAAGATTTATATATATTTCAGATAGCATCTACTAGGCAATGCCTGGCATCAGCTTCTTAACAAATGAAGTATGACCTGGTGATCTACAACAGGATAACATGCTCACATCCGAGGACAGAGAGACAGGAAGATGCTGCAAGAGGTTCCCACCACTCTTTTTGTGCAAGTTCTGACTTTTTTCCACATTCTACCTACAAACACTTATGTGACATATTTTCTTGTCAAGCTCAGTTACAGAGGTAATTAGGAAAACACTGCTTTATCCTGCTGTCTATAGGATATATTTTTATTTTTATTGTATTGTCACTTGATACTGAAGCTACGGTTGTCTCTGGCTTCTTTACTTCAAATGCTAAGACCAGGTCTGACAGCAACTTAACTGGCGTTAAGCAAGTACTTAACTGATCCCTCAGGAATCATATCTTTTAATGTTAAAGATGAAAAAAATAGATTAACAATAATAATTCTAAATTCCTCTGCTTCTCAGTGCCCTTCTTGAAATACTTAAGATGGACTTGATTTTTTTTACTGCAGAACTTCAACCCACGTATCATAAATTAACATATACCTAAATCCTCACAGAGCTATAACCTAAGTAGGTTGCACAGTGGAGAAATATTTTGTAGTAATTTAGACATGTTTCATAAAAAGTAATTAGTAATCAGCTAATATTCCACTGTGGCTTTCCTACAACTGCTACTAGAATCTTTTGAACACAGCAGAACATGAGATAACAGGCAAAAAACAATTCAGATTGGAAGATGGCAACAAAAACTGAACAGGCTAATGCAATCCACCTGAGAAAACGAGGCCAAATTTCTTGCTGATAATAATTCCATATAGAAAAAGCCATATGTGAAGGAAATGCAGCAGGTACAGCGCAGGGCAGAGCTATTAGCAAGACTGCAGCTGTCTCATTTTCAAAGCAGTCATTGGAGTGATAGCCTCCAATAACTGTCTAGGCACACTCAAAGAAAATAGAGCATGTGGAACCAAAATCAAGACTCAGCAAAAAGAATTTCCCTTATGAAGGTCAAAAGCTGCATTACTGCTACCGAGTATTTTACGGAAGATCATTTTATCTTGCAGATCAAAAAAGGAATGACTGCTACTTTTGTTGTCAGAGAGATTTTAGTATGGTGTGGAAATGGCCTCCTCATCCCTTGAAGTCAAGAGGAGTTTTATAGTTCATTTTAATAGACTCTGGGCCAGATGCTAAAGCATGCCAGAGCTGGGCAGAACACAAAAAAGTACTTGCAAAAAGTCTTAACAAAGCTCACTTCCATACAATTAAATGGTAGTTTTATCATCGTCATCATCACCATCAATGCTACTACGAATATCCAATAGATCTTCTGCAAATACCCTATAAGCACCTCTACTAGAAGAAATGTCGCTGAAAATTAACATGTTTTCTGTAGCTTTAGCAAATTCTTAGCAGTGCAGACTTCAAGTATGTCTGTACTCGGAGTGCAAGACTAAATTTTCAGCATGCAAAATCACATTGTATGTCCAATTTAACAGGTTTCAAAGGGCTCAATTTTCCAGATGATCAGCACCCAGCTCTTCCTCAGAAATGCTTTAGGATGCCTTACATTCACTGCTCACTTCTGAAAACACAATCCCAGATTCCAAGAGTTAGACTTGTTCAGGGATTAGAAACTATTTTAAAAGCATTTCCATTTCCCAAGTCTCCATACCTAAAGATAAAGGCCTGGTTACATTAATATTTCAGCATTTTAGTAAGCTGCCTAGTCCACAAATTGCCTAGTTCACAAAGTCTTCAAATAGACGTGGGATGCTTCTTACACAAAATGAACCCATGAGACTGTCCTAGAGATAAGAACCTTCTAGTTCCTCTATGTAATACACGTGTGACTCAAAGAGGGCATTTCATGGATACAAATGTGAACAGAGATGTCCTTTCAACTCTGTAAACTTCAATGGATACATTTGTTTTGTCTTCCTTCCTCCCCTCTCCTCCACTCTTCTCCTTTTCCCTGTTCCTTTTTCTCCATTTCTTTCTCTCTTTCTTGTCTTCCTTTCTTTGATTGCTTTCTTTCTTCCTTTCCTTTTCTTTCTCTCTCTTTCTCATTTTTCAGGATCTGCTCTTAGTTGAAAAGTTGCTTTGTACTCTCCGAAATAACAATAATTTTTTTTAAAGGCAAAATATCAAGACCCTGAGGAATCTCTTAATGAATGAGATTTGAAACAGTATTTTGTCAGGTTAATTGAATGCTGTAAAAGATTTTAGGTTAAATGTGAAAATACATGTGGCTCGAGGTTGCAGTGTTATGGATGAAACCACTAAGAATGTCCTTCTTCATTATTACCTGGCTTATTTCTTTGGGCAAATAATAATAGTCTAATCATTACCTTTGGATATATGCATGCAAGTCATTCTGAAGACAACATGCATATCCCAGGGCAAGGTTTTGACCTATATTTTCAGTGATAAATAATATTTTAAGCCCATTTGTAATTAATAGTTCACCAACGGTTCTTTTTCTTTTTTTTTTTTTAATTTCTTGTGGATAAGGTGGTAAAAATGTCTAATGTAATAATGGAATATATCCTTCTGGTTGGCAGCAAGGCCAGTTTAGCAAAAGTGACAGGCTATTGTTCCATTTCTTATTCATTATTAACATGACTCTGCACGCTACTCATACAGGCTTAGCTGTGTGGCACAGGCATAGTATAGTGATACTGTGTTGAAATAGAGTTTGCTCCTTGTGTATGTTAACAGAACAGAAAGATTTAAATTGTATGTAACAAATCTGTGCAACTTTTTCATGCTGTTCAAGGCAAGCTATAATTTCATATTAAAAAGAGATTGAAAACCCCTGTTACTCACTGTATTATCTACCTATCAGTGGGGTCCTTCCCATAGTGCAGTTGCAGAGGTTTTGGTCAGCTTAATTTAAAAAGTGATAGGACATCAAGACTTCTCCTCTGCCACAACTGTCCCATAGAGTAAGCGATCCCAGTGTCAGGAACTGACTCTGGTATAAAATAATGTATCTTTTATTTTTCCATCGCTTAGTAATGTTACATATATATATAATGTTACACAGCCCTATCGCCTACATGTGTATTCGTCAAGCGCTTAAAGGCTGTAACTGGACCATAACCTATCCCCATCACAGCTTTGTATCTCATTTAAGTGCCCACCCTTGCCCATGGCCCCTTCCTGACCCCTAGTTGATGCCCAATGCCTGGGTCTGGGGCCTGGTGCCCTGGTCCCTGGCTGAAGCTGTGGGATAGACCCTGGCTACCAAGCCCTGTCCTGCCTTATGGCTGTGCCATCACCAGGTCTCTTAATCTCATAGATTCAGTCCATATCTGTATGTTCTTGTCCTGTTATTTATGCTAAGTGTAAGAGAATGGGGTGATTACTGCATCATGGATGAAGCTCTAACATGGGTTTGCTGGACTATTTTCATCTTCTCACAAGATGATGAGACCACAAGTGCTGTTGGACAGAGTCCTCCTGTGGGTCAAAAATCAGAGAAGCAGGTCAGAAATGCTGGATTGTCAACACTATCAGGAAACGGCAAAACATAGAGACACTAGGACTGCTATAACTGCAGCATGCTCTCTCACACTCACCAGCCAGAGGGATGTCTGCTTCTGGGGAGCAGAGCTGCTTCAGGGCTGTGCTGCTCTGAATTTCATGAAGATAACATAGGAGCAGGCTGATTAAGAGAGGAAATTAATTCGATTATTGTCCTGTAGTTACACTTCCTGAGACAACTGCACTCACTTTGTGTGACTACAATGATTCCTTCACCCTCCAGAGTGGCAGAAAAGATGGTTTTACTTCTCACACCACCTCCAAACAGACCTTCATATCGGGTGTTGATCCAGGAACATGGGCAATGAATCAGTCCTACTGTGAAGACAGTTCCACTAGGAAGAGAGGATGATCAAAGCAAACTGCAGTACTGTCTGGTGGAACAGTATCTTTCAGTGAAGATGAGGTGAGAAATTCTGGGAAGACCTATCAAACTAGAAAAATTGGCAACACAAGGACAGATTAGATTCATTTTAGACAAATGCAAGGTAATGAACGCTGGAAGAAACAATTTAAGCTACTGATACATACTGCTGGGCTCAGAATTAGCCATTATTTCTTAGGAAAAGAGTTCTAGGCATCATTACAGATCATTCAATGAAAACATCTGCTCCACATGCAGAAGCAGCAAATAAGATGTTTGGCTGCATGGGAAAGGAGACAGTGAACAGCACAGACAAAATTATATAATGCCATTGTACAAAACCTGCTGTACAGCATGTCCTTACTTTGAAAACTACATTTACTTTTGGTCACCTCAGCTCAAAGAGGCCATGAGAGAAATTGGAAGAGATGTTGAGAAAGGCAAGTGAAAATTATTAGACTCACAGGGGAATATTTCAAACAGGGCAAAATATGAAAGAATCAGATCCATTAATCTAGTTAGGAGAAAAGTGAGGTGTGGTAGGAGAGAGGTCTCTAAAATACTATATGGTGTAGAAAGCGAGCAAAGAATATATTACTGCCTCCATTTTCTTAGAAGGTAGGTATGCCCAAAGAATGAAGAACTGCAAGTTCTAAAAGGACACAGTGAAATATCATTCTATACAGAGTAAAATAACCTGTAATGCTGTGGGATGCAGGATGAAATTGCAGCAAGAGGATTCAGGGCCTTATTAGCCATTAATAATAGCAACTGTCATTTACAGGAGGGTCCCACAACCACTGCAGAAGTGCTCTGAAAGTGCCTTCCTTTGAATATGAGTAAGTCCCTCATAAGAAAAGGTGAAGAGACAGATTGGGCTGAAATTTTCTAAACTCAGAGAAAATGTTAAGGTCTAGAAAATCCATGAGCTTCAGAGCACTGGATTTCCACTCCTTCTCAACATACGGTTTTACAATGCAGTTCCAAAAACTTATGCCATCCACTCTGGCTATTTCAGACCTAAGGAGGCATGAGATCTAAAGACAAGCAACCCTGATAATCTGTCCTCCTAACATTGTTTCAATAGGCAAGCAGGCAGGCAGGGCAACAGGTCTTATGGGTACATCTTAGGACTTTGGCCACATTCTTAGGAGGTATCACTGACTTTAGTGACCTTTCACAATTATCAATATCGTTTCCTCTCTTGCCTTTTGTTTGCCCATTTACATAGTAAACAATTTAATGCAAGGTATTCTACAATGTACAGTGTATAAAGACTTTAGGCCATACTATAAGGCAAGCAAAATAATCTACTAAACATAGCAAATGCACTGTCCTTGGCTGTTATTTGCAATCTGCTTAGCTATTCATTGCTCTCACTACACATCCCTGTCCTGGTCCAATAGAAGCAAAAACATGAGCTGTTTGTTATTTTTCTGTGCATTTAATCTAAAAGAATAAGTATTTGGTTTTTTCCCCCATTTCTTACTGAATTTGTGATGGAGACTAATATTGTAAATAGGATGTCATTAGGAAATTGCTAGGAGTCTTTCAGCTTTTCCATTTGCTTTCAGGTTCAGTCACTGTCAAAACCTCACTTTCTAGAAATCATTCTTTGCTTTCTGAAGAGACCTCAGTCATCTCTACAGTCCTTTTTATTTTGCTTCTTTTAAATTTTGTAACTAATTTTTAGACTGGAACAATGAATAAACTTAGGACAGGAGGGGGTAATAAAGGTTAAGAGGCTTTTTTATTTCTATCAGACCTCCTTTCTATTCTGATTCATTTTCAGAAGTAGCAACTCCTCTTTGAGTTTCTAGTGTTGATGAAAAGGAGACAAAAAAAAAAAGGATGCAAGAGACAAAAAGATGGAAGGGAGAGTTGGTTTAAAATGCATATTAGGAATAAAGCGCTATCTAGAGTTTTATATTACTTAGTCTTTCTGCTCAAAAATTTGGCAGAATGATTTGGCCTAGGTAATCCTCTGTAAGTCTTTGTCTGTGATGTCAGAGTCAGGACTTACTTGTCCATTTCCTCTGGGACCTACTTCTCTCCTTTTTACATTCTGGACAGGAACCCTGCATCCCCCACTCTGTCCCCACACCTTGGCAGAGCAACAGATAATGCAAACAAAAATTATAATGGGCTTTATCTCTCCTACAATACTTATCAACGAGACCTACAGCCAAGCTCATCCACCTGGGCTCCCCCTCCATTATCCTTGGCCATCAAAGGCAAACTCTTGGATTCCCATTACAGAAGCTCTGCATACCGTATTCAGCTTAGAAAGGGATTTCTTTTGTTGCTCTCAGCAGTGGGGTACCTGATGCCCTGTGAGTCCTGAATCATGCTTAGCAGTGGGGTGGGAGGCCCAGATCAAAGCAAATCCTCTCTGAGAATAAATTAATATCCACTGAAGTCAGCAGAGCAGCATTAGTTCTTACAACTTACTGTCCTTTATCTGCACTCAACTCACAGCATTATTGCAACAGGTTTTGTGGCTCATTTTGTGTATGCTTGTTTATCATTCCCAGGGACAGTTTGGTTTCATTCTTTTAAAACCACTCTTCTCTGGCATTTTCTCATTCAGATTAGGCATTTAATACTCACGGCGCTTAAGCACATGCTGAAGCAAGTGCATTTTAAACATGCAGTGACTTATGTTGCCAATATATCATTAGGACTTAATATTTATATGGACACAGTGCCTAGCAACCCAGCCCTGTTCCAGGAGTTCTGCTGCTGCTGCATGGTGCACTGCCACACAACAGAAAGACAAACATTGTTCCCAGAAGCTTCCAGTCCTGAGCTTTATGTACTGTACATTGTTTGAATGTGTTATGAATATTAACCTGTGTAGCCACTGCATTATGCTGGGGGTTTGAGGGTTAGATGAGCTAAGGTAGCCCTCATTTGTTGATAGAGAAAATTAAGCAGCAAAACTATTGTCAGTGTCAGCCTTTCTGCACCAGTACTGTCAGCCTACCCAATTACCCCTCGTTGGTTTTATGCTAAGCTAGATGTACTTAGTTGTAGTGGGTCTGGCTGAGCTGGTTTTCCACATAGCACCAGTGTTTTGTGCTGGGAGCTAGAAGGGCACTGATAACACACCCATGTTTTGACTACTGCTGAGCAAGGACCCCAACATTCATCCCTCCAGTGGGATGGGGTGGACAAGATCTTGGGAGGGGACACAACCAGGACAGCTGACCCGAACTGACCAAAGGAATATTCCATACCATATGACGTCAGCTCAGCTATAAAGGTAGGGAGAAGGCGAGTGGGGGGGGGGGCATGCTGTTGTCCTCCAGAGCAACCGCTACGTGTCTTGGAGCCCTGCTTCCCAGGAAGTGGCCAAACATCGCCTGCTGATGGGAAGCAGAGAATAAAACATTGTTTTCCTTTGCTTCCGTGCGAGGATTTGCTTGGCTTTGCTTCTATTATTATTATTAAACTGCTTTTTGTTTCTCATCCTATATTCTATATTCCTCCCCTTTCTTTTTGCTCTGCTGAGGAGGGAGAGGGGAAGGAAAGGGAGGGTGATAGAGTGGCTTGGTGGGCACCTGGCACTCAGCCAAGGTTAACCCACCACATTAGTATTCCTCCATTCTTCTGGATTTAGGTTTGGCAACTGTACCAAAGCACTGCTTCCAGGGCAAGACATGTAAATCGAGCAATTTGTCAATCAAGAAAAAAACATATCTATATTGAATATCTATATTGATTACATGAGCATAGAGGATTTGCAAGTTCTTAAATACATGCAACAACAGATAATGAATCAGTACTACAAAGAAGACCAACCTTTATATTAAAACATCTACTTACATTGCAGCATAATTTTATTCTTGCGTGGTTTGGTCTGCTACAGATTTCTACTACCTTTTTTGTCAGTTAATCAGTCACTTCTGGATTTGACAGTTGCTCTGGAAAGCTTCAATTTAATTCTGCCATGAAATAGGTTGAAAAGGTCATATTTATCTTTTTAAATTCTCACAAACTGGGCTTTAGAGATGCAAAACTAAAATCAGTGTGTTTCATCTCATGCTCTCCTGACACTGAAGAGGCAGAGAAACAATTTTAGATGTAAGATGTAGAGTGAGTTTCTCTTCTCGTCCTCCTTCCCAGGTTATAATCATTAAATGGCAATGGTTCTGCAGGGCCATTATTCTGGGACAGCTCATCTTCTAATTCACTATATCCAGACTTCCTCATACACTCCAGCAATAGGTATGTCTGTAGTTGTCTGAAAGTAGGCTGATACCAGAAAGATATTCTGCCCACTCCGGAGACCTCCACGTATCTCTCTGAGGTCATTATTAGAAGCAGATCAGCAAATTAGAAGTTTTATGGGTTTAATCCACTGTGTAAGCCCTCTTATTCAGTTATGAGTATTTGATTGTGTTCAATCTCATGTGATAATCTCCCATGGCCCATCTATTGAACACTCACTAGTACTTACTACAAAGAAGCAGCTGGATTATCAGGGCCCTTGGCCCTGGTAGGGACCTTTCTCTGGTCCAGAGACTAGAGCAAATCTCTTTGGTTTAGCTTGATCTTCAGGCATTTTTCAACAGGTCTACTCAAAACATTGTCTATAACTTTGTGTACACTCTGACACATAGAAGGAAGTGCCTCGTTAGAATGCTTAAGAAGACATGCTGCTGTGCCTACCTGAAGAAGAGTTTTGTAGTCTCTCTGCCTCACTTCAGGTGGACTTTAACCCTGTCAAGATAGTGTCTGCTTCCCAAATGTCTGCTTGCAGAACCCCTAGCACTGCTTGCAGACACCGCAGCCTTCCTGTGCCGGTACAGCACACATGGTGAGTCATAACGCTGGTTCTCAGACGCTAGCAAACAGCAGCAAATGGCAATTCATCCTCTCTTGACTTCCAGGAATGAACTCCCAGCCATGGTCACCACTCTTCCCGCCAGCAGCATGGACAGAAGAGGTTCCTTTCACATCCCACGTCCCAGCCCCACCTGCTTTTGCAGATTCTGGGACGTTTTTTACCAAATGCCTAAACTTAACTTACAAGGAATCTTCAGGACTCTGCAAATGTGTGTCTCTGTGGCTAAAGTCAGAAGTTAAAGCAAGACAATCACTAAGTGCAAGTAACATTTAAACTCAGTATTTTTGTCTTACCACCACTGTTTTTCCATGACACCTCAGGGTTTGTTTCCTTTTTATCCTTTAAAAAAGGGCACCAGATACTTTTTGATTTTTTAAATGCTGACACAAATGAAAGAAACTGATGGATTGTGAAAACAGAAGCAGCGAGGAACCCTAACAACACAGGCTGGTATTCAACATAAAAAGGAATGTGCTATAAAAAGTGCAACAAGAGCATCCAATTAACAAGAAGACTTATCCTTGACTTTTCCTTTTATCCACAAGTAGCCAGTAAAGGAAGAATAGCAAAGAAGGCCCAGAGTAGTATACCGATCTCAGCTGCCAAAAATTCGAAGGAAAGATTTTTGTCAGAAATTGTGGTAGTTTAGTAAAGCCACTGCGGGGCTGGGTCTCTGCAGGCACCCAAGCCACGCAGCTGCCATGCGGTCGCTGTTGCTGCCCCCTGCCGTGGACAGAAAAGAGTTTCAAAATGCCTTTTTTGAGTTGAGATAAGGAGGGTTTAATACAGTGACACATAAGAAACAATCACAGTAACAACAGCAATAACAACAGTAAGAAAGAAACCTAGAAATAAGTGGTACCGCATAGACAAAGAGATGCTCCCTCAGCCAATTGATCGCGGACCGCATGTTCCCTCCCACCCGCTCCCCACCAAGGGCAGGATGTCAGCATGGTATAGAATAGCCTGGCTGCACCAAATTAACCCTGCCCTGGCCAAACCAGGAAGAAATAAAGATAAATTCAGTGTCTTCACTTCAGCTTTTCTTTACAAGGCCTGAACCATGGGCTTTTCTCAAACGGATAATTATCTTCTAAGTAAAAATAGAGTTTGAAAATGACTCAAGCTGTTTGCAAATTCAGGTTGGATTTGCAGACTGTTTTAGCCAAAATTAATAAAAGGAATATGTAAGGGAGAGGGTTAGTAAAGCTGAAATGTTTCACTTCAACCTTTTGCCCCCCAAAATGTTGATTTTTTTTTAAATCTTGAAAACTTCTTTGAGATCAACAGGAACAGTATTTGGTTTTTTTCCCAGTTTTCAGTTTGTTTAAAGTAAAATGATAGCTATTGAATGTTTTATCTGGGTGGAGAGGAAAACTAAGATTATATTTGGCAAGAATATTGTCTTTGTTCTTTCAAGCTATCATCCTTAGTAAAGTAGTTTCCTTTGTTCTTTCAGTTACTGTGTCAAAAATTGTTTGTGCTGCACTAGAGGAAACCACAAAATGATTTTGCACAATCGGTAACTTTGCTTGGCAGAGACAGAGGACTAGAATAGCAAAGGTACAGGTATTTACTGATAGAGGTCTCTGTGGTACACATGTCTGGGACTCGAGGAGCTTCAGAAACAGTGGTACACACAGGAGACACAAGATTGGCATGGGATAAGCAACTTAATATCAGATAGATAACTTAATAACAGTACATTAAATCAGAGGCCAGCATAACAAAAGTTGTGCTGGCAATCAGAATTAAGAGGAACTGACAAAGCTGAACCAGATAAGCTTGTATAAAACCCAGAGAAAATCAAAGGTAACTGTCTGTGGCTAAGAAAACTAACATGACAAACCTAACAATACTTCTTTCAAACTTGATCAAGGACAGTGCAGGTTTCATGTGATGTGGAGCCACTGCCACTAAATCCTTGCTTGTCTGGTACCTTAGCCAGCTTCCTTGCTCTCTGAAACCCACTGAGGTGTTATTTGGCCCCTGGCAACAGCTTCACTCCTTGTTGTGCAGTTAGTAATCAGTAATCAGCATTAGCGGTCAATGTCATCAAATAGCAATAAAATCTGGGTCTGAGAGCTGTTTCACAACAACTACTTGTGCCCTGGCAGGGAAGGTTTCAGACTTCATACTTTGGAGCCTCTCCAATGCATTTTATATTTTGAGTCTTGACCTAACAGAATATGTTTTCAAATTCTATGTGTCCTCTCCCAGGGCTTGAGGAGAAGGAGATGGAAGTGACAGAGGTAGCTAAAGGAGTTAGAAGAGAGGAGGAGAAACTCTGTCATATAGCAGAGACTACTGAGGTGCATATTTCCACACTTCCCAGACACTGGTCAGCACAGATGGGAACAGTCTGTCTCTTTGAAGACTGCCAGTAGATCATGAGCTGTACTAAGGTTTCACACAGTATTGGCAATTTCAGCAGATAAATCCTTCTATGTCACTTCATGTTCAGTGCAATTCCGGGATAACTCTAGAGCTGACACATCACACTGCAGTCTCCCTGTGTTCAGGACATGACTGGCTGTCCCCAGACCTGCACCCAGATCAGCATCCCTGTGTTCAGGGCATGACTGGCTGTCCCCAGACCTGCACCCAGATCAGCATCTCCAGGGACAGTTTTCCAGGGTTAGGTGAGAACAGCATCCTGTGAGTACACGCACTGCATGCCTCTGCTCAAGAGTCTCAAGTCCTTGTACGTTTTAACTCCAGGGATCACTTTTTGAATTCAGGCAAAGAGAAACCTCTTAGATTAAAATATTCATGTGACTTGAGTGGGAAAATGTTGCCGTTCTTTGCATACATTAGGCTCATCTTTTTAATAGAGGATGGGAAAAAATGTTTACAATTCATAAGTGACTTGCCTTAATACCTTTATCCCTGTTAACATAAGTGGAACATAAAGATTCAAAGATTCACTGGGCCTTTTTCAAAATATGTGTAAGTGTTCCTTCTGTAAGAAGGACCACTCAAGGCAAAGTGTATAATAACTCTGGTGGGAAGTCTGTATGCTTAAAAAAACAAAAGTAAGAAAGAAACCTTACATCTTGAGCTTAGCAGATTCACTAGCTTACCAATGTGGCTGCATTTAACACTTTGATATAAGCCTTGTAATAGAACAAGTACATTAAAAAGTCAGGCTTTCTCCTACAGATTCTGTGTACCATACAGCTGTAGCTCACTGACTATGGTTTTTCTTCAGATCATTGTTGGGACACCAAAGATGAAAGAGCGCACTTCGTCTGAGAAGAAATAAAAAAGGGAAAAAGTACAGTAGAGAAAGGGAAAGAAAGGAAGGAAAAACAGTAGGAAAAAAAAATGTTTGATGCTGCATTTGCTTTCTTTAATTGAAAAAGGTATAAAAGCTGTGCAAAATAACATTTTTTCCTTATCCTGAAGGGTTAGGTGAACTGAAGATGTGATTGCAGCTAGGTAGGAGAAATACAAGTCCAGCGCTCCACTGGGTTCAAGGAAAAATAAAAGACAGGCTCCATGCAATTCAAATAGCTCCTGGTGCTGCTCAGAGCACGTCCAGCAGCAGCTTTTATATGCAGCTAAGATGCTCCTGGATTTACCACAACCTGGGATACCATCTAGGTCTTTCAGCCTAAGGTGCTGGGCTTGTGATATACTAGTCCCAGGTCCTTCTGATCCTTCCAGGGAGACCACACTAGAAGAAATGGATCCTTAACATCAGCCAGCCTGTAAATTTATCTGATTAGAAATAGTAGGAAAGGCAAACCATGAGAGTGTCATATGAAATGTGTGCAGTTCCAGCATTTTTTTAAACTTTTAATATGAACCTAGGTATTTCCCTGCATGTTTGCTTACTGTTACTGTTTTGACTGCATATAGACATTCAATTGCCAGAGTCATATTTCAAATTTAGTAGGTGATGTTTCCTTTATTGTTACCTTTCATCCTGCCAATAACAGGTCCAGATCAACTTGTCTTTGAGAAAATGGGCTTCAGTATTTCACAACTTGTGCAATTGCTTCCCTTCCTTTCCCCTTTATCTCTCTCTACAGCATCTTCACCCTTTTTCTTCTGCTTTTTTGTTTTCCTTTATGGCACATCTAGGAAGAATGAAAGAGTGTAGAGGAGGTGGTAAACATAAATTAAGATGTGATTGTGGGCATTCTTGTATCTGATAATGGTGAGATACAGGGAAAATAATCTATGTAACAACAAATCTGACCTCAGTAGAAGTCAGCTAAACCTCCCTGAAATCATCCAGGTCTGCATTTGGCCTATCATCATTAGCTTTTGGCAAAGGAAGTGTATCTTTAAATTAAGCAGTTTGAAGGGTGGAATATGAGTGGCATTTACTGCACCACTGATGTTTAGTAAGTCAGTCTCAATGCTGGTTCACCCATGGCGGGTGAAGCTCGATTTACATGATGTTCCCATCTGGCAAATGACATCTAGGGAGCTCTCCGTAGTATGAGGCAGTGATTGCTAGGGTGCAGTGTTCACACAGTCACTTAGGAGACTGGTGATTGGGCAAATGTAAGTTTGTAAGCCCAAGGAGACATGGAAGTGTTATTGCTCCCCACAGGAGACAGCTGGTGCCTGCTGGATGAGTGTAGGAATAGTTTTGCAGTTCAGACTACAGTGTCATCCAGCTCTGAGCTCTGCTTTGACTCTTTTCCTTCCCACGTGTGGTTTCCAACAGCCCACTGCCAGGCTGACATTTCTTCTCACTGCTGCTAGTGGCTGGCTTCTTTGCTGTTTGGAAACCCCAACAGGCATTATGACTGAGCAGTGTCAGTGTGATTGACAGGTTTGTATACACAGTGGGCTGGGGCATCCAAGAAGCACTGATGACAGCTCATAGACATGTGAAGGCAAGAGAGCAAGTGGATTTGGCAGGCTGAAGAACAAGTAAAACAGGCCTTGGCTTCAGCCCACAAGCTTGGGGGAGACAGCAGGGCTGGTCCAGAGTCTGAACTTGGTGCATGGGGTTACTGAGATACATGAAGGGAAGGCAAAGAAGGATGAACAGATGAACAGCCAGAGGGACGTTAGATAAGGCAAATGATACAAGGGCACAGGAAGAATAAAAAAAGCCCAGAAAACAAAAAGAAGGAGTATTATGTCTCCCTCACCAAAGATGCTTGCTATGAGCCCTGCTCTTCCCTCCTACCCAGCCCCACTTCAGGAAAAAAATACATTTGTCTTTCAAGCTGTTATCACTAACCTCCCCATAAGGAAGAACAGCCTGTTGAGTTTGCACATTGACAGAGAAGACCACTTCTCTTTCCTGGCTCCATCAGGAGATTCATATCACTCTTGCTAACCTTCCCAACAGAACAGTTCTTATATATGTCATCAATTTACTGCAGATCTTCCCTGCAATCACAAAGAGGAGGTCCTGTCCAGCAGTCCAAGTATCCACTGCCTTGACACTACCCCTACAAGTAAATAGATAACATGATTGACCTTGAAATTAAGCCATTGTGCTGCTAATTCAGGAGGATAGGCTGAGTACCCAAAGACCATGTGAAAGATATTGACTCTCTTTTTGTTTCCATTCCCCACTGTAAAATGGAACATAGTGACACTTGCATTCTTCCTTTAGTTGGTGGGATTGTGTACATGGGTAGGCCCAAGAGATCACAGAATCACAGAATGTTTTGGGATGGAGGGATGTTTAAAGGTTATCTAGTCCACAATCACTCCTCCTCCAGCTCTGAACCTGTGGAACAGAAACCAGAAATTTCAAAATGGCTGTCCAGGGGTAGTTGTGAAACTAGCCAGGCCAAATGTTTCCTTTTGGTAGGAGCAAATACTGAAGGGGCAAAAGACATTACGTCCATCTTATCTAGAAGGAAGGGATAGACTGCCACTATGGGTTTTGCATGTTAGGAAATACAATCTCGATTTTTTCTCTCTTTCCTATTAACTTTTCTTCCTCCTTCTTGCCCCAAGAACTACCATTGCGGATTTCATAGTACTTTCTCAGGAGCTTCTTTTGTTAATTTTTTGTGTGTTTGTTTTGCTTTTTTCTTTGTAATAAACAACATCTACAAACTCATCTGAAGTTGAATATGCACCATGAAATTTTCTCACTTTGGGAGCTGCCTTATGTGTGTGTTTATAGCAAGATCGAACCTGAGAAAGGATTGTAATTTGTCTTCTCTCAAATACAAGCTTTGTCATTTTGCCATTTGTCAGTGCTGTTCAGAGATTCGCTGAAAACTTTGAGCTGTCTCCCACGTCTTAGGAAGGAGAATGAATATGGAAGAGAAAAAATCTACTTTATTTTCAGCGAGGTGTTTATATCTGGTCCATTTCTTTGTATAGACTTACTTTTGTCATCAGATTCAGCAGAGCCCTTGTAGATGCAGGCATGGGTAACATTAAACTGACTAGGAGTCAGCCCAGATAGGGTAACCCAAAACAATTCCTCAGACTTTCTGTGCTGACTTCTAGAGCATCTTCAATGTCAGCATGTGAGAAAATACCATATTGGATCAAGTGACCAGAGAGGATATATGTGGCTAAGCTGGGAATGAACACATCATCACAGCCTAGTTTATGTTGGCCTGTGATGACATGGGATTGCAAATCAGGGCAGTGGCCACAGTACTATGCTGTGCATGCAAAAAATGCACGTGTGTCTGGGGGGAAGGGAAGCAGAGCTACCCCTTTATGGCTTGTGTTTGATCTAGCCCCGCTCTACCTTGGACACTAGCTCTTTCTTGAGTGGGGTCTTGTATCAAGTGACACCCAAGGTTTTGACCTAGGTTTTTCCCAGGTCTTCTGGTTATGTGTGTCTCGGTGAGACTGGCTGTAACATGCAGAATACCAGACAGCCCTAATTTCCTCTACTACATTTTTTACAGAGAAAGGCTAGGAGTTTCAAAAGTCAGTGACCGAAGTTTGGCACTTACCTTCCAGTCAACTAAATAAGTAGATCACATACAAGAGAAACATCTGTTACTGAAGAAGTGAATAAAGGCCACTTATTTAAATATTTCACTTTAAGCAACCATTTTTAAAATCTTAACATCCTTGAATACAAGTGTTATCTGTTGACACAGCCACTAGTCTCTTGCCATTGTCTCTCAACCTTCTTTCAGCCTGATGCAATACCACAACACAACTGAGGGCATCACTGGTGGTAGTATATGAGCTTTCTCAGCTCCCCTCTTTCTTCCCATACAGTCAGGGTCCAGGTAATTGCTGTGTATGGATTTATGATGCTGCCTGTTAAGGAACTGTGGCTAGAGAACAGGTGGGTATATTTCCCAAAAGTGTAGCTTCTGCTTTAGGCTTCCTTATTTAAATATATGCATGGACTAGAGGTAATTTTGGACCCACAAAACTTAACACACATCTTAAAGATTTCCTTGGGCTCAGAGATCTCCCTTTTAAGTTATTATTTGGATTGAAACTAAACTTTCTCCAAGTTTCATAGCTGTCTAAAATTATGAAGTAAATAGTGAGGGAGCAGGTGTGAAAAAAGGCTGAGAGACTATAAATTGAGGAGGCAGAATTACAGTTCCAAATAGAATGTCTTCCATGTTTTACTGTGGGTCCCTTTCAGAGGTGATGATTTGTGTGTTCAGAGAGTCATACTCTCTGATACGCCAGTGACACTCTGCTTCTGATACCTGTTCAGCAGACCTCCAGGATAAGACATTGTGATGTCCCACTGGAAAACTACTAATGGACCTCTTACACTGAGAAAGAAGAGAGCACTGACTTGGACAATGGAAGATGAAGGAGAGATTGAAAGATGGTTTCAATTTTGCAATAAAAATATAAATAATTATGCTAAAAAAAGACTTTAAAAGAATGTTTAAAAAGCACTGGAAGAGGTTTTTCTCTCTGCTCCTTGACATTTCCCTGTTCCTGCAGGAATTCATATTTAGCCTAATTAGGCTCTGTTTCTCCTTCATTTGGGCTCCATAACTCATTAGCTTCCAGCTGGGCAACTTGTGATTCTAGGATGTCTAATTACCTTCTAGCAGATATCCTGATTGCCTCTGGTCAAAAAATGCTGATCTAGTCCCTTCAGCTGATCTGAATTGATCTCAAAATGAGTTGTGTCATTAGCCCCTTCTAATTTCATCCAGTCTTTCTACTTATTCCCTTTGGTCAAGATCAACATCACATATGACCCGATGTGACAGAGAAACAAGAATGTAATACAGGTGGTAACTTAAAGGGGAACACTCACCAACTCTATTGGTCTGCATTATTTTGATAATATCAGGAAGTTAGGTTTGAAGTTCCCGAGGCACACAGATGGCTAAGTATCTTTAACTATTTCAGCTAACCACAGAGGCCAGCTCTTCTTCTCTTCTTTCCAAGGGTGACATTAAATCCATTTTAATCAGGTATGAGACCCTAATTCAATTGGGACTCTTTTCTGGGACTGTATCCAAAGTTAATCTGTCACAGTCACATTCAAGTTTAACTCAGTCAGATTCAAAGCAAAGTTTATAATATTCTTGTAAATTTGGAAAAATATATCAACGCATATCCAGACTTTAGTAAGAGGTACATTCAATTCTTTTTGTAGTTCCATTTATTCAGATTTAACTGACTGGTTTTCTTTAAAGAAAAAAACCTTCAGTTGCAAAAACTGACCCTAATTTAGTGGTCTACACAGGTAGTATTTTTTGTGTATAATAAATGGCCCAGTCACAAGACGCCTGATGTAGCAGGGAGGAATTGCACAGTTCACTTTGTAAATACAGATCAGGATTGAAGTGTTTTGTTGATTTATTAATGGCAGTTAGTTAAATGCCAGTCAGCAAAATGTACATTCAGGATATAATGTCAGCAATACAACAGACAAACCGTGAGACTAAACTCTTACAAAATGTTGTTGTACACCTACAAATTTCTAAACACCCCTTTACAACTAGTACAAAAACTTCAAATCTCATAGATATACACACATGCAGATTTAATTTTCCAAGGGTGGGCTCTGTGGTACCTCCACACTCAACTATCAGAGGGCAACAGATTGTCAGTAGTTGGGAATACATGGGTGAGATATCTACAACCTGACCTCTGATACTTGTCCTCAATTGTACTAAATTGTGTCCTCTCTTTCCAGTAGCCCCTTTCTGTCTTTTTTTCCCAAGCTTTTTGTTACAATTTCACTTGGACTGCAGACAATTTTGAAGGAACTTCGTAGAATCATTTCCTTATTTCTCATTGCTGTAGACTATTGTTACCAGACTAAAGACTTCAGCTAAAATGTCATTTTCCTATGTGAAAACAAGAGGCTTATCCTCTCCCTAGAACAAGAGCATCTGCCTATTGTCTCTCATCAATAAAGGCTGCTTTATTCTGTTATACCCTCAATAATTACAGAGAAATTCTGTGCTGATATTCTGCCACTCACCACCAGTATGCAACACACTCTAGTACTTCAGACACCTGGAAGTGATGGGGATTGTGCTTCAGCTGTAATTGAGACAGTCCTCCTAAATCACTACTAGGTAGCAGGTCACTGTGAGTACTGAGCTGTTACCACCACACTAAAATCCCGGTTCCGACTGAGATGCTTGTGCATACAAGAGGTAGAGAAAGTGGGTTGTATTGCTGTTACCAGAGCCACATTAGTATTTCAGGCAGCGCTCTGTATTTAGGTAGCACTGATATCTTCAGCGTGCCAGGGACACAGCAGTGAATTCATGGTTGTGGTGTCATTGCAAGCACATCAAATCTGCTTTTCAGGTGTGGAAGTTGATACCTGGGAAGGTGACTTGCTCAAGGCCACACAAACCAGGTCAAATAAGGGATTAGACTCTGGAAAATGCATTTAACCCAAGGGACGAAGCTATTTTTCCTGTCAGGATTCTGGGTTTCCAAACTGTGATACATTAGACAGATGAAGTTCAAATTAAAACCAGAGAGCTCATGTTAATTTTTAAGGATGTATACACTAAGGACAGTTCATTGATGTCATTTTCTCATTAATTTACCAAATATTTTGATATGCGGTTGTGAAATTGAGTTTCCTTTGAGCTGTTACATTTCCTCATCAAGTAATACTTTTTCATCTGTCATTAAAAAGTGTATCATAAAGACCATGCCACAGCACAGAAATAAAATGGTGTCTTTGCTATTCAGAGGAAAAAATATTTTGCTTTAGCAGCAACTATGTTGTCAAAAATCAGGTTTTTTTCTTTCATAACATTTTTGATTAAACATTATTTCTCTTTTGCCTACTTATTATTACCTATGCCTTGGTGGTTTTTATTTTTAGTGGAAGTGGTTAAGTCCCTGGCTTAGGCATGTTGACCACTTTATGTAAGTGCAGACAGGTTTGTCAGGTGTGCAATGTATAAACTCTTTTTACTAACATAGAGGCAATGTGGTGCTTCTTTCCATAAATAAAATTACAGATTCTGCTGCTAAAAGGATCGGCTGATGCAACAGACTTTATTATTTCAGAAGAATAATAACCTAATACAAATAAATAATGTCTCTCTAAGTTATTGCTGCCTCTAGGTGAATGTGAACATGTTTCCTCTTGCACTCACTCCAAAACTGGGTTAGCTGATATTTTGCCCTGATTGTCAACAATAGGATAATATGATAGATTAAGCCAAGGCAGTCACAATTAATTCCTAAACAGTTTTAATTTAATTTGCCTTTTTACATAAACCCAATTTACCTCTGTGGAGGTGTGACACATCTGATTACAAACAGAGACGCTGGGAGCAGCCATGCTTGGAGAGGGAGAGGGAGGGAGAGAGAGACAGGAGTGAGCTCTGTGCACGATGTGATAAGAGATCAAAGCTAACAGAGCGCCTCAATATTTCTATTAGCAATAATTCAAAAGAACCTGCATTTAAAATGTCCCTCTGTAACTGCTTTAATTGCAGAGATAATAACTCTGAATCCTGGTAAAGGAAAAGAGTCAGGGGTCAGTTCTCTAAGCAGCAGAAATTATGGAAATTAGAAAGGCTAGTTGAGGTAAATAATCCTTGTAGCCTCCTGCTTCATCCTGGTTTCAGAGTACTTGGTTTTCAGCTCATGTGAGAGTAGATGAGCTGTGGATGGTGACACGGGTTGGGCCTCTTGCAGGAATCAGAGGCAGGTGTTAAAATGTACTTTAAACTCTTCCATGAGGCTTCTGTTTTGCCTTCCTTTCATGGCCTGCTATACCAGCTCCAAGAACAAACTTTCAAAGCTTTTTAAAATTTTACTTTCCCTTGGTGGTGTAGGCTTGGTTGAGCATGTGTGTGTGTGCCATTGCTTTGTAGTGATTTCTAATTCCTTACAAGCTTATAGGACATCTTCCCAAAGCACAGTATGTCTAAATCATTTCATTCAACTGGAATCAAATATTTCAGAAAATTGGAAGATTTAGCAGGAATGGTTGCTTTTAAAGGTTTTAATGTATTTGAAGACAAGACCTTTCATTGTAAGTTTACCCCATGTGAATTTTAAGCAGGTGGAAAAGTAAAGCACACAGTCTGTTCTTTTGCTGTTACAACACCCCAGAGTAAGGGTTAGAAGACAGGTGACTAGCAGTCATGAGTGGCTTTAATTGTCCAAGGCACATAGCCAGCACAAGGGCTTGGCATGATGAGAGACTTGCTGCTAAAAGGAGAAAAGGTATGCGTAGGAAAACAATCACAAAAGTGACACCCAGCCAGGGATAGGAAATCAGAGGCCAAATGGCCAAAGGTTCATCAATGCCAGCATATTAACAGGTGTTGGGATACAAAGACATATTGAAGATATTGTAGAATTTAGATCCCAAAATCCCATTTTTAAGCCTGGCACTGTGCCTGGTTGTACATCCAGAAATAAGCCCGTGTAACATTGCAGCCTGTTTCTCACCTGCACTGAATGGCTTTGACCTCCCAGGTCTCAGATATCCAAACACACTTTCTGTCAAGTACATTGCAAGTAACTGTCAAGTATCATTGCACTGATCCTCAACTTTCTCTACCCAAATTCCTATGAATGCAAAGTTCAGATTGCAGAAATCTTTATCTCATTGATTTGATTTCCTCTACTCATGCTACGGATCTGTCTTAGATCAATTTTATTAATAATACAACTAAATTTTTCTATATTGTATTTCAGGTGGGCTGTGGAGGTTAAAGTGTTAATTTGCTGGTTTTTCCACTCATTTCACATTTCTAGACACTAAGAAAAACCTAACTTAATTGCTTCTGTGCCAAGCACTCTGTACTTCAACAGTGTTCTTTCAGTTCCATCCTTTAAATACATTCTGAAAAGCTGAAGGTTGTGAGATATTTAATGTAGCTTTTCCTTGAAGAAGAGTGTATGCCTTTTTTTTTAAAGCCTGCATGCAAGAAGAATGCCAAACGTTTTATCACATTTGGATTTTGCTTCACATTCTCTGTTTCTATTGATGTGTGTCTGTTCAGGGACTAGGTTATCCTGTACTGTTCCTGTGTTAGTAATGTCTATCCATCGTGCTTGACTGGCATTTATCACTCTTCTCTCTTAGAGGCTTGCAGACTTCATCTTATACTCCATCTTATGCACCTCTTCAGCAAAGGAGAAGTGGATTATCCTGAGACAAACAGAAAAGCAGTGACAAAAACAGGGAAATGAAGTACAGAGGTGCCTACTCCATCCTGCCTTCTTCTAGGCCATTTTGCAGAGCCTTGCAGAGGTAGAAAATAATCTTTTTAGTGAGCTGTAATCAAATAGGGTATTTACATGGTTTAGGTATCTGAATTGGCAGTCTGAACCCAGAACCTCAGTCAAGAAAGTCTTTTCCAGGTCACCTTTCAGAATCTTTTCTGACTGCATTAAAGCTTTAGAAACCCAGTGGAATTTGTCCCCAGGAATCAGACAACAGTTTTGTTCAAATTGCGTTATTGTGACATCCAATACTTCTCCTTTCATTTAGAAGGCCAGATTTTCTACTGTATACCTTTCTGATGCATATTTTGTTTAACCAATGCCAGCTTTTCTAAATTCTCCAAGTAATCCCTCCACCATGAGCATATTTGGGCACAAAATGGCCTCTTAATTAATTGATCCAGGGTCTGTCTTTTCTTAATTCTGTGGCAAAATTCTGCAGCTGTATTCATGAGGAAATCCCAAGGGCTTGTCCTGTTCTTTTTAAGATAAGTTGTAATATTTATGGCTCCTAACAATAGTATATTATATTTAGTAGAAAGACAAATAAACACAAAGTATATACACATCATTTGTTTCCAGAGGTCTGAATGGGAAATAAGAAACTTTAAGGTAATTAGTTGCAGAGTCCTATGCATCCTGTGCTTTACTAGGCTTGACTTCCTGCTCTTTTAACAAATTTGTTTGAAAGTTTAGAGAAACAGTGCTTGTGTTTGCCTCATGCCACATAATGGGTAATAGTCTTTAGTCACCAGTTCTCATTAGGAGGGCAAGGGGCACAGGTTTTTACTGAGTATATGAATTTACTAATAGCAAGGCCATCACGAAACTTAGACTCAGAGGCTGACCTCCTATGAAGGTAACCAAGCTGGTGATTGGATGCTCTTAATTATAATAATTATTTCTCCATTAGGCATTAGGACCCTGCTGCCTTCAGCACTACATAGTAAGGCAGCAAGGTGACCTTTGGCTCAAAGAGCTGTCCTAAGATGTGAAATAAATGGCTGCAACACGCACAGCAGGGAGCATTGTGAGATCAAATCCAGGCTTGTGGCCACATGACCAAACATAAGCACAGGACCTCCACTCAGTTTGCTCTGCCCCCATCTACTGAAAATCTAGAAAGCATGTGGAGTTGAAGTCTCACTGTGCTCCAGCACCTCTCAGCTCATTTATTAGTGCTACATTATACACAAAGTTCCTGAGAAACACCAGAGAAAAACCGAGACGTGGTGCTGCACATTGTAATATACTCAGTTGTCTTCTTCCTCAGTTTCCACTTTTGGTCCTTAGCAGCTGCCACATAAGATTTTCCACTTGTACTCCAGTACTGCTTCCATTTCATCTTGCTACAACAGACCTGAGATGGGATATAGCAGCTGACCCTTTTTCTACAGCCAACACCCTAAGGATTGGGACAGTTCCATGGAAGGAGCAGGAAGTTCATAGATGAGACAATTCTAGTATAAGAGCAAGAGAAATATCCCTCTGAGAGTAAAAAATAGAAAACTATTCACTTAAACAGATGAAACTTAACGAGTAAAAATCTAAATAAGCAAAGCACCAGCCGCACTTTTTTACTGGTCCTTAACACAATGTTTTTTGCTCCCTCTGGTGGCTCTGAAACAGCAGGTCAGGCACACGCATCTGCCAAAGCAATCTGATAGTGGGACTGGGGCACGGTGCACAGCTGGCATAGCAGAGGACAGCCTGCTGGCATTGTTGGCATTGTAACCTCCCTCCTCTTCAGAAAAAAAAAAAAAA
>VZZY01014914.1:241632-303943 GCA_013400335.1 Eurystomus gularis
AAAAAAGAAAAGCTGGAAGCACATATCTGATAACAAAGTCACAAGAAATAATGAATATAGCTTTTTACAGTGTGCATCAGGCTCATAAATTTAATCACTTCTCACTTCAAGGTAAAATCAGTGAAGAGGGAAGATGAAGTTTACCCTCAGCTCACATAAAAATTGTCTTGTGGCATGGAAACAGACCTAAGAATCCCAAGTAACAACAAAACACGACTGCTACAATAATTTCTTAGATTTGGGATTTAATCTATTCAGATCTCACCATGGCCACTCCTTCACTGAACAGTTATATACTTGATCCAAAATAAAGAGTCAGCAATTACATTCACAGGTGATACAATATCAGGAAGTGTTGCAAATCTCAAGGAAAACAGAAAACTAATGTAGATTGCATTTAATTCCATGTAGCTTGAGCAATAACTGTCAAAGCTGAGAAAGAAATAGAGTTTGAAAATAAAAGAAAATTAAATTCAGCCTGGGAAAATGCACACAGGGGAGAACTCATCTGTAACTAAGTTTTTTTGGAGGAAAGGGAAATACTTGAAAACCTGACTAGTGAGAGATGGATGATGAGAATGAATAAATGAGTTATGAGTTTGCAGTGCAATGGGCTGAAGGGAAAAGACAATGTCATTACAAGTTTCTTCCACCTGAGGTTATGCAGTCATGCAGGAAAGATTAAAAGATGTAATTTAGCCAAAATCAGGCTGTTGGTTTTGATCGGGTTCATTTTGGCCCAAATATGTGCTCTAGCATACAAAGTTTGGTTAATTGAGCAGAAAGCAGCATCCACCAAGCATGACCAACTTTCCTGATCCTTTGCATCACATAACCCAAAGCTTCAGGTGGTCATGATCAGCAGCACATATTCCTTGTACCTTTCAGAGGATGGGGTCAGGAGGCACTGAAAGTGGACCACAGACAGCTGGTAATAGAGTTTACCCAGGGATCTTGCTGTGTCAATGAAAGATGGAGAATGAATGTGGACCAGGCTCCCAGATCCAAAATGAGAGGTAAATTTGAAGTGCATAAGAGGTGCAGGTCGCTGCTCATGGCTAACACATCTCTAAGCAAAAATTAACATCAACAAGAGAGGAAGAGCTGGATACAGAGGGTGTGTGACTTTAAAGAAATGACAGTATGTGAGCAGAAGATTTGAAGGACAATTCACATGTTAAAAATGTCCTAGTAGTGAGCTCTAATAGACTGCTGAATAATCCCAAGGGAAGCAATAAAACAGTTCAGATATATAAAACTCTCCAGGTCAAAGTACTAAAGAACAGAAAATAAAGGACAATGCTGCAATAACTACAGAGAGAAGACAAGTAAAGCTGATACTATCCCTAACTCACCTTATTCTATATTGGAACATCACTGTGCACTCAGACAGAGGAGTGCAGCCAAATTTAGCCCTGATAAAATGAGATTAATCCAATTAAAAGACAGGAGATGGTATATCATGATAATATACACTGAGCTCCTGACAAACTTTATCACCCAGTAATTCCTGAATCATACAAACACATTTTAGTTGCTTTTGAATATTGATAGAGAAATTCAGAATGCAAGATGCCCCTCAGTTGGTGGAAAATGTGTTATATCCCTTGGTAAGGTAATCCAGTGGTTAATTATCCTGATTCTTTAAAACATGCACTTTCCTTCCAGTTTGAGTTTTTTTTCTCCATCTTCTAACGATTGGGCTTCGTCATGCCTTTGCTAAAGAGCCTTCAAACACTTTGCTCCCTGCATAGGCAACGCAGCCTGCAAGCTAATCTCCATGAAGTCAAATTAAGGCATTCAATCCCCAAGAGAGATGTGATTTAAAACTCATCCCTCCTGTTGTTTTCTCCTATTGGCTAATTTAAGTAGCTCTCTTCTCAGCATGCTGGCTCTAGTGAATTCTGTTCCTTAGCACCCAACCCTCCAAAGTATCACTAAATCAAGAATGAAGGGTTTGAAAGCCAGCCACTGCAATGTTCAGTGTTGCAGTGGCAATACTCTTACAGATCTGTGACCCAGGCTTTCCAGCCCTGAACAGAGAAAACCCTAAAACACAGATCCTACCATATGGATCTTGGCATCTCTACACCAGTATTTCAGAGTAGTGTATTACCTCTGCTACTCCTTTTGTCTAAATCTGAGACCGATGCAACATCCCATTGTAAGTTATATGGAGGGTATTTAATGGCACTATTAATAGGTGTTCTAATAGGTTTCTAGATAGTAACCCATAGACAGGAGCTAATGGATTATGAAAAGAAGAGGACAAAGTAAATTCTGACATGTTACTAATGGATATAGTGGCATCCAGTTCATACAAATTCAGTTTTAAATCAGTGACAGGTTGGGTTTCTGCATATTTTGTGTATCCCAATAAAGAACTGCTGTTTTGTGAATTACCACAATGGGTAGTCAGCCATCAAAAATTGACAGGGCCTGCCATGGATCTGCCAGATGGGGCAAGAGTGGGTCATTAACTGAAGTAATAGCTTATTCAAGTGAAAATACCTTAAGAGAATTATTTGACTGAAACCTGCTAGGAGAACTAGTTTCTTCATGGCTCTCAAGGGGATGAGGCAGACAGCTAGAAAAACTCATAAGTAAAATTAAAGAAGCAGGGATTCATGGTGGGATATGCAATATCATGTGATTCACAGGCAGACCAGTAAGCTTTGGGTTAGAGAGCAAAAGGTGAAATGCAAGAATTTATAGACAAAGTTTTGATTAACTATGGGAGTAACCAAGCTTGAAAGAAGCTAGTCTGGATGCCGTTCAAAGGCACCACAGTCAGAGGAGTTAGCCAACTGGTCAGATTGATAGACAGCTCCAGGGAGTGATTCAGCCCAGCTATGATCTGATTCACCCTCTGGAAGTGCCAGGCTTTAGATTTAGATCTTAGGTAAGCCTGACTCACTCCCTGAAGGTGCCTTTCTCCAAAGGCTATAGAGGACCTACAGCACAGCAGGGGCTAAAAAGCCAAGGGGAAGAACTGGGTCTAGCCACATCTGCTTTTTGTTGCAACCCGTCCCAGATTGCTGTTAGAAGTAACCCACATGATGAGACTCTGGGAAAGGATGTGCGCAGATGCCAAGTGAGACAATGTGGTGCTTTCCTGTGAGACAAAGCTGTGGTAAGGGAAGGTACAGAGAAGCTAGACCCCAACCACGTGATACCAGTTTGCTGGTACATAAATATACCAGACTGCTAAGAGTCTCACTAGGAGCAGGTTACAAGGAATGCATGAATGCCAAAATCTCCATGTACATTTGACAATATCATAGCTATTACTAAGCATGTGTATTTCGGCTGGCTCTGAGGATCCAACTTGGAATAGGTCATACCTTGCTAAGTCCAAAAACAATTATAGATATTTCTTCTTTATTTAAGCAAAAACTAATTAGTTCTTTTTAACTATTTAAGACATCAGCTTTTATATATCCTTTACATATCTCATTCTTTTGATGTTATGTTTTCTTGAAAGCTATGAGTTTAAGGATATGCTTCAGGATGTGGAAAACAGATCATCCTACTTTGTCCTGCTCTTACTATAGTGATGGTTATCTATTTCTTAATGCTATTGTATAAACTTGTTTTGTTATTGCTCATCAGGACACACAAGATTCTTGGATGGACAATGCCATGACTTTGAAAAAAATACTGTTTTGATGATGTGTAAACTATAGAGATGACAGCCAAATCCGAGGATTAAATACTGTCTTTTACCAGTTCCATGAAAAGGGTTACCACACAAAAACTATTTCCTAATTATTTTTGCAGATAAAACTCATTATGTCTTTCTCAATTCTTAATCAATACTTTAAAGGCCTTCTGTTTTATAGAACAGTTCATCAATATTTTATTTATTTTAATAATTTATCCTTTATTACAGAACCAGATGGAGCCTGCAGCACACTTGTCCTGAAGAAACCAGAGCAAGGAGGAGAAGATGCCCAGAATCCACATCACCTGGGACTGAAGACTCACATTTTCCTCTGCCCTGTCCATATGTCTGTTATGTCTTGGGTTCAGTCACAGAGATTAACCATACCCAGTGGTCCTGCAGCCATACTGTGACCTTGGAATGCCAGAGTTGTGGAGGGAAAGTTTTTCTGCTCCCCTTAATTCTGATTCCTAAATGTGGGAGATGCCATCTGTCCCTGCTGATGGGCTCACAGCTCTTGGGAGCCCTAGACATCATTTCCTGGGAGATTTCCCTGGGTGGTCTCTGAACTTGGGGAAACAAATTAAATGTTTAGGAATGCAACAAGGAAGGCCACAGCCCTCTTGGAATTAAATCTGGTAAAGGATGTAAAAGACAACAAGAAGGGCTTCTTCAAGTACATCAGTAGCAAGAGGAAGACTAGCAGCCTGCTGCTGAATGAGATGGGAGTTCTGGTGACAGAGGATACAGAGAAGGCAGCATTACTAAATGCCTTCTTTGCTTCAGTCTTTACCTCTAAGACCAGCCCTCAGGAATCCCCAAAGTCTGGAGGAACAAAGACTCTCCACTGGTCTATGAGAATTGTGTGAGAGATCATCTAGGCAAACTGAACACTTACGAATCCATGGGCCCCAATGAAATCCAGCCATGAGTGCTGAGGTAGCTGGCTGATGTTGTTAGTATGCCATTCTCCATCATTTTTGAAAGATCATGGAGAACAGGAGAGGTGCCTGAGGACTGGAGGAAAGCCAATGTCACTCCAGTCTTCAAAAAGGGAAAGGAGGAGGAGCTAGGAAATAACAGACAAGTCAGCCTCACCTCCATCACTGAAAAGGTGATCAAACAGCTCATTCTGGAGGTCATCTCCAAGCACATGGAGGAAATGAAAGTTATCAGGAGTAGTCAGCATGGATTCACCAAAAGGAAATAATACTTAACTAATCTGATAGCCTTCTATGATTATGTGACTAGTTGGGTAGAGGAAGGGAGAGTGCTGGATGTTGTCTGCCTTGACTTCAGCAAGGCTTTTGACACTGTCTTCCATAACATTCTCATAAGTAAGCTCAGGAAGTATAGGTTAGATGAGTGGACCATAAAATGGATTGAGAACTGGTTGAACAATAGAGCTCAGAGGGTTGTGATCAGTGGCACAGAGTCCAGTTAGAGGCCTGTTGCTACAGATGTTCCCCAGGAGTCAGTACTGGGTCCAGTCTTTTTCAACATCTTCATCAATGACCTGAATGAAGGGATGGAGTGTACAAGTTTGCTGATTATAGGAAACTTGGAGAAGTGACTGATAAACCAGAAAGTTCTGCTGCCATTCAGCGAGACCTGGACAGACTGGAGAGTTGGGCAGTCCTGGGCAAGCACTACTAAGGTGCTTTTACTGAGAAACCACCAGGGTGCAACTGAGATACGATTTCATGTCATTGGATCCAGATAATATGAGGCGGTATTTCCCAGGTGTCTAGCCAGGACAATAGTAGGATAAAGGTCGCTTTACTAATGCCAGTAAATGGAATATGGTTGCAGATAGGGTTGAGGAAAGATTTTTCAGGATCTGTAATAAGCATCAATCACCTTTGTTCACACTTTCTGTACTGTTCTGGGAAAAAAATGAGAGCACTTTTGGATTTATGGTTATTGCTAGAAACTCAGCTACCACTGGTGTCTAGGAGATCTTTCTGTCACTCTGTGTCTGGCTAAGAAATGTGACCTTTACCTCTGGAAGCAGTCTTTGCCTTGGTAGTCTGTTCTCACTTGCTTTCTAGACCCTCAGGTGATGTAGGACATGCTGAGCAGGCTGCTGCATTGCTCCAGCCACCAGGGATCCATTACACCATTGCCCTGTATATGCACATATCTGAGGCTTAATACTTAGTGGTCCTGTTTTATTGTTTTTTACTTCCTTTTAACCTCCAGTTGAAGTTCATGTCTTTGATTTTGTTTACAAAAGTGTTTACCTCTTGGTTTTGGCTACTTGAGTGACTATCTTTTATCTTGTGATATACTGTGATAGATGGTGTTAGCTCATTTACTTGGTCCCTAATTTTTAGTACAGATTGGGCTGGTTGTGGGATGTTATCAATGAGAAATATCTGATTATATAGTTATTTCACCAAGTTTGACTTGACAGAGCCTGCATTGGCCTTGAATATGGATGACAAAGTCTGTCTCTCTTCTTCCTACCCTGGAAGACCATGCTAAAGGAAGATGACTGTTTGACATATACTTTTGCCATTGACAAAAAGTAAATTACTATGTAAAGAGAATAGAAATAAATGCTATTTTTCATTGTTACAATAATCTAGGACAACATGTCCAGAATGGGGACCAATTTCAACCTTGTTCATACCTATAAAAGGTTTTTGTTTGGATGGAGCATAAGCCAAAGAAAAGGGATCCAGATCCCTCAGGATCTGAATATGTGTGCAGACAGGGAGTTAACCAGGAGAAAAGGTTAAGGGGGATAAGAATGTAAAGGAGAGAAGGAGAGCAAAGACAGATGATAGAAGAGTGACAGGAGGAAATGAAGAAGATTCTCTATATACGAAAAAAATGAAAGGTAGAAAACCACTGAAGACTGGAGGAAAGGATTAAAGATAAACAGAGCAGCAAAAAAGAGTTGGAAATAGAAAGTGCAGAAGAAAACAACAACAAAAAAACTAGACAGTTTGCTAGAGGTAAGATGTTGAGAGAAATATGTTCGAACAGTTTTATATCACAGGGAAGTCATATTAAATACAAAGACAGTAGAGTAAGGAAGAAATAGTACAGTATATAATGGGAACAGACATAAAGAAGGAAAGAAAGTAAGGGGAAGGAAAAGAAAGACCTAAAGCAACTAAGGCAGAATAAGCACATCACTTTTGATTGTTTTGCAATACAGAACAACTAACGTGGGTTCCTTGTAAAACAGGCAAACTGGCAGACAAAACGGTAAAGTTTGACAGACAGCTCACTTCCCTCCCAGGCTCAGGTTCATCCCGCCGCTTGTTAGATGCCTGACTGTGCTCCCTAAAGCCTGGAATATCATTGCCATAAAATTGCTCTGTAATCAATGGCTAGTGAGAAGGTATCTCCAGAAGGAAATCCAGACTATCCATCTCCCGCTATTGACTGGAAGGAGTCCATGGTGATGAGAAGTCAGGTCTCAGTCATGTGTTTACCTCTCAAACAATCTTCCTTGCTACCAGACAAGCCTTAACCTCCGCATCTCTCGGATTATTTATGCACAGAGCCCTAATCTGCACATTCGCAGCAATTTCTCATCCTCAGAGTGAAAGGTGCTGCAGAGCACTTTGGCAGGGCACAATGGAGCTGCTCACGTTTCTGCTGTCCCTGTTGAAACATTTGTGTGAAATAAAGTATTATTTCAGGGGGTAGATCTGCTGATACACCTCAGTCCCAATCCAAGAGATTCACCAGTTAGACCAAATCAAGGCTTATCTAGAGAAGAGAAGGCCACAAACACCTAACTCTGCTGTGACAGGAGGGACAATTTTATTCAGGACTAGGAGAAAGCAAGTCAGCCCCCTGTGCTTTCTGAGCTTGTTCAGAATTTAAGCGTTTTCCAGCAGTGAAAAAATGTAGCTGCCACCAATCCCACTAAGTTTGGGTATTGCACATATTACACATGCTTCCCCTTCAACAGCTCCATCCCTTTCAACAAATCGCTTCATTGGCGTTATTGAGCTTAGCGGAGCAGCAGAGTTATTCTTTCACTTGTCCTTTCCTTATCCACCGCCTGAGCCTCATAGCGTTTTAAGTCACAACACATGAGACCAGTCAGATACTGACATGGTTTGACAAGCTTTGCTTCTGTGGCATCTCCTTTGTTTAAAACCCTGTCGATTACATTTTCTTATAAAACACAGGATGATTTCCAGCTTTACACCCACAGAATGATTCATTTGACTTCTGAATCGTCTGAAAGCTTATGAAGATCCCTTTCCAGCATCTCCTCAAAGGGAGGAGGGTAAAAAGGGGGTGAACATATTTAGTTCTTTTGCTTCCAGAAGTTAAGGACATACTCAAGCTTGATAAAGGCTCCCCTTGTACTTAATGGAGAGTTTATTAAGATGGAGTAATTGAAGTCAATGTTCAATTTAGTCTTAATAATGCAGATGTCTTCCAGTTCCCTTGAGACCTGCCATACTAGAAGCAGAAGATAGCAGTGGTTTTCACAGCACCAAGAGTAAATGTATGCAAATCCCTACATCATTCAGATTAGCCCAGTGCTGAGTCAAAGCCAGATGCATTCTTCTAGGTCTCATTCTCACAGAAGCAAAGAAAAGATCCATGCAGACAAAGGCTTGGTTCTTCTAATGAGAAAAGAGCTTGGTGGCCCAGCCAAGATGCACAGCTAACCACCTGTTCAACCATAGGTTTACCCGTTATAAATGTAAAGGATTCCTTTGCCTTAGAGAAGAGGAAGCTCAGAGGATGGAAAAGATTCATAGCCATGGAAAAGCTTGTAAAACAGATCTACCTATAGAATATCTGATGTTTACAAGATATCTGGCTAAGGACAGTGCACAGACAGAAAGGAAATTCCCACCCCAAAGAACCTACAGTCTAATGTTGGTACTTTCATGGCTAAATTTTTTTTTTTAAAATCTCTATGGAAACAGAATTTCACAGTTTTAAAGAACATAGTGAAACTTACACAAATGTGTAGGAAACAGTCAAGGAGAGAGACAGTATATTACTGGGAATGGCTTGGCTATTGAATTTCTGGAATTCAGCACTGAAATGAAAGAGCCTTGAGGGAGAAAAGGATCAGTAGTGCAATAAGGACTGAAGACTTCAGAGGGTCATGTAAGTAGTACCTTTTACTCAATAACAAATTTCATCCCTTCTGTAACTCATCCATACTGAGATATTTCCACTCCAGAATTTCCTTCCCTAACCTTACTGTTTAAAGAGCTTCTGGAATAGAAACATAGAATGTATTGGGTTGGAAGGGACCTCTAAAGGCCATCTAGTCCTACCCCCCTACAATAAGCAGGGACATCTCTAACTACATCAGGTTGCTCAGAGCCCCATCAAGCCTGATCTTGAATTATTTCAGGGACAAGGCCTCTACCACCTCCCTGGGCAAATTATTCCATTATTCCACCACCCTCATATTAAAGAACTTCTTCCTAATGTCCAACCTAAATCTACCCTTTTTCTAGCTTAAAACTTTTACCCCTTGTCCTGTTGCTACAGACCCTTGAGAACAGATCTCCCCCTACCTTCTTATAGGTCCCTTTGAGGTATTAGAAGGTCGCTGTAAGGTCTCCCCTGGAGCTTTCTCTTCTCCAGGCTGAACAGCCCCAACTCTCTCAGCCTGTCTTTGTAGGAGAGGTGCTCCAGCCCTCTAATCATTTTTGTGGCTCTCCTCTGGACAAGTTCCAACAGGTCCACGTCCTTCATGTGCTGAAGGCTCCAGAGCTGGATGCAGTACTCCAGGTGAGGTCTCACCAGGGCAGAGTAGAAGGGCAGAATCACCTCTCTCTATCTGCTGGCCACACTTCTTTTGATGCAGCCCAGAATGCGAATGGCCTTCTGAGCTGCCACTGTGCATGTCCAGCTCATGTCCAGCTTTTCATCTACTAATACCCTTAAGTCCTTTTCCACAGGACTGCTTTCTAGCATGTCTTCTCCCAGCCTATATTGATAATGTTGGTTGCCCTGGTCCAGGTGCAGGACCCTGCTTTTGGCCTTGTTGAATCTCATGAGGTTCACCTGGGCCCACCTCTCCAGTCTGTCCAGGTCCCTCTGGACAGCATTCTGTACCTCTGGCATATCAACTGTATCACCCAGCTTGGTGTCATCAGCAAACTTGCTGAGGGTGCACTCATCACCACTGTTGATATCATTAAGTAAGATATTAAACAACTGTGACACCTTATTCTCCTGTTTGGCAAGTTGCTCCCACAAAGGGAGGAAATAACATATGTATGTAGTCTGCTGATTTTCTGTAGAGCTTTAGACTGATGGCTGTTTTCAGACTGTTTGCTATAGGTGTGTAATTTACACATTACAACTATCTCAGCATCTGATTTAAAGAGAGGTGAATGATTCAAATTTCCTATTACCCAGGGTTGCTGAAACAAACCTTCCTAAAGACTCAAGGAAGAACAGAAATTCTAACATCTAATTTAAGCCTTTTAAACAACAATCTTTATTGTGCCTTCAAGTCTCTGAGATGCTCTGAGCTCTCAGAACTACATCATGGTTAGCTCTCAGAGTGTCAGTGTCTTTACTTATAAACTTTGATGGTAATTTGTAGGAAGATAAGAGACAAAATCTGGATCAGATGTAATTAGGTCTATTTGCCCTAGAAAGAGAAAGATTTCAGTCTTTCAATTCTCTTAGCACCATAAAAAAAAAGGGGCTTTATGTTCCAGATGAAGATGGGACCTGTACCAGTTTATTCATGTGGGTTTTTTTGCTACAGTGATACTTCTCTCCTAGGATCTGACCTGACCTACAGGTTTGTTTTCAAGGGGCACAATAGCAGTAACATCATACGAAAATCAGCCACAACCAGAATTTCCCAACCATCAAGCACAGGTGTGGCACAATAAGTCAAGTGTGGTGAATTTGTTGATCTTGAGCAATGTGCTGTTCACAGGTCTTTGCCTGTCACAGGCTATGTGACATGACTAACAGGGGAAGGCAGCCACTCTCTGGCTTGTGGATTATCCAAAAGGAGCAGAGGGAAGTAAAGCCAGTATCACTGGTCTACTTGGGATCCAACTCACCACCCATAAAGAAATGGTGAGATGCCTTGTGAACCACCCACTTGTGAGCTGCTTTTGATATACCCTTCTACTCCCCTCAGTTCCTCTCTGAGCTGTAATCCCTCAGTTTCCCTCTGAGCTGTGACGTGTGTCAGGACTTAACAAAATTCTGCAGTGTAGCTTGCAGTATCAGTGAAGCTGGCCCATCTCTTGTGGTCTGCTTCACAGAACAGTCTCAGACTGTATCCCCTTCTTTTCCCCTGGACATAATGCTCTTGTAGTTGGCAAAAGGAATGAAAATTAGGAGGATTTAAAGGAGAAGGGTGAGCTGCACACAAGTAGACATGACTTCAGGAAAAGAAGGGAAAAGGCTAAAAGGTTATGATAAAAATAGGACTGTGAGAATCCCAGAGAAAGAAAATGAGTATCTGTGTGGTGGAAATGGAAGAAGCTGCTACTGCCCAAAGCTTATCCCATACCCTGCTTGGGGTCTGGCTGTCTGGACTCAGGGCCAATTTAGATAAAGCAGCTCTCTGACCTTGAAGTTGTGAGAGGGATGTTTGAGAAGCCTTTGTGGGGGCCTGCCACAGCCCATCATCATGCTCCTTGTGTCCAGAAACTTACTCACAAGGTTAGAAAAGATACTTTACACCTTTTCCAGTACAATGAGACAAATGGTTGGTTTAATGATGCAATGTCATCTTCCAGGCTGGGGAAAAATATGACATCTAAGTACTAGTTACGTAGAGAAAAGGATACATTTGTCATTGAAAAAGTTTTGATGGAAAGTGATATTTTCACTGCAGTCAGAATGTTTACCTAAAGAATCCCTGTTAATCAACTTATCTTAAAAAGGAATTCAAGTCAACAAACTTATTTTTTTAATATAAATTGTGTTTTCCAGAGAAAAAAATATATGTTCCTTTTCTGTGAAAGAGCTTTCATTTTATCTTGTTTCTAATACGTTGTTTCCAACTGATAAACTCCCTCTCTGTAACAGAAATTCTTATTAGTCCCTAAGTGCATGATGGTTTATTTTAAGGTAGTGACTGCTATCCTGTTTCTATTATTTCAGTCCTTAAGGTCAGCCACTTCTCCCTGTAGCATTGCTTTCTTCTCCAGTATATTGACAATATTTTGCAATTTTTTATCATCAAGAAATTTCTCCTATGAAGTAGAAATTCATCACTAGGGAACAATGGAGAATGATGAAGACCTATGTGTAAATCAGTCACAAGGTAACTATGCCAAACAAATGTGATCCTGTAATACATGGGCTGCAGTATGCCCCGTAAGGAGATGGAAATACTTCTGCCATTGTATGCAAAGGCGGTGAGACTCCATTTATCACCTTTACTATTTTGCAGTGAGCTGCTGAAAGAAGTTAAGAGAGAGCAGAAGAGCTCTACCATTAAAAGATGCAATACTGAGTCTTACAAAACCACCAGGACTACATGAAAGAGGGCCAGAAAAACCAAAGGTCCCATATACAAGGGGGAAGAGAGAAAGAAAGGACATTTTTCACAGCCTGTGAAAAGAGTATGTAGGAAGGAAATAGATGTGATGGAAGAAAAATCAGTGAAAAGGGAGAGATAAACTGAAAGAGAACAGTAAGTCCTATGATGGTTTAGGATTGTATCTACTTTACCATTTTGCCACAAGAAAAAGGTGTATGAGAATAGCAGGCAAGAGGCAAAATGCTGCCTTGGGAGTGAAACACCTGGTGTGAGCTGGGCCTGCTCCTGCACCTGAGGCGAGCAGTTTATAAGTAGAAAATAACTTCTTGCATTGGAGGTAGGGCACCTTCTTTTGTTTTTCCTACAGATTCAGCTGCACTTCAGTGTCTTACAAAATCACTTAAGAATAGAAACACAGAAGTACAAAGTTAGGCATCAAACCTTTGGGTTTTTTTTAATTAAAAAATTCCTTAGATTTTTTTTCTAAAAAGGAGGCAGTTTTAACTCCAAAATGTAACATTCAGCTCAATCTGAGATAAAACTTTCATTCTTAAAAAAAATGTTTGCAGGTTATTTTGCACCAATGATGAACCCATAATCAGCTACTCACACCATCTCAGATCCACATGTGTGTGGATAGCAACATGGCAGTGAGTGTTTGTGGAGCTGCATGTCTGCTTGGAAGTGGTAGCACATTTAGTAAAGAAGTATATCAACAGCAGACAAGCCTTCTCCTCAGCACCAGGAATATGGTCCCGTCCCTCTACATGAAAGTGCAGGACGGAATTCTTAAGCCACCCTCCCCATCCAGTCCCTATTTCCTTATTTATAACCTCTTTCCATCTCAGCACTATCTCAAGAGGCTCAGGTACTCCTCTTCTTGAGACATTTCCTTTATGTCATCCAATTTGACAGTGTAATTTTCTATACTTCTCTCACAGATATCTTCTGAGCCTGAGAAACTGTAGATAAGTGAACTGAAAGACCAGGGAATAGCTTGAGTGGCGTGGACATAGAGGGCAAGAGGCTTTGAACCCTTTCCAGGATTCCTCATACAAATGTAAGGTTGAGGGTCTTGTTGGGCTTTTTGTGTGTTTTATCCCCCTGGCACACTCCTTTCCCATGTGGTAGCAGATGCTTAGTCTAGTGGGCATGTAAATTAGAAAGCTGTCAGGACATGTTTAGGCAGGTTAAACAGGCTCTGACAACCAAAGGGGTTACAAATGCATATCAGGTGCACCTAGGCAGAAAGAAACTTTCTCCCAAGTCCCCCCACTCTTGCCTATCATGTGGCATGCAGAGGACCACCGTGTAACCCCACTAAGCTTGCAGACACTTTCCTTCCTGGGGAGGACTAACCTACAGGCATATTGCCCTTCCACGCCAGGAGTCCTTCTGGCATGGAGTTTCCCTCCCCTTGTACCTGCTGGCATTACCTTCACCTCAGGCCCTGTCTTCTCAAGAGGGGAGATAAAATTGCTTTTGTTTTTTCAGCCCATGGGTGAATTATGTGGTCTGTGCCAAAATCAGACTGTTCCTGCAAAGGGACTGAGGCTGGGGCAGAAGATAATGAGATGAGACAGAAAGCCAGGGAGACACATGCTTGGTTTCTCTGGCTGGAATGAGTTAGGAGCAGTGGCTTACTGACCTTAGATTAGCTTGCTCCTTCTTGCAACGTAAACCCTTAGTCTTTCCTTTGTGACAGCAGAAATTATCAGATCAGATGTGAAGATCTCAGGACTTGCTCACATTATTGTCTGCAGCTAGAAACTACCCCGTACATCACTCTTTTCCCACATCACAGACAAATGAAATTTTTCTGACTCTTCCTCTGCCCAGCCTCTTCTGTGGACTCCCCAACAGGTCAGGTGTAGTCCAATCCTGACAACAAAGGAAGAGATCTATTCTTTCTTGATCCAAATTCCTGCCAAATAATAGAGTCTTGTTTGCAGGGCAGGAGAGGCAAGACAACATGAAGACACCTAGGAGCTCCAGAATGTTTTGCACCATCCTGGTTCAGATTTTGCTAGGAAGGCACAGTTTCCAATAGATTTGGGAATTTTATGTGCCCTAGGCAAAGGCAGTCACCATAGGAGGGTGTTGATGCAGTTGATGGGGACATGTGAGTGCATTCCAAAATGGGACGCAAAATCAGAAATGAACAAGAGGAGGATACAAGAGAGGAAGTCCCATGGAAGTTCACAGCCATGTGTGGAACATGAATGAATATAGAACAAAGAAATACAACAGCTTTGTAGGAAAGGAGTAGGGAGTTACAGCAGATCACAAACTGAACATGAATCCACAGTGTCCTGCTGTTGTGCATAAAGCAAACATCCTGCTGAGCTGTATAAACAAAAGGATAATTTCCCAAGCCAATGAAATAGTTCTTCCACTTCACTCAGAGTGGCCAGTGAGCCAACCTCAAGAGCCACAGTTATGTGTACCACCATAGGTGGCAAATTGTAATAGTGGTTTTAGAAAATCTCGAAGACCATAGACTTTTTTTAGATATTATAACTTTCATGGAATGGCAGCTCAGTAGCAGTAATTATATTCTTAGTGCTAACAGCTTCCCCACTGATGATAAATATCTTTTTGCATTCTAACAGTTTACATAGTATAATGTGTTTATTAGCCAAAAGGAGAGTTTAATACAAGGCATCTAACAAATCATGTTCAATCCCTGTTCAAAAGTACTGTAATCACATAACAGAATATTTTCTATTGGCTAAAGCATATAGATGCTTTAAAAATTGGGCATATGTATTTCAAGCAATATTTATCCTCTTCCTACTCCAATCCTTTCCTGAAACAATGAGCTCCTCTTCATGAGCTCAGATTTAAATCTAGCACATCTCTCAGATATTGCCTTCAGGTATACTTCCCTGGTTATCAGAAGACCAAACTCAGTTACATTTCCTAAGCCCCAGAATTGCTTGGGGTGTTGGTGACCAAGTCATCCAGCCCACATTCTTTAATATCAGTTGTTCAGCCCTAACTGAGCACAATTACTTCAAAGTGCAGAGATCCTCACCAAAACCATCCCTGAAGGGTTGCACGCAGTGCATATGCTGCGTTTGCGTTGTATGGCAAAAGTTCATCTGAGTCAGTTCCATGCTTTTGACACAAAAAGGCTGATAATGATACTCATGGACATCAGACACTCCATTTTTTAAGTCAGCAAGGTTCCCCTTCAATTCTGAAGAAACAGGGCATAAGCTCCCATGCTTCTGCACTCTGAGGAAAAAAAAAAATAAAATAAATCCATTGTTTGTCTTTGTGCCCTTCACATAAGCATGAGGTCTCATGGGTTTGCCCTACTTGCAAGTATACCAAAAGTTTTGCTGCCTGGTTGAGCATGCAGACCAGCCTGTTGTCTGTCTACAAGCCTGAAGGATCAATGCTGCTTTACCTATGTCATTGAGTCTCATTCTGGTCAGCATTTTGGTTTTCCACTGCATTTTTCGAGAGAGTTTGTTGTTAATCCAAGTCAGTGCAGAGATTATCCATCTTCGATACCAGTTATAACTGATTTGTACCCATAATTTGAGACACAGATGAGATGAGAAGTTAAATTTCTTCAAGGATAAATAGAAAGAATTGGATTTATTTATTGTAAAGAAGAGAAGATTGAGCAAATCCGTAACTGTCTCCAGATATATAGAAAACTGCTGCAAAGAAAGGAGTTCAGTTTTGTCCATGTCCATGGTGGCTAGTGTGAGAAATAATGGGGAAAATCTTAAAACAAGATAACATCAGATTAAATATTAGGGAAATTGCTAGCAGTAAGGATAGCAAAGCATTGCAGTAGGTCTCCTCCTTCACTGCACATTTTTGTAGAATTATTCTGTTCTCTAAGATGTTCGGAGAGGACTTTCCCACTTCTGGAACCTTACTGAAAGGCTAAGAAAATTCATAGTTAAAGGTCTTCCTTAACAACAGACTGAAGCTGGAAGGTATGTTTGTATCTGATTTCAAAGCCTCTCTCTTCTTTGTGAAAGCTAAGTTCTTCATTGATATATTTTCTTGGAAATGTCACCTCCTAACCCGTATCAGACAACATTGAGGGCCTTACAGCTCTCTGTGCCTTTGAAAATGTCTTCCTTGGACAGATGGTCCTGAGGTCCTTAGCAGAACTGGGGTGCTTAACTTGCTTCAGTCTCAATGAATGTGGCCTTCAGGCCTGCAATCTCAATGTCAGGAGATATTAATCTCCCAAGGTTCAAATACCTAAAGGCATTTAGATTTTCCAGCACAATCCAAATGACTGAAGCACCTAAGGCTTAATTACAAATCTAATTTAGACCTAAAGTCCTAAAACTAAAGGACTACAAGACCTTTTAGACCCAGATCCTCCAAGATGACAGGTATTTAATTTCCAATTATTTCACTGGAATGGGATAATAAATGCCAATCATATTCTGTACCTGTCTTTCAAAAATAAGACTTTATTTTCTAAATCACATATGTGGTTTTGAAAATATGTCCACTGACCTTTATTTCAATGCCTTCAAAAAAATCCTCAGAGTGTTTTGTTTTTATCAGTCGGCTCTATTAAAAACCCTGGAGCTCACAATAGCCTGTGTAGTAACTCAGAATACTATACAAGATGTTTAGCATTAGCTAGAGTTTTGGTTTTTTCTTAAATTTTGTTTGTTCTCCAGGTTTTATGTAATTAATCAGAATTTACGTTCTTCTACTTGTAAATAAACACCCTGCTGCCATGGCAGTAGATGGTCTGTAGATCAGGGAAATAAATAAATAGAACAGGCCTGATTCACTAGGATATGAAGCTCCTGGGTGTTTCCTCTTGTTTTAGCCTATCTTTTGGGAGCATCATTTGAAGCATCTTACTTTGCCTTACACAGTGAGTACAAAGGGTTACAGCTATATTTTTATTGGGTTTGGTTTTGTTGGTTTTTTTTAATGTTCTGGTCTTCTCAAAGCCTTGGAGAACCTTGTTGGAATTGCTTGGAAACACTAAGCACTAGCATTATCAAGGATATTCTGTTGTCAATTGCTGCTCCAGCTTAGGAAATATCCATCACAAGGAGCACAGGTGCAGGAGCAGAAGAGCAAAGGACCTCATAAGGCTGCTGATGCAAAGTCACTTCCAGCACAGGGTGTCTAATAGCATCTCCATGAATGATGATGTAAATTACCACAGTTTCAATTTTTAAAAGCTTATGATGTTTTTTACCCATTTCATGACTATTTTCCTGTTCACTCCTCTGTGTTCTGATTAGTAGAGGATTGCTGCTACCTCCCAGCATCTATTTGTTCCCATCTGCTCCCTTGAACCTTAGCATCCCTTCCAAATCTGAGAAACCATCAGTGTGATTGTTCAGATACTCATGTTTGCACTAAAGCAGCTGTGAAGGAAAAAGCTCTTGTAGTGGCGGTGGTGTTTTTGTTTGGTTGGGTTTTAATTTTAACTGATTATTAACTCTTGTGGAGGGCAGCTCACATAACTTGAGTGTGGGAAGTGATTTACAGTTTCCATCTACTCATTACTGTGAAATGCTGACCTGCAAATTTCACAGGCGTTCCCACAACCTCTGAAGAACTACTCCAGCAGGATATAAATACAACCATTCTCTCTGCTGTCTGTGGTATTTTCAACTTATTAGCAAGGAAAGCAGCATACACACTGGGGCACTGGGAGACCAGAGATCTCATATCTTCAAAATTATACACACTTGCATGAAAAT
This sequence comes from Eurystomus gularis, assembly GCA_013400335.1. Lineage (NCBI taxonomy): Eukaryota > Metazoa > Chordata > Aves > Coraciiformes > Coraciidae > Eurystomus > Eurystomus gularis. Next base: position 259,481 of record VZZY01014914.1, read on the forward strand.
TACCTAGACCAGGACTACGATTTAAGACCTGTTTCATAGTTGCACTTCATCTGTATAATCCAAGGGTTTAAATGGGATTTTACTGTGCTGTTCTGACTCTTTGGTGTAGAGAAACTTTCCATGTGAATCAGCTATTGCTGCTGGCAGTGATTTTGTCCTCTAGATATTGGGATTTATCTTATCCATACTGGCTTAGATAATGTGCCCCATTCATCATGTGCTGGTGTTGCATCCTCATGGCAAGTCTTGAAATAATAACAACATGCCTGAGCCAGTCAGAGGAACAAAACTCCCTTCAGCAGTAAGAGTTAAAGATAAAAGGGTGGCATGGTAACTCTCTCTGTTCTTTTAGTGACCCTGGGGTTTTTCTGCCTATGTTACCATTTCTGATAAACACTTTTGCACTTTTCCCTGCATGACACCTTCAACTTTCAATAGGTTCCCATTAGAATCCACAGTTACCTTTATGTTATTTTCCTCCAAAATCACATTAAGACCATCAGTGCTGTGGCATTCCTAAAATCCTTGACTCCGGCGCAGCAGCTGCTATGTGTGCTCTGGCTGTTGTTACCGAGCTCTTCATTTCTGTCTTGCAACCTTGCACACTCTGGGTAAGAACCTGTGGTTTTCTTTTGTGTTTGTACAACACTTAGCACAGTGGAATCCTAGTTCAGAATTAGGTAGGATGGATAGATCGTCCCACGTTACAGAAAACAAATAATAATGATATTGAAGAGAAGGAAAATGTACAGCAGAAATAGCTGCACTGTCAATTGAAGTAAGTCAGAGGGATGGTATTAAATTTACTCTCCTACAACATTCTAGAGTTAATTTGGGGTCCATGGGATTTTTAAGAAGAAACACAGCCTATTTTTCTGAAGAAATAGACAAAAGGATTCTTGCTAAAATGTGCTTAACATACATCAAGAACAAGAAAAAAAATATTAAAGATTAAAATTTACCCAAATTAAAAGCTTGAATAAGCATCTGGGGGGAGGGGAGAGAATCTCTGCTCCTCCTGAATTGCATAAAACCTTTTAATTAGGGTTTTTAATTAAAGCCCCAAGGTAACTCCAAACATTTTCTTTGGGAGAATGGAAGAAGTTAATGCTGGATTCTGGCTCTGTGACCACCTTTATTGAAATTAATCCTGTTTTTATGACAGAGATAACACACAAACAGGTATGTAGTTGAGCAAAAGGAACTCTGAAAGAGCTGAGAAAGACTAGGACTGCCATCTCTGAGGCACTTCAGTAACATACCATGCACTGGACACAAGGGCACCCCTTCACTCATCCTTTGTGTCCTGGCAGGCTTTTCCAGCTGCAAAGAGGTACAGATGGGTTTGCCTTGGGTCCTTTTTTCAGTTCTCTCTCCCTTTTCCCATTGCAGGTCTGGGGAAGAGACCTTTGTTTGTGAAGTCCTTGACTGTGGAGATCCCGGATGTGGCTTCTTGGGAGCTGTTCTAACTAAAACTGGTGATTGGAAATGTAGGCACCTGTGGGCACAAGGGGAATCCCAGGAGGACGCTGATCAGACAAGACAGTACTTGCCAAAGAAGAACTCCAGGCTTTGTCCTCTGCCTGAATGAGGTTTAGCAGAGAGGTGGAGAAGGGGAAATGATGTGGTAAAGATGCCACATGGGCTTATATTGTAGAGCATTGGACTGATCTAATGACTCCTACAGAGGCCGTTATTTATTGTCCCTATATATATGCTATTTTCATGTTTTTCAGGCTTATACTGTGTTTTATATTTCTCTTTCTCACCCAAGCTTCAAATAAAATCTCACTGAAGCAGAAACTGACACTCCAGTTACTCCTGGCTTTCACAACAGAGTTATTATTTCCTAGTGAATATTTAATATTTCCTTATAAAGGAAGTAGACCCAGAAGAGGCTGTGAGGGAGAGTAATTCCTAAATAACCTGTAGCCTAGAAGTAAAGGCTGGGCTGAACATCTTGATCTGAGGAGGTGATAGAGAATACCCCTGAAATAAATTTCCTTTAGGAATGTCCTTTTCACTGAAGCATGGTGGTGAAACTCCCTCCACGAATCCTGCTTGATCTGTTCCATTTTGTAAGAAATGGTATCAATAAATGGAGATGCAGAGCCCAAGTTTAGGTGCAGTGGAAGGAATACACAGTCTGGCCTTACAGTTGAAACAGCATAAGCTCTCATGTCTAGCTTGATAGCAAATCAAACTCATATCACCAAAGCTTGGAGCTACAATGGCCATGGGTAGCATTCCTGCAGAAATGTCGAGACATACATACAGTCACAAGAGGTAGCTATTAAATTCCATGTGTTTGAGGGCACAGAGGCCTTGCATCTGCAGGGTGAGGTCCTGAGATTATCTGCTACAAGAAAGAGGGTAAATAAGCATGCTCTAAACTCTGTTTTCTGTGGCTAGACTTTTCTGCCACCCAGGCTAGTTTCCCTAGTAATGGTCACTCTAATATTATTATTATCTCCACCCAGTATCACCAGCACATCACTATCAGCAGTGTAAACACACCTTCTGTAACAATGTGCTTGCAGAACCACATGCTACAAAAAAAAGGAAGAATTCATCTTGCTTGAAGTATGGCTCTGTAACACCATATCTGTGTTCTTACAATGGCCCACATTGCTCTCTTCTCACATAGAGGCAGACTTGAGAACCATGTTCACACCAGTTCAAGTCCCTGCAACAAGATAGCCAGTCACATGCAGCACCATTCCCAGGCTGAGTGGCCAGCTTTTCAGATGTTCCCAGCTCTCTCCTGTCACTTTGAGATCTGATACTGTCTTGGAAAGCTCTTGCCCTGTGCTCTGATTTGTGTACACACCTCCTATGGAAGGCAAGAAGAGAAAAAGAAAGATCTGAGCACACAGGAAGATAAGTTATTCCTCAAATGAAGGTTTCACTACAGAAGAGACACCCATTAATGGTTTCCTCCAGTGGATTTGATAGCTAGTAAGAGAGGGTGGAGGAGCCAGCACTGCTGCTTTTGTATGGTTAAAAAGCCAATCAGCCTCTGATGGGGAAATAAAAGTGGAGAAGAGCAAGCTGAGAGGGGATCTTATAAATGTTTATAAATATCTGAAGGGTGGGTGTTAAGAAGATGGGGCCAGTCTCTTTTCAGTGGTGCCCAGTGATAGGACGAGGGGCAATGGGCATAAACACAGGAAGTTCCACCTCAACATCAGAAAAAACCTCTTTACTGTGAGGGTGATGGAGCACTGGAACAGTCTGCCTAGAGAGATTGTGGAGTCTCCGTCTCTGGAGACTTTCAAAACCCATCTGGACACATTCCTATGTGGCCTGCTCTTGGTAAACCTGCTTTGGCAGAGGGGTTGGACTAGATGATCTTCAAAGGTCCCTTCTAACCCCTACCATTCTGTGATTCTGTGAAACTGGAAGCCATGCTACGGTTATCTAGTGCTTGTTAAACCTTTGGCTTGCTAGAGGGCTGCTGATCAGTGGCACAGTGTGAGATGAAAGCAGCAACTCTCCAGCACAGCAGCATTGCTAGAACTGCAAGTGCTGAAACACAGCTACTGTGTCTATAAGTGCACATCCTGGGCTTTAAGAGACTCCACAACTTCAGGGATGGGTTCTCTGGATTAATCCAGGGTAGGGCCTGGGGTTTTGTCTGCCAAATAAATTCCTTATAATGCTTTGCCCTGTGGTCCTAGCTGTGACACGTGCCACTTGGGCTGGCTGGATGGAGGTGAACAAGGCAGAGCCATGCTATTTTCCTGCAGAGCACTAAATTACTGCAGTATCATCATCTGACAGAAATATAAAGAGGATGTTTTTCTGTTACAGCAAAGGGGGAGTGGATAATTGCACCACAGGGACACCTCTGGGATCCAGCCATTTGTATTTAGTCAGAATTATTCATCTGATGGGTAAACTTTTATTTCTTTTATGACAAAAGGAAAAATTGACTAAGAATCCAGCCAGGAGACATAGTAAACACATCAGCCTGGGGGGCCTGTGGATGCAAGCCAAGGAGCGTGCAAAGGAATCATTTGGCAAGCTTGTTTTGAGGTGGAAATGTTGAGTGCAGGAAGTCTGCTGCTGCTCTTAATGTTGAGACTGGTCAATGCATCTCTCGCTATGTCCCTGAGATGGATTGTATTCTAATAGGCTTGGCTCCCACAGCGAGCAGCTTAACGCTCCACCTGATGGATGATGCTTCACTGGAAGGCTGGCATCTCCTGCCAGGGCAGCATCTTGCTGAGGTAGAAATGTGGTGTCAGCAGCAGGGTAGAGTTCAGCTCAAGTTGTCCATCTCTCTTGTACACACACACACACACAGGGTCTGTCTTCTGAAAATGTTAGTAGAAGGGAGGAGGAAAGCAGCAAAGACCTACTTACCAGGCGCAGGTTGTTGGTGCTATAGCTTTCGTCCTTCCCAGCCTAACTGCTGCAGCTGGAGTTTCAACTTTAACAAGGATCATGGTGGAAACCAGCCTCCTCTGTCCACAGAGGCATTTGTAGTAGGGGTTGAAATCAGGACAAAGCCAAAAGCAGAAGGTGCCCTGCAGAAGTCTTCATCTGCCCTGCAGGACACCACAGCCAGTTTCCCAGCTGGGCCTGTTCTCATCTGGTGCATTTTCTCTAACCTGGTGGTGGAGTTCCCACAACAGTGATCTACTGTATCATATCAGGAATAATATTATCTAATTACCTTTCCAGAGGGTCTCCATGGACCAAAGGGAATAAGTCTTTGCTGAGAAAGATGGCGAGATTGTTGATCCAGCATGTAGCATTCATGACCTGTTGTGTGAATCCCAGGCTCGTGAAACACCACTGATCTCTCCTGCCTAATGAGGAGCACATACCCTCTTCATTTCCCCTCCCCAGTACTGAACTTCCTTGCTTGTGGAGTTTGGAGGGAAATAGTATGGAAATAGCAAAGAGAAATCCAGGAGTGGCCAGGTTAACTACCTTTTGTATTCTTATGATTGACAGGTTTATTAAATACTTCTAGATATCTAAGAAGCCTAGAGCAAGACTCTTACAATGAGTGTTATTATGGGGAAAAAAAGTAAATTAATCTCACTCATATATTCACAGATACTTGCAGTCTGACTCTTGATTATTTATTTATTACCCTAATTTCCTGAGGAAACAAGCTTTATGAAATTGTCCTTCTGCCTGCTGCTTCCCCACCTCCTTCCCTGCATAGCTTTAAGTCATTGCCTAATTTCAACCAACCTCTAAAGAGATTTCAGAGATACGTTAACTCCTATGCCTTTGTCAGAATTGGGGCTGGACAGAGGAAAGGGATGCAAATCAATGTCACCACAGAAGGAAAGGTTTCAAGGTGGGGTCTACAGTTATATGCTTTGCTCATCTTGCCCATGCAGGTCTGCTGCAGAACAATATTCCCTCTGCCTATCTGCCAAATTAGGGACATGAGAGGGGGTTGTGAGTCTCATGACACAGTCAAGGGGGTGGGCAGGCTGTGGGAAGCCCTGTAAGCAATGACATGGTATAGGAATTGGGAAGACAGGGGGGGGATGCATCATAGAAGCAGGAGTATAAATGCAGACTAAACAAGGCTTTACTGATCCTTGCTGCTCTCAGTGCATGATACTTGTGATAGTGTCAGCAGCATTAACTGCATCCCAACCAGAAGAGCACAGCTAAAAGACAGCCCCTAGCCCAAAGAACTGCCCATCAAAAGCCTACCTGTCATTTTTGTGAAGTAATTTATACCTTCTTCCAATGCAGAGTTTAAGCTTGTCACTGATTAATATCATTTGAAGAAACCCATTGGCTTCAGCTCCTGAGCTGGAGTTTATCCCAAATCAGGCACAAAGTGGCATATCTTGTTGAATCAAAGAGTTGCAGAGTGGAGCCAGGAGCCAGGTGGCATTGTGATAATTACCCCTCACAGACATAAGTGGCCATTAAACCTATTTGGATGCCTTGGGTAGAGAAGGAAGCCTATGCAATTAAAGAGCGTGTTGATAGTTCCAGAAACAATTTAGGGAAGTACAGGGCAATATTTCAGGTGAGGCAATCTTATCTACTTGTCAAAAGTAAAACCTGAAAATTTTAAGGACCCTATTGTATTTTGCCTGAAAGAGAAAAGGAGTTATAGGAGATATGATTGAGGTATTCAGAATTATATGAGAAATAGTGAAAACTAATCAGTCTGTGCTTTTTGTATTGTCACATAATGCCAGAACAAGGGGACTCTTAAAATGTAAATTAATAAGCAGTACATTCAGAGTTCAAATGTATTTAGTGAATCATGTTACAATTACAGTATACATAAATAATCCACCAATTTCCATAAAACTATCTGATAAAATTCACCCATAACAATAGTTCATTTCCCAATTCACTTTTCATTATTTGAAATCCTTTAGAAACCCAAGGGAAGCTGTGGGCTGGGATTGTAAAAGGCTGTATATTTAGAACAAATCCAAGGAGCGGCCTGACTTGTGCAGCATGTACTCCCCTTCAGAAACTCAAGTCCTAGGAAGTTAAGGACACTAATGCAGAGGCTGACTAAAAGAAAGGGAAAAAAAAGCCCACACTGGATAATTTTATGACCATTAGTAACATTTGTATCTATACAAGCTAAGATAATTATAACGGTAATCATATCTCATGCTTCAGAGCCTAAAGTGATTGCCTGCAGAGGCTAGGGAAGCCTTGGAGAGTTTCCATTGAAAGGAAGATTAGAAATGCCTAAGATTATTTAATTTGGTCATATTGGACGTAGCAGAAAGAAGGTACTTATTTCCCTTTTTAAAAGCTTTTCCCTTCTCCTTTCTGACTTGGTTTCTTCTCTGCTGGCTTGACCTATAACCTGGTATCCCCATTGGCACCTTCTTTCTTTTTTTTTTTTCTTTTTTTGCCTTTCCCATCTATTTCATGCCTGAATTTTGCAGTTTTCCTCTAGATCTGCTTCCCAGTGTCTCAGCCCATTCCTCTCTTGTGCTTGTTTCATTCCTCCCCAAGGATATCAACCCTCCATTGTGAAGAGACTATCCTTGCATCCAGTGTCCTTGACCAGACTTCATTAGCAATCCCTGCCCTGACTTTGTTGCTCCCTGAGTGGCATCAGCTTGTCTCTTCTCTTTGCGTGCGAGCAGCTCCCTCCATCATAACAGCCTTTTCCAACCAGCTTCTCCAGGCTGTCAGTATCTCTGTATCCCAATCTGTCCACTAAGACCCACAGGAATCATGGTACTAGTATTAAGCTGGTCAGGCTCATTTTACAGATTATCCACTGTTTTAGAAAGTGGAAGGGAATAAAGAAGCAGAAATGCCTTATCTTGCCCTTTAACCACTGCAAAAGTGGCTTGAGATCTGATTGCCTAAACTTCTCCTCCTTTCCCATCCTCCTGCACTTTTGCACCTTTATTGCACAATGACCTCATGTGGGGCCAGGTTCAGATAACCTCTCACAGAGAATTTTAGATGTTTCCACAAAGTGAGGTCTCCACTGATTTCAGTGAATTGATATGTGTAATAACAGATATGAGAGAAAGTCAGAAATCAGGCTCAGGTGAAGAAGAAGTAGTCATTCTCCATACTGACAAAGAAACGAGATAGGGAAAAAATGTTGTCCTTTTATTACCCTGTGCCACCTACTCATGGTGAAGCAACACAGTGAAGAATAATTGACAACAAAGGGCTGCTATTTCCCTCCCTATGCAAAGAAGATGGAAGTATAGACAGAGATTTCATTGCTTCCTGCCACACAATATCCAAGTTTTCTGATTTGGTACTACTGAAAACTACCAACTACTGTTGGTACTACTGAAAGGAGATATCTGCCTCTGGTGGTTAGTCTCTTGCTAGAAGTAACAACCAGGCCATGGCTTTCTGAGGTTGGGTGTGTATAGCAAGACAAAGGAGGAGGCCATGAACACACTGTTCTCTTTGAGTCATTTGCTTTCTGCTTGTGATGATAGCTTTTAGCTAAGGTTTCATATGAGCCCAAAGGATCAACTCCATGTTTAGAAGCAGAAGAGCTGTTGATAGGCCTGGATCATACTTCATGCACTTAGATCCCCTAAAGAGGAGCCTAGGCACACACTGAGGTGCTGAGCATGCCTCGGGCTTCTCCTCTACAAACCGTGGTGTCAGCCTCTTCATGCAAGTCTCCAGACGTGGATGATCAGGAATGTTGGTCTGGAAAAAGGGTAGGAGTGATAGCTTAGCTGACAGCACGCACATACCCTGGGAGGTTACCAAGCTCTTGGTCTGCTCCTGCATGCATCACTCTGAGCTGGAGTTTATCTCAAAGCTGTGACTGAGTCCTAAGACCAGGCGCTTAGAAGAGCTCTGAGAAATTTGTTTTCCCTGTGAGTGAGGTAGTTCATTTTAGGACACTTTAGAAGAAGGAAAATAATAATTTGAGACCTAAAGACAGCTATGATAAAGGTATAGAGAATAATAAATGGTAAAAGGAAGGCCGAGAAAGCACTACTAGTCAGCCTTTTTAGTAATCAGAAATAAATTGGCGGCCATTGAATGAAATTACAAAGCAACACATTGTGAGTGGGTGAAAGGTAATGTTGTTTATAAAAGGTGTAATTAAACCATGATAGTCACTGCTCCAGAGATTGAGAGGGATGGCTTTCCAGGGTCTGGAAGTGATTCCGCATTTATATAAATAAAAAGAACATCTGCAAGGACACTAGCTAAATACAATTACAAGGACTATCAATCCTCATGCTTCAGGGCATGGTTACCTGCTGAGGTCAGGAAGAAATTTCTTCACGGTATAGCACTAAAAAGTAAAATGTGTTATTGGGCATTGATGGGTATTGGATACCTTATTAGATGGTCCCTTAATCTGTTCCATTATGCAATTCCTTTGTTCCTCCATATCACAAATCAGTGAAGTATTTAGGTATATGCCTAAATTCCATTTTGAAATCAATAGAACTTAAATATGTGCGTAAATGTAAGTGCACAATTAAGTGCTTTCTAGAATAGATATATTAAGAAGCTACTTAAATTTTTAGAGGTATTGAAGAGGGTTTTAGTTCTGGACTGACGTTTCTGTGCTCAAATCACACACACAAAAGCAGTGGAACTCATTGTATCTCATATATTATCAACCAACTTTGTAGAAGCTCCATAAAAGCATGTGCCACCAGTTCTAAAAAACTTCAGTGTTTCATCTCAGAACTCCATGAAGATGTGACTACAGCTCTACAGTTCATTCACAGAAATAATCCAATATGCATATAGACATTATCATTGGACCAATTGCTCCTTGCAGAGAGGTTGCAGCGACTCACCAGAGTGGCTGGGAGAGCTTCAGTGATGTGCAGCACGCAGTAATTCTTCCTTCCAGAGGCTGAGTGTTCAGCCTGAGCAGCGCTTGTAGGAACCTACATGCTGAGATCAAGGGAACATTTCCAAAGACTTATGGAGGAGCTGGAACTAGACCTTAACAGAATACTAAATAATTAAATCAGACCTCATGTAGAGGCAAAATAGATCCCTAGCACTTAAGAATCAACACTTAATAGCACATAGAAAGGTGTAATTTTCATTCTGTATAGGTAGATATTATAGATTTGTGCTAATAAGGAAAATCATAAATTGAGGGATTTTTCTTAAACAGCTCTTTTCTTCCCCTGATCACTAAACATAAAACTAAAGATGTTGTCTGGTGTAGTCTGACATATGTCTTGAATTGCTATTTGCTTCCAGCTTCATTGAAGATAAAATTTAAACTGCATAGTTTAAATGCACGATCTTGGATACCTATAAAAGACTGAATTGCAGGGAGTGTTAAGCAGATGCTTTCTGCAAATCTGTTCTACTTAAGTCATTTCTAGTTCAGTGTTCAGAAGGTACCCAACCTGGTGCCTGACCAACCTGATAAACTTCTGTGATGAAACAACTAGCTTGGTAGATGAAGGAAGAGTAGTGAGTATTGTCTACCTAGACTTCAGCAAGGCTTTCAAGAGTGTCTCCCATAAAATCCTCATAGACAAGCTGTTAAGTATGGGTTGGATGAGAGACAGTGAGGTGGACTGAAATCTGTCTGAATGGCCTGACCCAGAGGATGGTGATCAGTGGCACAAAGTCTAGCTGGAGGCCAGTAACCAGCAGTGTCCCCCAGGCATCAATACTGGGTCTGATCCTGCATAATGTCTTCATTAATAATCTGGATGATGGGGCAGAGTGTACCCTCAGCAAGTTTGCAAGTGCCACAAAACTGGGAAGAGTGGCTGATACACCAGAAGGTCACACTCCCATGAAAAGTCTCCTCAACAGACTGGAGAAATGGTCTGACAGGAACTTCATGAAGTTCTAGACACAGTAATGACGGGGGCAGCCACTGGGAAGCAGTATGGCAGAAAAGGACCGAGGGGTTCTGGTAGACTTCAAGTTGAACATAAACCAGTGATCTGTGCTTGTGGCAAAGAAGGCTAATTGTATCCTGGACTGCATTAGAAGGAATGTTGCCAGCAGGTTGAGGAAGGTGATCCTTCTACTCAGCACTGGTGAGGCAACACCTGGACTGCTGAGTCCAGTTCTGGGCTTCTCAACATAAGAGATATGTGGACACACTGGAGAGAGTCCAGAGTCCCTTAAGATGATTAAGGGAGTGGAGAACCTTACATGTGAGGAAAGGCTGAGAGAGCTGAGACTGTTCAGCCTGGAGAAGAGAAGGCTCAGGGAAGACCTCATCAATGTATGTAAATACCTGAAGGGAGGGTGCTGGAAGCAAAGCCCCCTTTTTACTGGTGCCCAATGACAGAAAAAAGGGGCAATGGGCACTGACTGAAACAGGGGAGGGTCCCTCTGAACATCAGAAAACACTTTTTACTGTAAGGGTGGTCAAGCACTGTCGTAGGTTGCCCAGGGAATTGTGGAGTCTCTGTTCTTGGAGATACTCAAAGGCAGTCTGGATGTTGCCCTGGGGAACTTTCTCTAGGTGGCTCTGCTTGAATAAGGGCATTGGACACGATTGACCTCTGTGATTCTCTGATAACCAATAGTCACAAGCACAATTGCATGTCTTTTCTGTTTAAGCCACCGAAGAGAGGATTAAAATCCTTCTAAAGATATTTCCATGTACTGGAAGATTCTTTATCCTATGTTCTCTATAGTCTTAGTAATATGTTCTGACTCAGGATTTCCTGAACTTCTAAACCATTAGCATTTCCTGTAGGATAGTATGTACACTTATGGTTTCCTTTTAACATGGGATTTACAAGGACAGTAGCAAAATGTGTATTCAGCACTTCTACAGCATTCACGTTTCTGAATCTCCACTCTGCTCCCATCAGAAAGATCTCTACACGTCTTTCCTCCTCAGCTCTCATTTTGTGAGAAGGCTGCAGAAGTTCAGCACTCTCTGCATTAATGTTCAATGCAAGTAAAAATCTTTATCTCACAGCGTGTGGGACAAACTGGATTCAAAACGGCTACAGAAGGTCATCAGTTCTTCAGATGGACATAGCATGAGTCTCCCATAAACTGAAACATAGCTGGTGCTGCACAGATTCATCTGGAGAGGTTATTACTAGGGAACTGGGGGTGTTTTCTAAGGCAGGAATGTAATTTATCATGACTAGGTTTTGTTAGCAAGGAATTTAGACAGTTTCTGTTACTGCAACCTAATAAGTCATTTTATCAGCATATTTATTTCCTTGGTTCCTGACATCTCAGCAACCCTCATACCCTCTTAATATCACATGGCAGGAAAACAACAGACAAATAAAGAGAAAACATTGTGAACTCACTGAAATTACATATTCCATCTGGGAAGCTTGGATAACGCAGTTCAGCAATAAAGCAGAGTTCATTAAAGGTATACATCCCCACGAAATCCCACCCAGCTGCCTAGCCGTAGGGGAAACTGGCAGCAGTGTTTCTGGATACAGAAGAAGCAAAGATCCTAAGAGGAAAGCCAGGGTAAATGACAGCAGAGCTGGACCTCCCAGCTTTACTCCCTTTCTAAACATTGGAAAACTTGCATAGTTATCTACCTTACCCTAGTTAAACCTCTAGACCTCTGCATAACCTGGAGTTGCAAGCAGCTGCTCACCCCTTAGAAAAATCAGCTCCAATTAGGTCTTGCAAGATCAGCTCCTCCTGGTTCAGCTCATGTCTGCTGTTGTTAAATAATTAACCACTTATTTGGCAAGTACTTTATATCTTTTCCTTTCCCTGCATCTCGAACCACACACAGAAACAGAAGGGCAATTAAAAGTGCATTTACCTGTGACCCTCAGGGATTGCCACATGCTGTGAGAGTCAATATATTTTGCTTCTATTAGACCAGCAAACAAGCAGATTCCAGGGTTTAAGACCACCAAGGAAAAGTAACATGCATCCAGAATAGCCAGATGTCCGATCTGGAGACTATATGCAGAAAAACCCAACCTTTTTTTTCTATTTCTGTAATGAAGAAAAACAGTCTTAGGAAGGGAAACTACAGCCCACAGCTGGAAGGGCTTTGTAAATCAGAGACAACTTCTCAAATTGTTCCTAAAAACTATGAGAAAACTACACAAGTACAGAAGGGATCTTCCACTTCCTCTGACAACCACAATGAAGTTATGCGGTGGCCATGCCCTAACCCAGACAGAAACAGCTTGGCAGGACAGCCACAAGGGCAGAAGAGGAAGAAGACCTGTTATAAGCACAGGGTGAGATTTAGTAGGATGTGTAAGGAGGTGGTATTGGTACCAGGCCATGTGGTGGACAGCCATCCTTCCTCTCCCTCTCATTGCTTCCCATGTGCTGCAGGCTTTGCCAACAGACACCAGCTCTTGTAGGACTAGATGAAAATTTTCCAGTTAAATATTTTTGTACTGGAAAAATCAGTTTATATTCATTCAGTTTAGTTTAATGAAACAGAGTGTGGGTAGAAAGCGAATGCTTTCCTTGAGTTTTACATTTCATAGGTCAATCAAACTCCAGGAAAACTGAAAGGCTGGCAGGGAAGGAATCACTGAACTGAAGGAGATAATTTTGTAATTCTGATTCCTAAAATGGAAAGGAAAATATTGTCAAGGGCAAGAAAAGTATTGTTTTGGTGAATTCCTAGGAAAATCCTCATTTCTGGAAAATTTGTATTTGGAAAGAGAACTAGAGGTGCTTTTGTAGCCAGTGCATCTGCACCACAGCTGTTTCATGTTCTCTCTGATTGCATATGGAGATGACAAGGGGGACAAGCCTGGACAGCTGGGGAACACCCTTGAAGATCATTGACAAAGATGATCACCTGCCTGAACTTTTCTTTGGTGCTTATTAACAAAGAAGAAAAGGAGCTACTGAAGGATAGTCCCTGCCCATTCTTGTCAATATCCGTCAGGACACAGCAGCAACATGATCTCAACAAAGCAGTATAGAAAAATGATGTGCCACCTTTGGTAAGAGGCACTAAATTGAACAAACCTGTGCAGATTGCTCAAATCTGCCATTCAGTGGGCTTCTACCAACTAATGACAGTTGTGTGCACAGGAATGCTCAAATATAGTTAACAATGCCATCTACTACTAATACAGAACTAGTTATGCTGTAATATTAAGTATTCAAAAATAAGCAATTATTTCTTGCTGTGCTTTGCAAAAAGCTTCTTACTTTTCCTTCCAGGTTGAAAGCTGACTGGTCAGAAATCCCTGTTTCTCATCATTAGGCTCTATCTGACACTCTTGGTGTCATTTCAGTTTTAAGTAAAGCATCTGTGCTGAGCTACATTGCTCAGACTAGAGAACGGTCAGAGAGAAGAGCAGAAAGCAAGTGGACTGTGTAGGTTATATCCACCTGCCAATGTAAAAACTACCCCTGAGCCAGCTTTATCTGTCTTTTCAAACAATTTCATGTTAGATAGCAAGACTCATGTCAGAGCACAGGACCCCCGCAAGGAACAAACAGGGGAATTAATATTCTCTGTGTGGCAGGGATGGGAAAGGGTGATGTGGCATGTGTGACAGCTTCCCTCCTCCATGGGAATTCACGGCACAGTTTTATATCTGTTCAGAGTGAAAACTAAGAACAGTAGGAGAGGCAGAGCTAGAAAGAAGCCTTGGCTTTGGGTGCCCATATCTGAAGCCAGGATATTGTCCTCGCAGAATATTTACCATGTACATAATTAAACCCCTAAGTGCCAGCTGAACTGGAAATCATGCTGTGTGGTGCCTCTCCTACTGTCTGAATGACTGTTAGACAGTTGGCTCTGTTTTGACACAAAAATGCAGTCCATCATAGGCCCATTCATCTGTCATCTGTTGCCTGCTTGTCTCTTTTCCCATTTAGTTGTGTACAAGATGAAATATTTTCCTCCTGCTGCTTGTCTGTTTTTTTTACACTTCATTCTCTTTTCTGTTTTTTATGTACCCACAATGGAATAGCCATATAGAGTCACACTGCCAGCCATAATCGTGCATTGAAGCTATATTGGCATAAGAATAAACAGCCATCTTCATATTTTTCCTTTCTCTTTCTCATTACAAAGCTGAAATGAATATATTAATAATTAGACTTCATTCTCTGCCCCGCTCCCTCTACTTAAAATAAATAGTAGAAGAGCAGAGAAAAAGTTACCAGGCATTGTTATGCATTCATTACTGTGACATATTAAGCAGAGAGCCAAAGTAATGATAGAGTAATGCAGTCAAAGAAAATTACCTGTTTTATATTGTCATAGGTATTGAAATGCAGTCAGTTGCATGTATACAAACCACAGGAACTGTTTAAAGAGCGAGTAATTACGGGGCCAGGAGATGAAGAGTTTTAGATAAATACTCTCATGAATTATTTACTGTAAGACTGTGGAAGACTTTTTCCTGAAAATAATTGCAAAAAGTATCCACAAATCAGTGTGTGTGTGTTGCTGAGCTGGTCTAAAGTAATGAATAAGTATGTATATATTTCTGTCCTGGACTGTGCCAGAACTGCCTGACCCACTCTAGTATTGACAAAAGGTCTAAATTTGTCTGTTTTTACTTCTCAGTGCTGAAGAAAATAAAATAAATGTTTACCCAGGAGTTTAACCTCTATGTGACCTTCTTGATTTGCAAGGACAAAAAACTCCCAAACTGTGGAATATTGCCTTCTGCCCTCCTGGTGTGTTTTTACATACTACATGACAGCTCCTGAAGCCTGCCTCTTCCTCCAAAACTTTCTCCTTTTCAGACAGTGAAAACGATGAAAAAACTTTTGAGATCCCCTAGAATACTCATGATTCATCATGAGTCATGATGCCTTAATTTTGGAGCACCCTAAACATGAAGGTTATACTCATCTTTTGTTTCTTTAAGGAAATAGCTTGGACTGGATTTGCAAATATTTTTAGGCATCAGAAGATTCAAGAAAATGCTTAATAGGATTTTTTAAAGTTCTTGATGTGGTTAGGCACAGGATTCATATCACAGACACAAAAATTAGGCACCTAATTTAAGCACATCCTCTAGCTCATTCTGTCATCGATGGAATCAGAGAGCTCCCTCCAGAGGAAAACTCAGTCCGTCAAATGAGAGGTGAAAAGAGCATTCATGTCTTTCCACTGACTGGAGATGCCCATCTTTCTCTGAGGTCAGGTAGGATGAATCCCACCTTGATGGCCAGCTCCTGTGGGAAAATCTGCCCCTCAGCCACTCTCTGGCCATAGCAGCTCTGAAGCAGCAATTTCTCCATCCAGCTGTAAACCAGGCCCACGCACCCATCTTGCACTACCATGTATCATCCTGTGTGGGATCAGTTTTGAAAAGGAACAGGAAACACACAGCAGATGTGTGTTATGGGATGCACTTCCTTTAAAATCACGCAGCGTAGTTCCTATGGCTCTAGGGCCCAGGCACAGCTGCAGCAGTGTCAGTGTGCAGCTCCCATCTGGGTCGTGGCCAAAGCCAGTCCTAGGCAAAGTATTTCTACTCATACCAGTCTTTGCCATCTCTGGTTTCATCCCTAAAAGAACCAGTGGCATCAGAGGCCTCTATTGCAGTGTCTGGGTGGCAACTGAGCAGGTAGATCTATGGTAGCCTTCAGTGAGCACCTTGATGAGTACCTCCTGCTCCTGAGAGTCACAGCTGGACACCCCTTGTGTCATGCTCATCACAGCACACACTCTCTTCCCTCCAGGCTCTCTATCTGCCAGTGAAATCATACTTCTGCACAATAACCAGAGTATCCTCTGGACAAAAATGAAGTAGCTCAGTAAAAAGGGAAATAATTAGGATGGGGCACAAGCAATTCCTGCATGCTCGTTGTGCTATGGGCACCGATTTTCTGGAGGAAATCTGTCTATAAAGATGAAGATGCTATCTCTTAGAGATACTCTGACACAAGGATCATCGAAGCTTGAAAAGCCACTGTATTGCTACCAAAATTTATCAGACTGCATGCCAAACTCCCACTGGCTCTCACCCAGATTCCAAGCTATCTGAGGAATTATTACTTTAAAAGCGTCTTTAGATCTTGTCAGCTGCATCTAGTTCACCATGTATGTAGATAAGATTCAAAGTTCTGACAACAAAGATGGGATCTGACTTCAGGGTTCCCTGTCCTATTTTAATAATGCAAATTGTTAACGTTTGTAATGAAGGTTGCTCAGGGATTTTTTTGGCTATTAAATAATATTGAACTGAAAATTATCAGATTTTTTTTTTTTACATAAAAGTGCAAGTGAAAAAAATATATTTAAGAAATTTTCAGTGAAGGAGTAGGGTCACAATTTCAGGGCTACATAAGAGACAGAGCAGTCCAAATCAAATAGAAATATTTTAAAACTGTTCTCTGTGACTTGAACTAGTTTTTGTGTATCGGGTGGGTTTCTCACTATGAACATTTTCAAGAGATTAATTTATCTCTTTTTGCTCAGGTGAGGGAAAAATCTGAAATTTCAAAAAATATTATGGGATTTGAAGGGTTTTCCACTCACATCATTAAAAAAAGAAAAGCAGAACTGATTTACTCACATGTAATTTGAGCAACAGAAATTTAAGATATCTCTGCCTGCACTGACCAGAACACCAGCACAGTGATTTTACTGATTTATTACCACATAGTTAAATTTAGCCAAACTGGTATTGAACACTCTACATGGAGTCTTGCTAATGGTCTTGGTTAACTGTCCTCTGAGAGTTCTTTGCATTCACATTGACATTACTGGTGATAACATTTCATGCAGTCAAAATATGCCTTTATGAAACAGTAAAAAGACAAATCTGTGAGTGTGTGAAAGAACAACAAGCTTTTAACTTTCACAGATTATGAAGAAGGAAAAAAAAGAAAAGAAAAGCCTCTCTAGGGTTTGTCTAACAAGCTTAATTCAACACATAAAGTAAGTGATGTGCAGAGGGAGCTGTGTTCATTACAGTGTTAGTTCATTAGAGGTGAGGTGGCAACGATTCTGCTGCATGCAGCTGAATCATGCCCCACAGCCTCCACAGTGAGCAGGCAATTTCTTACTCATCTGCCTCTTCACTGATGAAGCGGACATGCTGACATTTGAGACTGAGCATCTATTAATGCAAAGAGGGCAGCTCTGCTCCACTCAACAATGGTGAGCCTCCCTGCTATTTGTCTCCTTTTGCCATCCCACTCCTCCCCTGCCTAGCCCACAAGGCCACTTTGGGTTATCCTGCTCCTGTGTTTCTATCGTAACTCAGACCCGATCCCCCGACGGTCCACATCCTCCTGGGCCTGTGGTACCTCACAAGGGCTGCCTGGATGATTTCACAGATGTTGACCTGGAGCAAAGCGGCCATGGTCCTGTTTCTCTCACTCCTGAATGCTAACCTATCACAGAGGATCGGAGCTGCTAAGCACTTTCTAATCCATTAGGGAGGCTGAAAGCACAGGCTCACATTTCTGTTTCTTTCTCAATTTTTGATATTTTGCAAGTAGCATTAGAAACATCACTTACAAGGGTTTCCTGACGCTTCCCTTTTTAAGTCTTTATTTTCAGCTTTTACTTGCTTCAACTGCACAGATGTTTCCCATGTGGGGCTTTTATCTCAGAGTAAGCATATGCATTTTTTAAGTTTTAATAAAAATGATTGAAAAATTCCCTGAAATGAGACTAGATGACGAGACAGCACTATTTTGCCATGACAGCAAGTAGGTAAAACTGTATTTTAGAAACTGTAGTGCTCATATACTTTGGAGGACAGATAGAACATTTAGTAGAGGTGGTCTTCCCCCTTCTACTGTTGGTACAGAAAACTGCTTTAACTTGCAAGGTTCAGCATTTTAAACATTTTGTTTGTGCTCATTACAGCTTTGTTAGAGCTTGGCTGCTAAAAGTTTGAGAGGGTTGTAGGGGTCAGCTTGGCTCCACAAGCGTTGCCCTTGAGGAAGATCTGGGCATGCTCCCTCCGGGACAAGAGAGGCTGACTAGTGTTCCAGGCAGATGAGCAGGAAAGCAGAGGGCTGAAAGCCTGGTTTTTCTGTATTCCCAGCATGGAGATTCCTCCAGCATGGAGAAGGAGAGCACAGTGTGCTAGTGGGAGAGGAGTTTATAGGGCTCTAGAGGGGAATAAATGCACAGACAGAGGACTCTGAAAGCCAGAGAGAAGGGAGGGAAGTGATGAAAGAAAAGGGGGAAGGAGAGAAACCTCCCTGGCTCTTGTTTAGCTACTAAGAATGCTGCTGTCTTTTCTAAATTCATTATGCTTCTCTTTAGGTTGTGGAGGAAAAGTTCCAATACAGCATAAGGTAAGGTCAAACACTAGCTCCAGGATAACAGTAATATCAAAAAACATATGCTGTGTTGTGTTATCACCAATTAGCAATTGCTTCCACTGTGACAAATGGTCTCTGAATCACCATACTTCCAGGGTAAGGAATATGTAGAGTAATTATGAGTTACGTACATCTGAAGTGTTTATGGAAATGCTTATTGTTAATAATAACAACAACAATAATGACAATAGAGAATCCCCTCTTTTGCATGGTTGTGGTTGTTCAAAACAGCTGTTTTAATGAGACATCTGCCAGTGAAACAATTTAGCCTGAGGATAATGAATAACTGTTACTTAACTGAGACAGTATTAGCACAAACTCTGCTTAATGGAGACACATTTGGCCAGTGAGTAGTGATTTCTTGGTACTTATCTAGGTATTTAATAGTGAAAATTACAAGCTTGTGGCAAAAATAAACGTACAAATGAATAGTCATATACTATATACTGTGATTTTTCTGGTTGTTTTAGTTTGAAATACCTTAAAGGGATCTTGTCAGAGAATGAATTATTCAAAACTTAGGGAACTTTTGTGGTGAGTGCTTGGAAATGCTGAAACACTGCTGATCACCGAGAGTCTTGGTCTTCATCTTTTACTACAGAACTTACTAAAATATGAAGACACAATTATTTGTATCCCTATTCTATGGCATTATTTTCTCTTGTCTGAATCTTTCCATATATCCGTTATGCAGGTATATGCATGTATGTGTATTTAACCTTACTGGGGATTGTTTCAAAGCTGAGTAAACCAAACATCCAAAATGGTGTTTTGGGTAGGGAATTCTGTTCTGATAGACTGCTCAGCAGAGTTCCCACATTTTTCTAGTTCCTATATAGAAGTGTTTCATAGTGCTAAGACAACTGCATAAAAATTTAATGCTGTGATGGGCAAGCACAGTGGTGTGTTGTGATCAAAGTTATAGAAACAATTTTTGCAGAGTACTGATAGTCCATGCAAGAAGTAAATGGTTGCTTTCAAGGGAGATAGACTGTGTGTGTGTTGGCTGTTATACCCTGGCTTTAAAAAAAAAATACTAGCAAAGACTATGTTCTTTATTAAATAAACTAGAATAATGAGGTGAAATGAGAGACCAGTGCAGTGTGATTCAACTTATTTGGCCAGACCTACAAATAAAATGAATATGAACCATGGGACCTTTGAATACTGTGAAAAGCTATCTGTTATTTCTCTGGAGAAAACTAAATGAATACTTTCTTGGATAAGATAGGAAAGACTGCTACCATACTAGTGAAAGAATTTACTAGATTTAGAGAATGCCAGATAGTCTTTCCTCTCAAATTTACAGCTGTCTTTTCTTGGATATGAAAAATGCAGCTCCTGTCATGTGGCAACTCTAAAGGTAGAAGAGAGCCCTTGGGATATGGAAGATGGAAAAGACTTTGGTCACCTGCAAGTGACTGATGTCTGGAGCTCTCCAGAGAAATCTACACCATTTGGTGGGCAATCCTGACACCTGCCTTTGTTCTGGAACCCAGAAATTACCGTCTGGGAAATGTTAAGAAAAATTGACAATTATTTTGATTGTGTTGAAATATCTTGTTTCATTATATTGATTATTTGATATATTCATTACTTGATATATTGATATGTATATATGTAGCATTTTATAGTGAGTTGCCCTGGTTTTGGCTGAGATAGAGATAATTTTCTACCTAGTAGGTGGCACAGTGCTGTGTTTTGGATTTAGCATGAACATAATGTTGATAACACAATGATGTTTTAGTTGTTGCTAAGTAGTGTTGCTAGTAGTTAAGGATTTTTCAGCATCCTGTGCCCTGATAGCTAGAAGGCTGGAGGGGCACAAGAAGCTGGGAGGGGACACAGCCAAGACAGCTAACCCAAACTGATCAAATGAATATTCCATACCATAGGATGTCATGCCCAGTATATAAGCTGGGGGGAGTTGGCTGAAAGGGGCAGATCGCTGCTCAGGGACTGGCTGGGCATTGGTCAGTGGGTGGAGAGCAATTGCATTGTCCATCACTCGTCATTTCATGAGTTTATTTCAGTTTCTTTTTAACTTCCTTTTCATTACTACTCTTCTTCTTCTTCATCTTCTCCTCCTCCTCCTTCTCCTTCTTCTTCTTTCTTCTTTTTCTTCTTCTATTTTCATTTCAATTAGTAAACTGCTCTTATCTCAACCCATCATTTTACTTGTTTTTAATTCTCCTCCCTATCCAACCGGGGTGGAGGAATGAGCAAGCATCTGTTTGGTGCTTAGCTGCTTGCTGGGGTTAAACCACGACATGGGTCTAGTGTTAGAAATTTCTGCTGCTAATAATTCATAACAGGGACATGTGTGTTTGAGCAAGGCAAGTAGACTCCCCTTTAAGCAGGAATTTTAGGCTGTGATTCATTTGACCTATTTTAGACACCTACACTAAGACAAGATGAATCTGGAGAAGTGAATCATACCCGTCGTGTCTATACTGCTCTGGACTCCTGTTGAAACTACAGTAGTTTCTGGGGGTTGCTCTTATTTCCTCAAGTTAGAGCACCTCCAGTAAAGTTCTCCAACAAGTAACAAGATTCAGAGCCACCCTTGGAGTTTGCTAGTATAGCTATGTTACTCAGAAAAAGGGAAGAGTCTTGCTGCTGCTGGCATTCTGACAGCAGTCCAAAAATTGTATTGGCAAAAAGCCCCACAGTCAAAAGACTTCTTTCACAAGGACAAGTCTTTCTTATGTACACTTAGGGTTCATCATGAGCAGGGAACTACTACTCCTTTCAGCACCTGAGATGGGACTGACAAAACTTTGAAATCTACACAAAGGAGACACTTCTGTCTGGCTGAACATAGGTGACTGCTGTTTGCCCAAGAGCTGAGCACTCAGAGAGGATAGTGTCCCCACTCCATAGCACTCTACCTCTCATCCAACATTTATGTGTTGGTTGTGTGGGCTGAGGCAACATTCTTTGGTGGCCTGACCTCCTCTACCCCAGCTCTAATGAATCAAGGCAGTCTTCTTTTAATTCCACTTTGCATCAGGTGCATTGTCATGCCTCACTTGGCAAAAATTGCAGAACAGTTTAGATTGGAAAGGCTTTCAGCAGGTCATCTGGTCCAACCTTCTTGCTCTAAACTGACTTCAGATTTACATCAGGTTTCTCAAAGCCTTCTCCAGGCAAGTTTTCACTGTACCTGTGGATGGAGATTTCAAGCAACAGCTCTATTGAATATAGAGACTGCAAACTTTGCTTACCTCTGTGCAGCCACAGGATGATTTTGTGTAAAGGGCTGCTTCATGCCCTGGTGCAGAATCACAGATTAAATATGCTAATGTACCTTTAGCACTGTGCAAAGCACTAGCAAAATGATATACAAGTAAAAAGTCCAAGCACAAATGAAGGGAAGGTGTTGCGCATGGGGAACTTGCACAATACAGCTATTTGGGGAACTGGCACTGAATTGAACTCTTACTTGGTCCAACTTCACAGACTTTTGGCCAGTTATCGAAACCATTTGGTCCAATAGTATTCCAGAAACAGCCACATTTTCAAAGTGATGCAACAGGGAAATAAATTACCTCTATTATGTGAAAAGCAATGGATATGCAGTCTCTGAGAAGAAGGATTTTTGTGAGCAAGACGCTAAATTTGTCTTGAAAAAGCCAGATACCAATAAATACAGGTGACTGTGCAAGCACTAATTGCACACACAGGCTTGAGTATGAAGTTATATCCAGACCACAGGAGTGTTTCATTATGGCTTGAGGAATTTTTGGATAGCTTTTCATTTCTTGCTGGAATTTAAAACTAGTGCTGTAGCTGTCTGTCTCAAAGAATAACAAGTCAGACACGAAGTTGTCAGGGTTGGTATGAAATATTTTAGCCTTAGTTATTTTAAGAACTAACTAGAAAACTTCATTTTATTGTTTCCTCTTTCATCTAACCTCCCACAGCTCCTCTGCACCTTTCAGAAAAATTGAAGAGAACTGATTTCATCCAGGACGTGGTGGTTCCTTTCTCATGTCCCTAGGTACATGTACTTGAATCAGAGGGTTCATACTAATTACTTTCACTATCCTTGCTCTTGGAGGAACATCAAACTTTTGTGTATTCTTGTGTACATGAAGACTCTACAAGGGAGGCTGTGTTCTCTGAGTCGAGCTCCCACTCATAAAACTATTGCTCCAGTCATAGAAGGATCACACAACTGGTGGAATTGCTTTAGCCCTCCCAACCTCTGGCTGATAAAAGGCTTATGTACTTTGAATGCTAACACTACTGAAGTCCATTAATGGCCTGCTTTCATTACATTCTTTCTCATCCACAGAAGTAATTACCGGACACATGTACTTTTTCTGTGACTCTTCCCACTTGAGCTCTCCCCTGAGCCAGAAGGACAGTGCATATTCATACTGAGGAATTAAGGTCAACCCTTCATCCTCACACTGCATTTTCACAAGCATTTTTTGAGGTAATAGGGAGGAACCTTCTTCATTAAAAAGAAAAAAAAATAGTGAGTGGTCAATAGTTTCTTATTTTGTGTCCAGCCAAGTAATATACTTATTGTATGATCCTCTTTGTAAACTAGAAACAATTTTTTGGCCTGATAATTGTTCTGTGTGCTCTCCTGGAAAGCTGTGAAATCTCCTACTAGGGGACAGTGGGGGATTATGTGTACAATTGCTAACAAAATGGGGTTCTGATCTAGAAGTGGGGTTCTCAAGTGTGCCTATGTTACTGCCAAATACAAAAAGAGAGGTCATCTAGAAGGATCACTGGAGACGCCTTAAAGGAGCACTCTTCTGACACGCCTATTGACAAGCAAAAGAGCTTCCTTTTCTAGATGCACACACACACAACTTGGGGAGCGTTTTCTCTCTCTTTTTTCCTTTTTACTCTTTGATTGAAGTAACCTTTCCACAATGTATGTACTCGTAAGTCAACAATCCTTCCTCTGCTGCAGGAGCTCAACTCATTGCTTAAGGGAAGAATAAAAAAGAAACACATACTGGATCAAAAAAAAACAAGACTGCAGGTCAGAGAGAGACTTGCCCTTGGCATTTCCTCTTGCCCTACTCCCACAGGCAAGCATGACTATAGGGGCCCTCTGTCAATCTTATGGAAATGCATTTCATCTGAAGTAAATGTTACCCTAGTCCACAGATGACATAAAGAAAAATGTTTGTCTTCTGAAGTTTAAAGGAGTGATCTCAATTGTGGAAAGGGCAGTGGCGAGTTTGGGGAGGCTTTGCTTGACCTCTCTTGATCTGGACTTTGCTGATAAATGCACACAAAGTGGCCCAACAAAGAATCCAATTATAAAGTGATTAAGAATGCGGAACCCGACAGTCCCCTTGACTGGCCAGATGTGTGTGCCCTGACTGCGTGAAAAAAGGGGCTCCTGCTCACACTGTGCTGTGGGTGAATGTGAAACAAGATTTTGAGAACTTCAAGTTCCACTTTAGCAAAGAGGCTTCTGGCAAGAGTTGTGGCTGTTGTACAGTTAGTCCATCACTCAAAGGAATATATTTCAGGGATAAGTTTTAAACACGTCTACAAATTATAGCACTGACATGGGGTTTTTTTAACATTGCTTATCAGTTTTTCACATGCTATACATTGTCACTACAGAGCATTTTATGACAATGGCAAATCAGAACTGAATGCACAGTGCTCTTTCTCCAGCAAGTCAGACTGTAACTATTTGAGCTAAAGGAAAACCTGTGCAAACTACCAGCAAGAGAGAACTTTAACACACATATGGTCTTCCTATCCAGGAAACTTACAGAAAGTTACCTGTTTTGTCCCAATCCCTATTTATGTGCAAAAGCAAATTGCTGACAGGAGCCTAAGTGCCTAAGTTTACAGTTTTAAAAGTATTTTTTATGCAAAACACTTACTTGGTTGGGGCTTTTTTTTTCCCCTTAAAGATGTGTCCTCTGGCAAACAAACAAAATAAAATTATCTCCTGAATCTTCTTCAGCACCCTAATCTGGGCATTAGTGACCCAAAATTCCCCAGGATTGGTATGCTGACACCTTTCAAATTTTTCTGAAACGACAAGAGAGACTTGGAGAATAAGAGCTCTGAAAACCCTCTCCTGGCTATCTCTTCACAACAGAAATAGTGGAAAGAAAAACTTCACAGCAAGTATCTGCTGCCTTTCTTCTACTCCCCCTCCCACCAGTCATCACCATAAGGGAAGCGCCTCCTATTCCTGAGGCAAATACCTCTGAAAGGCAAAATACTGCAGAAATTCCAGATTTTAATGGACAAAACCTCAGATTTCCATGTCTTCATCAGCAACATGGCTCTAAAATCTCATAAAAAGTTAGAAGAAATCTCAAAAACTCTATGTCAGAGCAGCCAGGACTCCAGTGATGTACCAAGTACCCCAACTTCTCTGTGTATGCTAATCCTGCAAGTGCCCTAGAACAGGTAGGCCCACAGAAGGCTTTCCTTGGAGACTTAACTGGAATGTCACATTCAGAATGTGAAAGAAACAGGCTTAAACGGAACCTGGAGAGGCATGTACTGTCAATGGCTAAATCCTTAGTTATGAGACAAAAGATATACCCCCATGCTTGCACAGGAATGGAAGAGGCAACTCTGCTCCTACAGAAGCAACCAAGGCTTGCTGGCTTCCAAGGAAATGTTTAAAGTACTATCACTACCAGTATTCTTGGGCACGAGTGCACCAGAAGCTGTTGGCAAGATCTCTCCACAAGTAGAGAGATTAGTGCGTAAAAACAAATGCTGGTGCTCAAGAATGTCAGATTTCATTTGGAAAGCAATTTTATTGTGTGGTTTCCAAGGTGTTATTACTATTTCAGCTGAAGGAAAAAATATTCTAAATTGATAGCATCCTTTTAATCCCATATCTTAATTGGTTGAGAGGAGTATCTGCCAGTGCAGACAGGAGCAACAGGCTTCTAGAGTACTAATAAATTTATCTGCCCCTACTGTGCTTTCCATCAGTAGACTTCAAAATGCTTTACAAGAGGAAGTCAACTTCACCATTTCTATTTTATAGAAATAGTTTATGCAGTTGATATTACACTCCCTTTTTATGCCTCCATATACTAGGAAAGGATTTTGTAATGGAACAAACTGTCTTTTGTAATGGGTGAATCACTAGTATTTAATTAAGCTAGCAATGGGATGATGCTCATCAGCAGTTTTAAAATATCCCTGGCTCCACACCTTCGGGAATATCACTTTATACTCAAAGAAGAAAATACACAAAACATGAGATTTGCACAGGAGCTTTATTCTCTCTTTTATTTCCATAACTACCACTAAAGCCTTTCCTCCTGGACAAGAAAGAATAAACACCTTTAATGCAGAATGTGCAAAAGTTCAGTGAAGTGGCAGAACTATCTAATGGCTAATTTAGGGATGCACATAACCAGAGCAAAGAGGTGACAGTTCCTTATACCAGCTGAAGTTGCATTTCTTGAATTCCTCTTCAGAAGCACGGTGTGTCTTTGATCACAGCAGTTCACTCCTCTGAATCCCTGATTCTGTTGACGCAATGATCTGTCAAAAGTCTGTAATTTTCAAGCATAGAAGAAAAGCACCTCCTTGCTAGTATTCAAAGTATTATACATATCTGAGAATGTAGGCTCGATATTGTATGTGTGCGTGATACTATATGGAATGTATGTGCACTCAGAAAATTTACTGATCCTGGGGTACAATTTCTTGGTTTTCAGAGAGTACATTTACAAGGAATATCTTGAAGATCTTAAAGATACATGTAGGATGGCAGTAGGTTTCTCTTTCAGTTCACATTGTTCAACATTAAAAAAACACAAACACCAAAAATTGAAAAAAATACCTACAGAAATCATCCCTGCTGTATCGTGAAACACTCTCCTTTGACATTTCTAACATGTAAATCTTGCAATTAAGAAACGTCAGGACACACACATTTATTTAAACTGTAGGTAAAAGCACACTGAAGGTGATCCCACAACTAGCCACAGCCTCATTAACTGTTCTGCTGAGCAGTCTTTCTGAACACAGCATGTGATCTTGTGTTCTTTCCCAGTTCCCCAGGGTTAATTCATTACAACAGGAAAAAAAGAGAAGAGTTCATATTGTTATTAAACAATGTGTTTTAAAAGATCAGAATTCAACTTTCTCTTCTTTTGAAAGCACTATTTCTCCAACTTAGTGAGACCTGTTGTCTCAGAGCACAATCTGTTTCACTGGAGTGCAGGATTTCATACAGGCATACCCATGCTAGCTTCAGACTCTACCTCTCTGATACCCGCAGCAGTACAGAACTCAGCCTAGAACAAGTATTTGAGCATATGTTATCTCCGACCAGTTTTACTATCTGCTCTAAACTTCATGGTACTATTGCTATGCTGATAGAAGTCTCAATGGCTCTATATGAGCTGTTGTTAGCGCTATGACAATGGTTTTGTAAAATTTCATTTTCTCTCAAAAATTTGTTTTCATCCAGATATTTAGTTTTCCTTGATCAGGTTTTTATGTAATTATTTTTTCCCTGCAATGCTGGGGCAGAAACAGAGCACAACCACACTACAAACCCATATGACATATCTTCTAGAAGAGCATATTCTGTAATTGCTGGTGCCACTGCATCTTGGTGATTTCCTACACAAGCCTATTGTCAGTGATGCTTCTGGGGAACAAGCTCCAGAAGAGGATGGCACAGAGTAGTCATCAGGGAGGACAGGCTAAGGGGGGCTGCTTACACAGTAAGGTAGCTCTTTTATTCCCCTACCATATCTGCTAAGCTAATGTCAGGAAACTAATTCCTTTGGCACAGACAGAAACCTCCCAAATCCCAGGAGAGCACACATAAGCTGTTCCACAGCACCCTGTGCCTGCCAGCCCAGAGAAATGTGTGATGGAACATGGGACCATGAGTCCAGGGTGAGAAACCACAAGGATGTATCACTCATTACCACCACCCACTGCATGCCTGCAGATGTGGGACCTGAGAACAGAGTGCTAGTGCAGAGAATGTCAGGATGCAAAACCGTGGTAGGCTGCCATATGTTGGCAAGCGCAAGATTACCTAACCCATGGTTAGCATGCAGTGTAGGCAGGTTTTATTAGCAAAGTTCAGACCATGATGTGCTAATTAAAGAAGAGGTTGTCCTAGTTGCTAAGGAAATTAATGCTTTCTCTATTGCTGCTTCTACTCCAACAAAGCATGTTCTCAGCTGTCCCTCTGGTTGTGTTTGCCAGAAAGAGGGGTCAGGGCTTGACAGTGTTGCTTCTGTGATTACATTGCTCCTGTGAGCCGATTTTAGGTCAAGAGTCATAAGTGAAAGGGACGTCAGGGAAAAGTGGTTTCAAACACTCCTTTATTGTGTACCTGTCTAATGACAAGCTCCTCTTAAAACTCTGCTCCACTCTCGTGAGACCCCACCTGGAGTATCGCACCCAGGTCTGGAGCCCCTATTACAAGGATATGGATGTGCTGGAACGTGTCCAGAGAAGAGCCACAAGGATGATCAGAGGGCTGGAGCACTCCTCCTATAAAGACAGGCTGAGAGAGTTGGGGGTTATTCACTCTGGAGAAGTGAAGGCTCCGAGGACACCTTATTGTGGCCTTCCAGTATTTTAAGAGGGCCTACGAGAAGGCTGGTGAGGGACATTTTAGGGTGTCAGGCAGTGGTAGGA
This sequence comes from Eurystomus gularis, assembly GCA_013400335.1. Lineage (NCBI taxonomy): Eukaryota > Metazoa > Chordata > Aves > Coraciiformes > Coraciidae > Eurystomus > Eurystomus gularis. Next base: position 287,801 of record VZZY01014914.1, read on the forward strand.
CAAGGGGGAATGGATCAAAACTAGAGGTGGGTAGATTCAGACAAGATGTTAGGAAGAAGTTCTTCACCATGAGGGTGGTGAGACATTGGAACAGGTTGCCCAGAGAGGTGATGGAAGCCCCACCCCTGGAAGTTTTTAAGGCCAGGCTGGATGGGGCTCTGAGCAATCTGATCTAGTGGGAGGTGTCCCTGCCCATGGCAGGGGGGTTGGAACTAGATGGTCTTTAAGACCCCTTCCAACACTGACTATTCTATGATTCTAGTGGCTTTTTTAAGCTCAGTTATGCTTCTTTTGGGAAAGATGCAGTCCAGACTAGGAGATCTATATGCTGTAGAATTGGTCTGTCAGCTCTTCTGTAAGGCAGAGGCTGACTGAGTGTTGGAGCCAATCCTAGAATGAAGGAGATGTAATAGTTTGAATTTTTTATTAGTAAAGAAGCTGGCTACCACCAGACAGGCATCTTACTTAGCTTAGTCTCATGAGAAAGCATTTTCTGATTCATTATTCCTCCACAGTAATACATACTGTGCATAGGCAGCTGCCAGAAACATTAGGATGCATCAACATCAACAGGACTGAAAACTGCGTATTGTGAAGTTAATGTGTAAGTGAAAAACTGTCTTCATGGGGTGGTCCATTGCTGGCTGCTAGTCCCACAGCAACTCAGTCATCCTCCATTCTCAGTGTGAGATTTACGTCAGTCCCAGCTTGAATTGAAAATGATTGTGTACAGCATCTTCAGTGCATTTTTTTTTCTTTCCCTTCTGCGTCCTCCATGGAAACCCTGTCACCAGCACTACAAAATCTTCTCCTCTGTTACCCTCTGGGGCAACTGTTGTCTGGCTGTAACTACATCTTTGTGAGATCCCAGAGCCATGATCATCCTGCATCATGGAGATGGGCAACGATAATAAAATTTTCATTAACAGAAAATTGTCTCTGTCTTTGAGAGACAATAGAGCTCTATATTAACCTCCAGTTCCCAGTATGCTGGACCACTGTATTTTTTTCTTATTATGCTTTTAATTCAAGAAGTAATATTCTTCTATCTTCTATTATTCTGGAGCATGCTCCCTTTACTTCACCTGCTCCCCTCTTACCTCAATGCAGACGCTGCAGCATCTGGCATCACCCCTCCCTACCAGCTGGTTCATTGCTGCATTCTCCAAGGAATAAGTTGCTGTTTTCCAAAGACCCTTGAAATCTCAGAGTTTCACTTCTAACTTTCTCTTTCTGAGGACTCTAACCCCAACGTGACATTTATTTCTCTTTCTCTTAAAAACGCTCCCTCTGCAATTTTATCTGGTTCAATTTTACATTGCAAACTCTGCAATATCCTTTTGCTAATTCAGATGTTTCATCTGCATTGCATTCTGCAGAAAGTGGCTGTGAAACCCCTCATAACACAAAAATCTTTAGCTGAACTTCAAATTGGACTTGACAAATGAGCAAGAACCTCTTGCTGCCCCAGACTCATAGCAGAGACTGGAACCTGCTAGAATTTCCTGCTGCCTGCTGGAGGCAGATGTGGTCTGTTGAATATTTGGGAGAAACTTCTGAAAGAAGGATAAAGCCAGAAACAGCTGAGCCAAAGTTTTTGCCCTGAGTTACTTTTCTTTGGTGTTTTGGTTGCTCATGTGGTTGTTTTATTTTTCAAACAATCTTTCTGTTAATAGAGCTGGAAGCAGAAAGGATGAGACCTTGATGCTATGATGAAGGCAGCATTTTCATTTGCATTTTGGTGGGGGCTTCATCAGTTTACAGGGAGGAACAAAAGCAGCTGTGAATATTCATAGTGTCTGTTGTGTGAAGAATTGTGAGTGCTCATGTGGGAAAAACATTTCCCACAATTAGGTATTATTAGTCTCGGTGGCCAACATTTATTGTAAGTTTATCCTATCTGACAGAGTCTTGGTCTGTGATGAATCCTAGTGCTTCAGTCTTTCTGAAATTAACAGGAAAACAACATGAACAAGCATCTCTAAAGACCTTTGCTGCATATAAAATGCACCAACCATTTTAAAATCTCTTGGAACAATCTGCTTGGACAGGATGTTAATGCATTTACTGGAGGTGCTGGCATTTAACAGAGGAATTTACTTCCAGTATGGTACATAAAAGGAGGCAGGAGTCCTTGAAAGATACAAAGAACTTAAAAAATTAGAGCTTTATCTTTATACCATACTTAAAAAGACAAGTATATCAGTTCTTGCTTAAATTCTAAATTCATTTGCACTCAAGAGTGGATATTCATTAAATACCCCCTCCTTTTTATAAGAGATTGGATTAGCGATAGGCTCAGCCCTTTTATCTTAACTTTTGCTTTGGTACATAACATTTGGAGACTGACTGACTACACCTCTTTAGTGCACAAGATCAGAGAGGGCAAGAGCCAACATAGCTGTTTTGTCATTTCCATTTAATCTCTATAGGATTATCATTATTTTACTCATTAATGTTACACTGCCTGTCATCACGTTCACTGGTCTCTCTATTCAAGTTGGTTACTGATGGTACAGTTGGGTTCAATAGCTAATTACCTGTCAAATTAATCACCACTTCCACTTGTGAGACACATCTTTAGTGGTATAGAAAATGTATTGCATTTCCAGGGAGGTGGTTACAAAATTAACTAAAGGTATTTTGAATGTTCCACAGATTGGGTGAGATTTGTTGAGCTAGCCATTCAGTGCACTAAGAAATCTGTGGGCTGCAATTCAGAAGATCTTTTTAGTCTCCCATGCTTATTTTCTATGATTTTCTCCCAGATTTAAAAAATTTCCTTTAGTTCTCTAAACCAGCAAAGTCACTCTTGCCTACACCCTTTAAATTTATTTTTGCATAGGTGTCTGTCTCCATTGTCCACCTCCACCTTTTTCTCTCACCATGCTGCAATCTCTTCTCCCTGCCATACCACCCCCTGACCCCCCACCTCCCTTTTTTTTTTTCCCTCACATGTTTTTAATGCTTATTTTTATTTATTCTCTTTTGGGGATTTGCATTCAAAGACCACCTTCTTGCTCAGACACTCCCAGCCTCCCCTGGAGGCCAGGTGTCTGTCAGTCCTCCTAATCTTCCACCAACCTGTCCTTGCTTATGGCTGGAGAACTGGCTTCTCATCATACTGTCATAGCTGTAGAGGAGGGAGTGACTCTTTTACTGTTAGCCACCATTCTTTTTTCCCTCCCATTGTGCTTCTTCTCATCTAGCAATACCCATCAGTTCTGGACAACCAATGAAAAAAGTCATCAGGGTGGTAATTTCACATTTTCCAGCATGATGTTACCACCAGCATCTTAGGAGTTGAATCCTGAGTTAGATATGAAAGATAACAAATGTGTATTAAGATTATGTAATGTTCTAACAGGTTGTGCCCTTTTGCTAAAGGAAAAGGTTCTCTTATGGGCATGCCCTATGCTTTTTATAGAATAGCAGTGTAAAAAAAGGTTGCTAATTTTCAGTGCCTACAACAGTATGGGCATTTAAATGTATATATTCCCAGACGACAACCAGCATAACAGTGAGTTAAAGCTTTTAGGCTGTAAACCCACCAACTCAAGCCATAAAGGGGAAAAAAAAAAAAAGAAATCAAGAAATAAGGAACAAAGTTATTCAGTGCCTTTGTGCTCCACACAATTGTTCTTTATTTTGGCTACCTTTTACTCCCTCCCACTACCCAGATGTTTCACTTGCACCCATGAATTACTGCTTTAAGAAATCAAGGGAATCTGGAAACATATGAAGTGAACAGATCACAAATTTAGAAGAGGTTCTTATGACTACAGAAGTACAGAATTCAGGTTTTCTTTTTTTCCCCTCTGAAGAAAACATGTATCAAACTGAAAAACTAGCTCTGTATCATGTGTAGATTACTACTTAAGAATTCATTTCCCAAAGCTATGGTTTCATAACACTAGTAGTATATTCCACCTAACTAGCTTTTCTTTATCACTGCATCTTTTGGTGATCTCTGAAACACTTCTGTGATAATCAATTCAGACTTTTTAATTCTTTTTTTTTTTTCTCTAAATAAAGGGACTGGCAATTGTAGGGGAACAGAGCAAATTCCTGCCAAAATCAGTGGAGAGATTCAGTGGCTGATGAGACATAACTCATATGCCTTTTTAGTGGAGACCCTGCAATTCTAGGAGGGGATTCTGCATCACTCATTCACCAAGTCTCAAAGTTCAGAACACACTGAGACCCTTATTTTGTGTGTATATGAATGTGAGATGTAGTTTTAAAGAATGTATGGATCTGTCTGTTTGGGAGGGGGGGTTGTTTTGACTGTTGCTTTTAGAAAGATGATGTGTTTATTTGTATGGAATGTGAATAGCACTGTATGAAATTACTTATGTCTCACATAGAACTACTAAAAGCAATACATTTAGGTAATATTTCTTGATAAAGAAAAATGTAGTAAGCTTTTCCTACAATTAAAAAAAATGTATTTAAGTGTACAAATACCTCTAGTGATCCTACCTAATAATCTCTAATAATGATAAATGGTTCATGCAGATTTGATTTCCACTAGCCTTCTGTTCCCATATTGTCCTAGACTGAGTCAACTTCAGCCATTCCAAATCTCTTAAGAAGCTGACTTTGTTTGTTTGTTTGACAAAACCATCCAAAGAGGTGAGCAGGGCACTCTGGTTTTTAGAATTAAATCAGAGGGGATTTCTGGCATATATGTAAGGGCCAGACAGGCTGCAGACCACATGGAAAGTGTCCACCTCCAGCAACTCTGAGAGGGTGGGTAGCATGTTGCTGAACATGCACTGCTGGAGAAGCCTCTGAAACTGAGTAGTGAACATCACATCAGATATCTTGCCTGTTCTCTCGGAGGTGACAGCTGCAATTACAGCAGCCAACCTGTTTTGCCAGGGTCCGTGCATAGAAAAGCAGCCTGCTGGACCACAGCTTACCTGGTCCACACTTGAGGCTGGTCTGCTGCAAAGGTTTATATATTCCTATAAAAGCCTTCTTGATTTATCTGGGAAAAACATCAGTGTGCAGTGTTTAGCATGTCTGTATAGTTTTTCCTGAGTTGTGGCCTCAGGACTCAGTCTTTGATGACTCACTGAGGCTAGAGATGGGATCTTCAATCTTGCCCCAAAGAGCCTCAGACCTCCACTGAGCCACAGCACTTGCAACAAGCTCTGAAAAATTCTTGAGCTCCTGCAGCTTGTTTATTTACAAAACCACGTGAATATAAAGAACTTATTTGAGATAATTTGCTGTGACTTCTAAAATTCACTTGTAATTTCCTCTCTGAGTACTGTTCATTTGGACTCATGTTATACAGCCTGTTCAGAATCCTATCGAATCTCCATTTATTTGGGACATCGTTTTTGATGTCATGGCAATTAGGAGCTATGTAATTTTTCTCATGAATGGACTTAATCAGTCAAAAATACATTTGTGCCCACATTCCCACCAGTTACATTCCAGCCTGGTGTACTGTTCTGTTCCTTTCACATAAAACTTTAGAAGTACATGATGCAACTCTTTGGTTCCTTCCTCTTTGCTCACCACCTCCTCCAAGTCCACTCTGTAGTGTTATTTATGGTGTCTGGTTTGCTTTGACGCTCTCTTCCCGCAGATTTAAGTAGCCAACGTACTGCTGATGTGGTTCATCAGGAACTAATGTCTAGGTCCCAGGAAAGCAACAGGTTTGAGCAGCAGTACTAGAGACAGAGCTGGTAACAGCCATAATAGCTACAGGAAGAGGCTACGAAATGAATTGTACACTCTACCCACCTGCAGAATGGTTTGCTCTACTACCCAGCTCAGCCTTGTCAGGCTGACAACATTGTGTAAGGCTACCAAGCAACTGTTGTGATTGTTTGCCCTCAAGAAGTGCTGAGAGTCATTTGGGATTTTGACATTCAAGTTGGCAGTCTGGTGTTGAAGAATGGATCCTTTAGAAATTTGGTAAGGTTTCAGCACTGTCTGCTGACATCTGCCAACTAAAGATTTGGTGCTCAGTACCCAGGAGACAGATGAAGTTTTGAAAGCTGTAAATTGAAATTTCTTTTTTCTCTTTCCTGCTCAGGGAGGAGTAGGTGTGAATTTAAACTGGTGGAAACACGATATTTTTAGTATTGTATTTCTTAGTAATTTCTATTAACTACTTGTCCTCCTGCACTTACTCTTCCCACTTCATCCAATTTTAGAAAATAAGTCCATATCTTTCTGTCCCTGGTGAAATGACACACACCTAATGGAAGCATGCATATTGTTTTCAGACTCCTAGAGTTAGCAGCCTGCCAAGAGGTGGATACAACATTTTGAGATAACCATCTTTAGTCTCCAGAGAAAGGCTGATGCCCCAGGGTCTGCAAACATTCTCCTCTGAGTTTTAAACTTTTGTTTACAAAACTAAGATAAGAAGAAGATATCAAAAAAGAAAAGGTACCTGTAAATTTGTATCAAAATTAACTGGCAAGTACAGGGCTGTAGGGCTACCGACAGCTGTTGATTATACTGCTGTATAATCCTGTTGTTCAAGAGATGTCAATCACTCCAATAAATGTTAAGACACTAGGGTAGAAGGCATCACTTTTTCACTAGACTTGGTGCAGAATTGTAGACCTACCCTGTGGAACTGGGTCTACTGAAATTTTATTCAAAGGATGCTGTACTGGTTTCACTGGGATAAAATCATAGGCCACCCATGGTATGCGGGCCATTGGCAGTTTTGAGTCAGCCAGGAGACTAAGCTGGGAGGGGCAAAAACCAGGGCAACTGACCTGATCTGGTTCACAGGTGTATCCTATACCATAAAGGTCACACTTGTTATAAAGGGAGACTCCCTTTGGGGCTTTTTCTCTCATGGGTCACAATCCCTGGAGCGGCTTGCCCGTCATTCTGCTCCTGATAACTGCTGTACATTCACTAGGCTGAGTATAACTTCATATACTTTATATTGGCATTAATATTAGGGGTTTTTTTTTGTGAAGTCTGTTCTCATTTCAACCCATGGGTCTTCTCTCCTTTTCCTGATCCCTCTTCTTGGCTGGTGAGGGGCCATCAGGTGATAGAAAAACTGCTATAGTTTAGCCCCAGATATGGGGCTAATAATAATATAAAAACATATGTTTATTAAAAATAAACAGATGCCTTTAAAGTAACATGTTAAGCATCAGTTATATCTGAGAGGCACACTATGCTGAAACTCCATTGCACTGTGTATCTGAGGTATATTTGTGAAATCTCAAGCTCTCTGGCAACCCAAACACTTTGTGATAACTGGCTTCATGTCCTTCTGAGGCTATGCTTTGCAGCAAAGGAAACAGAAAACTAGCATTTTCCCAAAGGCTACCTCCTTTCCTAGTAGAAGGAACACAGGTCTAGAAAATTGACTGGAACATAGTATTATTTCAAGTGGTGTAATTCCTCTTTCAAATCAGCTTTGTAATGTCTTAAGACCATACACTCTGCTTGCACCTCTGCTGGATTTGACATTTTGTTACCTGAAGTTAGTTATACGGACACTCTGCTACAAGTTACTGCAGGAAGGGTAGGCCGCAACTTTTTGTTCTGAGTCCAAGTCTGCTCAAGAGTAGTGAGAAATTTTAAAAACAATAACTGTGTGCACCTTATTACCAGTATATAAAACAATTGATCTACTGAGGTAATGGGACAGATGGAGGGAAATCAAGTAATGACAGCTGTATCTTCTAGCACCCAATTTGTCATGCAGGTGTCATTTGCATCTAAGCCGTTACCATGTGTATGCTGATGGATAGGGTTGGTGCCTTGGTCATGCCTCGTTACACTAATGATATCAAAATATTCTTCAAAAAATGTGATTCCTTAGTGCCCCAGTTTCTTAAAAAACACTCAGAAGGGAAAATATCTGTTGTGAATAATATTTCAGGGAGCAAGCCCCAAATTTGATGGCAGAATCTTATTGTAACTGTAACCTACAACAAATACAAATGGTTTGGGGTATCACAACATTCTGAGACCTTCAGGCATAAAAGACATCTAGGCATCTGACTCTTATTTGTGCCTATTGGGGTTTTTTTGTATAAATGGCATCACTAGAAAGAAACTAGGAAAAGCAGCTTCCTGTTCATATAGGCACTTATGAGCAATGCAGTTGGTGCAAGCTTGAAGCAAGAAAAACTTTATTAAGACTCCATCTTCTCTGTTCTTTTTCTGTTATATCCAGCCTTACAAAGACTACATTGATAGAACATTGCTGTGGTTGCAAACTCAAGTACACAAAGACAGGAAATGACAACTAAATTCTCATGCAAACAATTTTATACCCCTTTCTTTCACAGTCATTTCTACTAGACCCTTACTTTATTTGATGTGCAAAAAGGTCAGGTGTAGACTTCACAGCATGCTTTAGTATTCTTATCCCTATTAGCCACATCTAATTTCTTCATCTAGACAATATTCGTTTTCATCTTGTATCCCAACTCCCCACCAAATCCCTTTTGTTCTTTCTGTCTCCTATGGAAAAAAATAAACTCACCATTGTTAATTCTAGTGTCCATCCCTACCTGGGCTGGAGTAGAGAGGTGTAACCAGTTTAGAAAAACTCAGTTTTGCTCAGGCAGTAGTGGATAGAAAGGAATAAGAAAATAATTTTTTACAAAATCATTTGCTGTCAGGTATCAGCAGATGCAAAGCCTGGTAATGATTCAAAGGAGAGTGAGCTTGCTTAGCTTCTGTGTTAGACTAGCAAAAGAAGAAGAAAAGGTCTAAGTTCACTTTATGGGTATAGATTCTTCAAGGATGCAGCTCTTCCCTTTTATCAACTCTCTACTAAGCACACAGATTTTTAAAGGCTTACATAAGTAAAATCCTTTTTTTTTTTTTAATGCTCACACACTGGTGGTATTTTTCAGTAGCACAATTCTGAGATGATTTTTTAAATCCATCACTGGTTTTGAGGTTCCAGTTGCTGACTACCCAGTAATATGTGGCCTACCACCTCTCAAACTTCTCATGGACTATACTGCAGAAAGAGGACTGGCACCTAATCTTTCCTTTCAATAAGCTAATGGATAAAAACAGGGCGAGACCCTAATATTACAGCCTACTAATTGCCATAGCAAAGCTACTACTGTACTTGGCATAAAGCCCATTCTCAAGGAGTGGTATCTTTTCCACCTTGATCTGGGAGAAGCTGAGGAAAAATAGTACCTCCTGCTGGTGATCACTTGTCTTGGCTGTATTTATTTTGCATTTGGTTATGTTGAATGGGAGAAGGTAGGATAAAGTTTCAAAAAGCCATTGGCATCAAGTCTGGCATCTGGTACTGGAAAAATCTCTCAAGTTATTCCCTCTCATTGAAACTGCTGTAATATCAAGCTGGCATAGAAACAATAAGGTAGCACATTTGGAAATATTGTCACCATAGGCAAAGGGCATCATGCCAGTATAATTTCCAGTTCTAGCACTGAGATCTTGTGTGTTGGTTGGAGAAGTGATGTTTAAAATTATTTTCCCTCTCTGTAGATGAAATTTGTCTTTTAACTGACTTAAACACATGCTGATTTCATTGGAAACTTTGCTGGTCATTTCTTTTGGGTGCTGTAAGAACTGTGAATTCTGATGCCATCCATGGTAGCAAAAGCTTATTCCTTTCCTCAGTACACAATCTGATCCAGACTGCAATTTTAAAGCAGCAATGCCAGCACCTGTGTGGCTGCCAAGTTCAGAAACGCAAGTACACACAGAGAGTGTAAAATATCTGTTGAATTGGTTGGGCTTTTTTGTATTTGTTGCTGGATTCCTTCAATGTCACCTTCAGATTCTGAAGGACTGTCCTTTTTCTGGGTCTGGCCTTGTCTGCTTGGCCTCTAGTACGTCTGACAGCTTTAGTTTCACCTAAGAATCAATGGAAAAAACCCTACTGTGTCAAGATACAGTCTGAATCACGCAATATTGAAGTGTTAAAGTACTTCTCTGAAAAAGAGGTGTTTAATGTTGACAGGTTCATTGGCACTGGTATTGGTCTTGCCTTGTTGCTTGATCTTAGCATCAACTTCCTTGTAACTGCTGTTGAGACTGAGGAGGATTATCCTTTTGTTACTGACAGTTTCACTGCTGAGATGGGTTGAACTTTCCTATTCTTTTGCCAATGTAGCAAGCCTAGATCATAGCTCACAACTTCTCAAATGCCAGCAAGAACAGAGAAACTTTCCTTTAGCTTTAACAATCTTGGCCAGAGAGCTGGATGCAGCACATCTTAGCCCTGGCCAAGGAACATTTTAGTTTATTCACATTACACTTCCGAGATATACAACCACTTACGGCCATTAAATGACTTCATGTTTGTATGCTTGGCTGTTAGGACTATGCTCCCTGTTTATATTCAGAACTGCGTACATATATTTCCACTGTGCTTTTGTCTGACCAGGACATGAAAGCAGACCTTCTTCTAACAATTTAGTTAAACTGCCAGAAATATTCATATTGGGCAGTTCTACTGTTGTGATGGCCAAAAAGCAAATAAGCCTGAGTCATTAGACAGGATCTGGGTTTTATTTTACCCTTCCTTCACTGGATAGTAGCAGCTATAATGCATTTCTGCTTTCTAGAGAGATCCTCTAGAAAATATTTAAAAGAATAGCCCCCACTGGGAAAAAAATATGGAAGTTCTAGAATCTGACTGATAATTATAGTCATTTATTTTTAGTAAAAAATATTCCTATTTGATTCATTATGTAGTGATTCTTATAAATAAGTTTAGGGTAATTTCCTTTCCTACAGTGCCTGTTTTTAATTCAGGTATTTTTTATATATAGATTCTAAAGGCCTGGCCTTAAAATTATTAAAATTATTTTAACACGTCTTGATATCATGCATTAACTTGTAATAGGACCCATGTTTTTATCATTCATCTGTTTTGATTTTGTCTACATTTTTTATTTACACTTACTATTTAGTCTTGTATAGAATTTTTTGGTAAGACTTACAAAAGCTTTAATATAAAATCAGCATAAATGTGACAAAGGTCAGATATGTTACTACTGACACTTTGGCTGCCCAAGGAAGCAATCCAAGCATTCATATGGCACCCTCCAAACATGCTTAACTCACCGAGCTAGGGACATCGGAGTTGACAGATGATGCTGGCCATAAACTGCATGGAACTTGATGGACATCCCAACATTGTTCACTTACTCATTATTAGACTTACTGCTGTTGGTTGTCTGAAGAGTCTATTTGACTGTAGGAATAACTCATTTGTCACAGGTTATTCCTACTTTCTGGCAGAAATACTCTGTCAATGATAGAAGGAGCCTTCCTGCTCACTTAAAGAAGACACAATCTTCAGCTACTGTAAGGCCTGTTTTCCTTCTAATTAGCATCCTGGCTCTGGGGAGGCCTGTATTGGTAACACCTTCAGAAAGTTAATGAAGCTATTCTGAAAACAAACCTTCCATGTATAAGACAGGCACTTCTAGTGGAAACAAAAGGTCTCATTTTGATCGAGTATTTTTCACAAGAGTAGTGAAAGGTGTCCTCAGATGAATGAAAATCTAAATGCCTACGTCTAAGATCTTGTGCTTTAATACTTCTAGAAAGGATAGCAGATATTAATTATACAGGTCTACAATTAATTTAAGGCTTTCCTTATTCTTATTTAGCATTCATACTGCAGGCAATAAATGAAATGTCACCAAAGAAACAGAGTAATGAGCGAGAGACACTGTATCTGCTACTTGCTTGGGAGCAAGGTGAAGCAGTCCCACAGAAACAATTACTAAAAAAGAACTTTGTAGAAGTGTGTGTGTGCGTATATATGTCCATATATATTTTGCCAGAACACAGACTGGGTCATAAAAGGATAGTTTAGATTGAATACCACTGAAATCAGTGCAGTGGCTCCACTGACTTCAGCATACCTTGACTTAGGCTTTAGAGTAACTTGTTTGGTTTCGCCTTCACAGACAGTGAAGTTTAAAACTTTTTAAAAGTTTGTCCAATGCTGCTTTTCTTTTCCAGAAGATTCTGTAAAGAGAATAACATGTGTTAATACAGAATAATTATGATAGTACATTATTTCACTGCAAACAGCATAGGTGTGAAGATTTCTTCATAAAAAAACCAACTAAACAAAAAGAAATTTCAAACACAGCACTTGTTACTTTTTTTTTTAGGATGCAGTTACGCATTACTAGGAGCTCTGGAAACACTAGCATTGACTTTATGGAGTATGAAATAAAGTGTTTTCTGAGTTATATAAGTTGTATTAGCAAAATAGTAATCAACTATTTCTATAAGCAGAAATACAGGGTTGACTTGACCGTGGAAGGTTCAAACTTAAAAAGTACTACCAACCTGAAATCAGATTAACTTCATGAAATTAAATTTGCACCATATTTATTCTGCATATCTTCACTAGTTTCTATGGTTTTAAAATCACTGTTTCTTAAAAAAGACCAATTGACTAAACAACCAAAAACCCCCACCCCCAACTATCTCTAAATGACAGAGTGAGAACAACTGGAAAGTAGTAACTGGCAGCAATAAAAAAAAATCCGAAGAAAATTGTCAGAGATATGAAGTAAACAAATAGGAAATACCCCTTTCCTTCAAGTTTTCTTTGATATAGGGCATAATGCTATGCCAGCCTCTAAGACTCTAGTCTTTACCATTTTTTGCATCTAGAAGTACAACTGAGTTCTGGGAGAAACCCACATGAAAATCAAAATACGTTAACACAAAACAATCAGTATATTGCCTGAAATCTATTTTTGCATAGAAGAGAAATAGTTTGTTTTAATAACTTAAAACTTTCAGAACGCGAAGGTAATTAGGTTTTCATGGCTTTTCTAGTTATTTAAAGGCATTCAGCTTCCCAATCTTTCCCCCCCCCCCCCCCCCCAGTTGCTATAGCCTCAGGGAATCTGGATCTTGCTCTGCTTTTCTTGTGTTTTTTTTTGTTTGTTTGTTTGTTTGTTTTGGGGGGGTGGTGGTTTTTTTTTTCCCCCCATTAGATTTTCATTTGCTGCCCATTCTAAACAGCATGTATAACAGCTTCTTTACACCCAAGAACTGGAAATTTATTTTTCTAGAGTAGATTAAATTTCACTTATTTCTCATCTGAAAGTCTTTTCTTACTACAAAAGATGTCAGGCAGCCTGTTCTATTGTAGTGCTGTATTCCTTGAAGTGGCAGATGATAACAAGAATCTCAAGGGTCTTTTGGTCTTACTCTTTATGCTCTGACAGTATGAACACTTGTGCAATTTGGCATCTACAAGTTAAGAGTGCCAATTTATGTACCAAGATTCAGAACCTTCTGCGTCGAAGTGGATCAGTTAACACAATACAGTCAGCCTGCTAAATCAGATTTGAACTTTCGTTCCCCATGAGAACACTCTGAATGGTTTATTTTATGACAAGTAGGTATTTCATCACCTCCCCACAAAAGCAAGTCTGGAGAACTTGGCTTTGTCCCATATCTTGAGTGTGACACTGCAGCATCAACCTCACTAGGTATTTTAAAAGGTGATTAACCACAGGAGTGTATGTGGAGGAATGGGGACAGAACACCTTCCTGTTTTTCAGGAATGCTTTAGCTTCTATTGCAGCTGGCACATAATGCACTGCTAGAGTAGTAAAGCACTATTCAGTCCTGTCTTAAACAAAGCACTGTCTTTTTCCTCAAAAGGCCTCATAGTGGTTGAATGCAGCTAGAACAATGAAGCAACTGTAAGAATGTACAAAGGACATCACTGGTGTTAAATGGGAGATGAACTTCATACACTCTAGTAAGTTGGAGTACTTGTGGGCCCTACACCTCCCTTTCATGTAAAATGGTTATATTGGAAATATTCCTGCTCTTTTCATCAAAACTGAGATAGTCTGTAAGTGTTTGGGGTCTTATGAACAGATTTAACCCTATTTTACCTACAGATGTTCTAGTGTAATGAAAGTACTATAGCCTGTCTGAAGTCATGCACTGTTATGCCTTTATCTCTTGTTCCAGTAAAGAAAAAAATGAGACCAAACACTCATGTGATAATTTTACATCAGTTTAACTTGATCATATAACACTATCACAAAACTGACATGTTCCTATTAAAAAGGAAAGGTCTAGTTTACCTGATTTTTTAAAAATAGGACTCTTAAAGCTTTTAGATTTTTCAACCTTATATAACTGTCAAGTCTTTTTAGACTATATACTTGACATTACTATATGTTTGGCTTTTTTTTTTTTTAATGTAAATAGACACCTCACTCCAGAACCTGCGTAGCTTCCAGAGAAAGTTTCCTTCTGGCTGAATGAAATCTGAAGTGCAAATATTTGCATCTAATTTCTTCTACCTGTCCTTGGCATAAGGATCTTTCTGCACTGCTTGTTTACTCTACATCCAAAGCAATTGCCACTTCAGGATTTTCAAGGACAAAGACTGATGGAGTGATTTTATGATGAATATGAAAAGATTACTCACTTATAGACACAATTTCTGAAAAACTTTATTATAGGTAGTCACTCCTCCTGTCCCTGTTAGTTTTTGCAACCTAGTGGTAATAATTTTCAGCCAGAGCCTCTGAAAAATGCTGCTCTGGGTTTGGACATCTGTTGTCCACTTTGAGTAGGTCAGATGTATCTGACAGATACAGAGCTTACCTTTAAGAAAGATATTTTGTTTTAGTATGAAGTTCCATCACTTTTCATGTATGGCAGTACATTAGATAATCATAATCATGCTGCTCCTGAAACACAAAAATTTTTGTGGGTGCTGAGAGTTCCCTGCTCTAATAGCAGATAAGAACATTAAGAACCTGCAAAAATTTTTCAAGATTTTGCAGGACTGGACTTTGACAATTTACTAGTTTTTAAGACATAGCATGAGACTAAAGAAAAGTGAGACTGCTGAGAATTCCAGTAACGGGCAATAGACAATCTGGTTTTATTAATAATGAAGCTGCATACACAACCCCGTTTCCTCCTCCTCCATACATCCCCAGCAATTTGTTCACTGTGACTGTCACCAAAGCAGCTACAATCCTTCAACAGTGCAAGAAAACATTACTACATGAAGGCTGATCCTTTAGCTTCACTTAAGAGAACGGACAGAATAAGTCACTTCAGTATAGCTCACTTCTGACTTTGGTTTGCTCATGAAAATAGCTTCACACAATAGAGATCAATTTGTATGTTACCATAACTTCTCCAGAACATCATTCATATCAGAATTGTTTTCAGATCTGCAGAGCTGTGGGATTTTTTTTCCCAAAATGCTTTCCAAGTTATCATAATATGTCAAAATTTGCAGTTAGCAACACTTAAATGGTACCACTGGTGTGTTCGACTTCATTATTTACTTCATCTGACATCACTCTTGACTAAAGCATTAGGAAGTAGGCGTTGCTGGCAACAGAATACTAACCTTGATGGAACAATGCCTTAAGTCTGGCAAATACTATCCTTGCCATGAATAACCTGTTACAGAGTTCAAAATATTTTGGTACAGCATACTGCAAAACATAACTTCTGCCCACAATAAAGCAACTTCTGAGTAAGTTACAGCATTTAAGCAGTTGATGTAACATGAGAAATTAGCATCTGATACCTTTCATAAAACATTATTTTTTCTCTTAAACCATTCCCTTCTGGGAAAAGCATGCAATAAGTACTTAATAGTATCCCTATTATTTCTACATCCGACTATTTACATTGTTACCCAAAGCACGTGTGTACTTCCCTTCCTTTCCAAGAATGGATCAATGTCTTCTTAAAATCGAATTGCGTGCACATTTGCTCCTCTAATTCCCGTTCTCCCTGTGCTCCTCTCGAAATTTCAGGCACTCCCTCCACCCATACACACGGTTTATCATACGGTCCTCTCCGTATGGCAATGTATTGCACCGATCCATTTCACACCGCGAATGGACTGAAAGAAAGATGATGAATAAAAAGAACAAAACAGGAGCGTTGGTGGTTGCTTTATGCCAACGGCAGGGAAAGAAGGGAGAAGAAAAAAGATGCATTTCTCACTTCGCGCTCAGCGGTTACCAGCACGCAGGGAAACAGCCCAGGGACAGCCCCCACCGCATCGCTCCTGGCGCGTCAGCGGTGGTGGAAAATCGGCTGGCCCAGCGCGCAAGTCGGGAGGCCGGGCGCCGCTTCGCCTCCCCGACGAGCGCCTGAGGCGAGGGC
>VZZY01014925.1:0-61467 GCA_013400335.1 Eurystomus gularis
CAATTCTGTGATTCTGTGTCTGGGATTATGTTGCGGAAAACATTTTAAAGAGCTTTTATTCATTAATTAAGCAAAGGCAAAACTGCAAGAGATGTTACAATATCTGCCAGTGCTTGCTAGTAAAGGGCAAGTGTGTTGCTTTGGAGTCAGCTGCAAAACATTCCTTGACTTGGATTATTAATGTGCATTGCAATTGGGATAGTCTTTCTGTGCAGTTGACGACATATAAAATTCCTGTCTCAACTCCACTTTGAAACTATTAGGGATTGTACATACACTTACATATATTGAAGGCACATTTCAATTTAGGGATCAGAGTGAGGAAAAACAGCCGGAATTATTTCTCACAGTCATAAAAGCCTAGAAATTTATATCCTATGAAATGGCTGAATTGTTGCTTACAAAAGTAAGCTCATTTATTTAGGGCACTAGAACATTAATGCAAAATGAAATGGTCTGAATCAGGGATTATTAGTAGAGAGACAAAGTTGAATGCAAGCTCATTTTAATCTGCACTGCGGCAACATGCTTGTGGTAGATTTACCTGTTCCTACAGAAGCTGGACTCCTAGAAAATTAAAGAGAATAATAGATACTTTGCAAATGTGTTAGGGTACTTTGCTTTTGATTTTAGTGGGCAGCTAAATAGTTCTAGATGATTGGTGGTACTCTTGGCATATTAATTGTGACAGCTAAGGAAAACAGTGTACAATGCGAGTATTTAGCATCGTGCCAATCCTGATAATTTAATTTAAAATGCCTAATGATTCTGCAAAAAAAGTTTGAGTACCATCACTTTCCAACCCCAGTATAACACTGGCAGCTTTTCCCCATCTGCCTTTTTTTCCGAAGAACTTTCCTGCTGGGCTACTAAATGCACTACAACTTTGTATTTTTTTGCAATATTAAATATGAATTAGGAGACACGCAGTTCAGCCTTACTCATTTTTCCTTGTTTTGTGCTACTGCTTTTTTCCCTTTGTGTACAAGCAGGAGAAAATGTGTGTTGCATGTTGAAAGGAACTATGTGGAGAGGAGTGACAATGAGAGCTTTTTCTCATCAGAAACTGCTGATGTGTAACCTACTCTAGCTTCAGTATGTTTTCAGATACAGGCTTTTGCTTGACTTCTCTGTCTTACCATCCCTATGCAAAGCTGGAGTCCCCAGTATTCTTCCTACCTCCCTAAGTTTTTGTAAGTGTGATTTAGCTGGGCAACACTTAATTAAACTCTATTTCCTCTCTTTATGCCTCAGGTATTATTATGCAGCTATCTTCAAGAGGTAATTTGTAGGCTGTTTATCAAAGCTGTGAATTTTATAATATCAAAGCCATGCTATTCTGCTGTCACTGTAATAAGATGTATTGATATTTCTTATGGATAGAATTTTCTCTCTGTGTGTGGTTGCTCTGCTGAATGTCATGAGCTTTCAAACTAAAAAAGTAAACCCCACAACATCTACATTATTTAGTCATATTATCCGTTGTCTTATCCACCTTCATAGTTAGGTATTACTGTCTAAAAAACAGAACTTCAGCACTCTAGTACTTTGACTGCAACAAGAAAACCACTCCATTCTTTATCAAACAGTGTTACTCGCAGCACTCAACTGGTATTTCTGATATGAGGCATAAGGAGAATGACAGCAATGCCCTTTCGAACTGTGGGAGATAGAGGTAGTCTCTGCTGTGGTTCCAGAGCAGCACTGTTTATGTAATTCTAGAACTGGTCAAGGCCACAGATTTTTGTTATCTGTGTATAAGAGTTGTTATAAAGTTGTTTTTTTTAAGGAGAGGGAGTTCTGAATAAAAAACAGTTACTGTATAGAAAGTAGATGTTTTCTTTGATAGAACAGAAAATTACTTGGTGATTCTTTTCTGTATAGTTTCACAGTAGTATGGAGTATGATTACAATGTTTGTTCTTAACTGTTGTGTATAGCTCTGATTTTCTTTCTTTCTTTTTTTTTTTTTTGTAATTTGCTCTTTTTTCATAATTCTTTCCCCTGCATTCAAGAGGTCTGCTGAGATTGAATATCTAAAGTATCCAAAATGCAAATATTAAAAAATGAGCATGGAAGGAAGTATGGAAAAGACCAATAGCAAACAAAATTACCAAGCCTAACTCCTGCTTCCTTTTTCTTTAGTTTTTCTTTACTTTAAATTTTAGGAAAGTAGTAGGGTGGGAAAGGAGTGTATTGTAGACATAATACAATCGGCAATTATTTAGGTCATTTTAATTTTAAAGGTTAGAATATGCAGTATAGCCATTCATTAATGCTAATGTCTGTGGCAGCATTGTAGCAGCCCTGTGGTATTTCTGAATGCAAAATTATTCTTGAATATTCAATCCAAATTTTTTATAGCTTTTTATTTAAAAATTGTAGATTTTGTAGTTCCACTTCTATGTTTTGGGGCTATTTTTAATACTCTTTTTTTGTTGGTTTTTTTTTTAGAAAGTATTAATTAATTATTTTCTTGGCATTATGACCAATGACTGATGTTTCTGATCCTCTATTTATATGGGCAACCCAATTCTTGACTTGTTTCTTCTTTGAATGAATGTCTACAAAGATTCTATATTTGGTTCATGTGTAACTCATGTACACGAGACTAGATTTTTTTTGAGTACTCCTGTAAATACTCTGGCTGTGAATGCTACTGCTGTTGAAAATTCCTGGCATATGCTTACCCTTGCTTACCAAAGCAAAACGCAACCCCAAATTCAATATTTCCTCAGAGCAAATGCAGTTATGTGCTGGCTGCAGAATTGTTGATAAGATAGTTGTAGCTAGGCATTTTGACAGAAGGTACAGTATCTCAGAAAGATCCTCAAAAAACTCGTCAGTCTGTCCCACCTGCGCTACCCTGTAATCTCATCTGCTACCTCAGTGACTGTAGGCTCTGGTACAATCCCATAGTCAAATCCAGAGGACTTTCTTGTCACCAGCCCTCTGTTCCTTTCCCTCCTTACTACTTGGTGATGCTGCCCTCAACCTTCTCAGGCTGTGAAAAGGAACGTACACTGATCATTGTTGAAGTGAACATTGAACATGAGAACACAAACCTAAATCCAGAGGTGGTCTTGGTTGCTGGAGATCGCAGAATAGCTCCATGCCCCACAGAAAATGTGCAGTATATCTTCAGCCACTTACTAGCATTGTCCAATTACTTCAGTCTCATGATCAGAGAAGCTGAGGATATGTTTCAACCTCTCCCTGGTCAGCTGTCCCAACCTTAGTTAACAGAGAATCAAAATGGTCACTAACTTTATCTATGTTGGTTGTACTGTTCTCAGCTAAGTAGCAAATGACAATGAAACCTGTCACTTACAAAGAGAATTCACTTCTTAGTTGAGGAAAAATACAGATCTGATTTTCACTTCACTCGAAATACAGTGATACTACACTTTTTGCATTTCTTCCTGAGTCTTGGATTCTGTACAGTCACCTTATTCAACACCTTGAGCTGTTGGAGTAGCACAACCTGTTCTGAATTCTGGAGTTTCACTGTCATGAATGATGTGTTAAATACTGAGGGCATACCAAGATGTTCTTCAGTACTGGATGTAATCTAGAGTTTCACTTGCATTGGGCTGACTACATACAGAAGAAGGAAGTCTAGGATTCTCAAATGGGGCTTTTGCTGCCAGTTATCTAAGTAACAAAAGAGAAGCTAGAGGTATTTGATCAGCTCAGGAGAGGAAGTTATACAAGGACAAAACAATTAAAAGTAGTCCTGCAGGGGAGACTACAAAAATATTTTAAGAAGATCCTAAAATGCTCCCTTGAATTAACTCCTTTAACTCAGTCTTTCTATGTAGCAACCAGAGGCTTTGAGCTGAGAAAGCAAATCAACTATGAGATTATTGTAGTGTTTGTGGTGAAGTATGCATTCAGGAGAGAGAAGAACTTCAAAGAGAATTAGTCACCACCTTTCAGTTGTGTTAATTTGCTTAGTTGATTTGTAACTCTGTTTGTTCCTCAAACATCTGTCTGTTCTCGCACAAATATTCACGTAGACTGTGAGAGTACATCACAGTGAAGAAATGGTTGTTGACCACAACAAAAGAGCAAGTCCAGCTTAGTGTGAGACCAAATGCTGGCACGTGCTCTGTCTCTTCTACAACAGAGCTTACTTATGTGAAGGACAAATGCATTCTCATTTTGTGACTGGATTTTATTTCTCCTACTCTTTGATCTTCTATAAATTTGGTCTTGGGAAGGAAAAAAACGTAACTTCAGATTTATCTGTACACCTAGCTTCTCTCTGACTGCCCTTTTTGAGAGGCTACTTTAGTCCCCTGGCTTTTAGGCCTGCCTGCCATGTTCTTCAGCACACAGTCCTGTGGATCATCAGCTCTGAAGACAATTGAACAATCAAGTTGTTGCTTCTAGAGGCTCCAAACCAGCTGTTTCTGAGAAGCCAGGAAAAACTTCAAGGTTGCTGTTGTCAAGGTCTGTTGTTCTTGATCCTAGGTTTGTTATTCCAAGACCTGTGCCTGTAAGCATGTTTCCTTTGTCTCAAAGGATTATGATGCCTGTGACATTTTCTCCTCTGCAAGCATCTCAGACAGACACCTGTGATTTTCACAGGTTGGGTGTTAGCACCAGTCATCTCTTGTCAGGCCACATAGCTCAGAACTGAACATCTCATCACTGAAGCTGCTCAGGATGTTAGTTCAATGTTGAAATCTGCACTACTAAGCTTCATGAAAGGTATGATGTTCAGGTAGCTGCCAGCTCCAACTCCATTTAAAACAGCATGAGGTAAAATTGGTACTCAGCAGATCCAAGCCCTCAGTGGATCATTTTGTCTCTGTTTCATCTGTGTCCTTGAGAAGAAGCCAGGGTGCCCTCTCCAGTCACTTCTTCATCACAGATCTCATAGGAGGAGGCAATACACTGAGCCATTTTCAGAAGATAAAACAAGGGACATTTTCCTTACAGCAGGAGTTCATCTGTTCTCAGTGTCCTGTGGTCTTCAGGAACCCTATAGGCCTTGGATGTCTAAGTCTCACTGGATTGTGAATTTCTTTCAAAGAAAGTTATCTTAAATAATCCTGTTGTTCCAAGGTCTCCCTCAGATGAATTGGAGTACATGATTGCCTTTCATACCTCTGTTTTTTCAGTGTCAGTCACTAGAAGGCAAGGAGTGCTTCAGGAAGACCTCTTTTAGTAATGTTGCCTCTCCAAATTTGAGGCAGTCCTCGTCAGGTGCTTTCTACACTTAGTCTGCCTCCTAAGATACGGTTTAAGAACTTATCAAAGGATAAGTTGCAAAGATAAGTAATCAAGGATAACTCAGGGGAGGTATCACAACTTTTTTAACATACACACAACAGCATTAGAAAAACTCATCTATTGGCAGAGTGCTGTATGCACACTGAAGTCATTGGGCACAATCTCACCTTACCCAAAAAAGGAGTAGAAAATACTGCTAAGTCACAGCCAAGGAAGAAATCTTGGATGGTAAGATTTAAGCAATGACCCCTACAGTGGGGATGCATGAAAGATGTTATGCTTCCGCTGACCCTGTGGCAAGCAGCTGCTAAATGAATGATCTGTTT
This sequence comes from Eurystomus gularis, assembly GCA_013400335.1. Lineage (NCBI taxonomy): Eukaryota > Metazoa > Chordata > Aves > Coraciiformes > Coraciidae > Eurystomus > Eurystomus gularis. The sequence continues at coordinate 5,567 of VZZY01014925.1, forward strand.
GCTCTCCTACCCCAATGCCATGTTCCCGCTTCTCTACTTTGAATTGGATCAAGTGATTTTATGACTAGAAGCTGAATTGATGTATCTTGTTGATCCATCAGAAAACTTGCCTTCTGTTTTTCTGTGTTGGTAGAGTTAGTTTTCCACAGGATGAGCTAACTGAAAATTCACCATGTAATTGCATAATTTACTAAATCTAACACAGGCAGAGAGACAAGAATCCTTGACAGAAGAATGCAGAGAAAGAGAATTGTTTTGGCTGTAAAATCTATTCAAAGGCTCATATCCAAAAGTGAGGTAACCAGCGTGCAGGGTCTCAGACTTTAAATCTGACTTTCTCCTGAGGGCCCTTTAAAAAAAGGAATTTGAATTTTTTTAAAATTCAATTTGTATTTGAAACTGAATAACCTATTTGTTAAGTTGACCATGAAAAACCTTGTTATATAATAAATATATTACACTTTGTTTGTATGAATATTACTGCTGGTGGCTCACTAGGTTTCATCTCTTTTCTTATGGCTTGGATACCCCCCCCCCTTTTTTTTTTCATACTTATTCTGTCCTAGTCATGCACTCAAAGACTGTATAACAGATAGCTCTCTTTTGAATCAGAATCTTATGAATTTATTTTTTGATGTGTCCATTTATATTTACCTAAGTTATGAAAGGAACTAATCCTGATGCTTTTCTGATGCAACTGTGTATCATGTAGTCTCTTGTGGTGGTGCTAGTTACTAAAAAATGAGAATAAAAATTAATTTAAAGGAAAGACTCATTACATTTTTAGACCTCACTTTAGAATCTGAATATCTTTGAATGTGCAGCAGCTGTTCTATGATCTTCTCAATCAAATACTAGATTGCTGAAAATGAAATGAAATAAAGCAATTTGCTCTTTCTAGCCAGCAAGAAATGAAATTAGGTCAGATGGCCCAACCTGTAAATATTCGTATCCTTGTCCTTTGAATAAAACAAAACAAAGCAAAACGCAACCCCAAATTCCTTCTGCTTGGCTTGTCATGTGTTTTAAGGCTACAGTGCTTTGTAGCCATGTACTGTGTTATAGCATTTGAAAGGGTTTTTTTCATGTACTTAAAAGATTTAGCAGTAGAAACACATATTCTTCCTCAAATATATATAGGAAGAGAGATGAGAGGAAAAATGTATATTTGCCATAGATAGGTATACACTTTTAGAAACACTGGAAACAACTAATGTTCTGAAAAGCCTGTAAAACCCCAAATTTATCTTTAATTTTGATGGTTTTGTATAGTAGAAACTGAAATATGGAAACTGTTAAATGACAGTTGTAAACTCCTTACAGTGAACATAGCAAATATATCCCTCTGCCAGACCACAGGGTGAACTCTAGGAATGTGGTGGTTTCTCTGAGCTGATCTCAAGGACCTTTGCTCATGCTCTGAACTGGGAATAACAATTGTGTGGGCAGCAGCATCTTACTGAAATAATTCTTAAAATTTCTTCAGTTGTGACTCCAGGAAATTAATCTCATCGGTCACATGAGAAGAGTAGTTAGAATATAGCAGGACACTGCCATCACAAGTTGTCCTTTTTCCAGATTGTCAGTGAGGGTCAGTGCAGTAAAAGATGTTACAAAAGTGAAAGTTCTTTTTCTTCCTTTATTTTGGAAATCTGACAAGGACAGGGTGTGCTCTTGCCCATTAGTGTCGTATCATGCTCCACAACTGGAAGAAGTTACCCTCATATTCAAGTAAATTATTTTTCTGTGTACACCAGTGGGTGTCCCCTTATTGTTTTATTTCTGTATCCCAAAATACTTTCTCTGTGGCTTGCTCAGTAATGACTGCTGAGTAACATGTATGCTACTTTATTTATTCCCTGTTGTGTCCTACTGAATTGTCTGTTGCTTTAATTGTCTGTGCCCCTGTGGGGTATTACAGAATGTGCTCCAGCATAGTATGGTGTGAGAAGGGCTTGTTCAGCCTTTCTCTTCTTGACTCTGCTAGGAGATCTGTACTTTCCTTAGGGATTCCTGTGGTGCCTTTCTTCTTTGGTGATGCAGTCACCATGTGAGTCATGTAAGGAAGAGAGTTAAATATTAGGACATGGTAAGGGTAGGTATAAGTACCAGAAAGAAATTCTGGGGTAATTTTGAAGTTTGCTAGAGGTATTTGTTTTAGATTTGGGAGGACTGAAAAGTGGGAAAAACACATGATAATGTGAAAGAGGGATCATATTTTCAGAGTATTACGAAGAAATACTAATGGAAGAAAGGTAGGACTTGGACCATGCAGATGCTGGATAAGAGAAAAGGGATGCTCAGGAAAGACATAGAGGGAGATTGAAATATCTTAGTGACAGGCACAGCAATTACAACAGAATGGTAGTTGGGGGCAATAAAGGATTGCATAACAAAGGAAAATAAGAAGAAAAGGAAATAGCATAGTTAGAATGGAGAAAGATTTCCAATAAGATGGACATGGAAAATAAAAATAAATGGAATGTGCAGAAAATTAAACACTTTTTCCCCCCACATTTTATGTAAAAATAGTTTAATGAACAGCTCAACTATAATGGTTCTTAAGAAAAAAAGGGAAAAAAAGATTGTGGCAAGTTGAACTGGAATACATGGGATACATATTAGACAATAAGAATAATGTCAGCATTCGTAGGAGTTGTGGAGCAGCTGTTCTGCATTGTTTGGGTTTAACTTCCATTCTAAACAGATTTGTCTACCTGTCTGGTGATCAAGTTTCTTCTTGATAAAATTTCATGTAAGGTCAAACCAAATGTGGAATCAGTGCAATCTTCTTATCCAAAGCTTCATTGCAAACACTTTGGTAGAATGTCCCTTCAGAGCTTGCACTATTGACCAGAAAAGGTCTAGGCAGGGAGAGGGCATGACATGCAAGAGGAAGAGGATAATAGCAGATGCAATATGTCACTGTGTGCATGCACCACATGTCATGCTGTATGGTCCTTTTCAGGAGGAAGTAAATGAGGGTGTGTTTTTTACTCCATGCCTGGTTCTTTCCATATGGCCATAGATTAGATTGTGTCAGCAGCCAAATGTCTAGTTGTACTGAGAAATTATCTTTTGGCCAGGCTCTTAATTAAACCAAAGATATGAATTAAGATGTTTACATCATAAATGCATAAAGTTTTAGGATTTTAAAATCAAATTTCTGGTTATGAGATGTTCCAAATATTAAAGCACAGCAAGCCATTAAAACCACTTTTTACTACCGTACAGAAGGTCAGTGCACTGTAGTAGCCTAACACTGCATTTTCTTCTGCTGCTCTGATAGCTCCTCTGTGTCTGCTGCCATCAGACATACAAATCAAAATTTTTGAAGGACTCATCTTGCTGCAGCAAGATTAGGCAGATTCAGCTGTGTTATCAGCTTCAAGATTGCCCTGTGCTATATGTATTTAGCTATTGTAATTGCATTGATGGTAAACAGTAAGCTTGCTGCTTTAATAGGTGTGTGCCCAGGCATGGGAAACTTCAAGTCTTCTTTTTTTTTCTAGATTTTAAAGGAAATTCGTTGTCAGAAGTAGGCAAGGGATGGGGCACTCATGCCAGAGCAGGTGGCTGCCCCCAAAGAACTCAGTGACTCTGGTGGTGATCAGTCACTGAGAGGTCCATAGCCCACAGAGGAGGCCCACAGTAGTTGGAGAAGTTTGTGGAGTACTGTCTTCCCTGGGAGGGGTGCCAGGCTGCACCAAGGAAGGACTGTGAGTAGTTTTCCCCCTGAGGGTGGCAGAAACAACATGGGGTAGATTAGGACTGACTGCAACCCCCATTCTCTGCCCCGCTGTGTCTCCGAGGGGTAGAAGGTAGTGAATCAGGAGTAGAGTTGATCCCAGGAAGTGGAGAGGGATAGGTGAGGGTGTTTTTAAGATCTGTTTGTATTTATCACTATCTTACTCTGATTCAGTTGATAAATTGGTAGTGGTTTTGTTGTTTAAATTAAATTGTTTCTCCAAGTCAAGTCTGACTTTTGCCTGTGACTGTAATCAGTAAGTGAGACCTCCCTGTCCTTTATCTTGACCCTTGAGCCTTTTGTTGTATTTTCTCCTCCCCATCCCATCAGAGGCAGGTAGGAGTGAGCAAGGGGCTGTGTGGTGCTTTGTTGACGGCTGGGTGGGCTTAAACCATGACAACTAATTTGGATCCTCTCTATGATACGACATACTCAGTTTTGTCCACTATCAACCCAAAGGTTTTGCTTGAGAGAAACTGTTAAAAGACATCTATTACCATTGTAAGTAGCCTTGCTGTTCCTCTAAAATTACATCTTAGCCTATGGGTTTTGGGTTTTTAAATTTTTTTTTCCCTTTTTTTTCTGAGACATACTGATATGAAATACCATCTGTGTCTTTTTCAAGGCTTTTAGCACCTTTTTTGGGTGAATTCTTAAGGTACAGGCAGGAACTGTTAGTTTGTTTATGACTTTGCAACTGTTCAAGGTATTGCATCTTTCAGAATCTGCTTCTAGTGAAGCTTTTCCATAAAATGTTACTTGAATGATAAAAGCAGTAATTACAGTACTTAAAAATGACAGTCTTATGTGTTTTTAGTGAAAGCATGCAAAATTATGGTTCAGAGTTGATTATTTTATAATAGCCTCTAATTACATTATTGTTTGCAAAAACAGGGTGGTGTTTATACTTGCAGCAATTTGAAAACTGAAATTTCCCTACATAATAGCCTTGTTGGAGTAAGACAAAATTGACCCCAGCAAAGCGTCTAGCCTGGGGTAACTCCAGCATAGTGCCTTTGAGTAAGAGTGAAGAGGAAGGAGGGTGTGTTCAGCTGCAGGCTGAGGCATGTCAAGGTTTGTTTGGAATTCAGAGCTCTCCTTTCAGTGATACTCAGTGTGTACTTAAGGTAGGAGCACATTCATCCTGGTCAATTTGAGAATTACTGTAATTTTCTTTTACTACACTGTTCCATGCCTGGTAAATTGCTTTACAGTACAAAAATAATGTAACACAATGCCTTTGTCTCTTCCAGGAAGACTTTTGGTTGCTGAAAGACATGACTGAGTGGCAATGAATAAATCCCATGATATTTCTAAAAGGACAGAATGATAAAAAATAGTAACTTGTCTCTCCTCACAGTATTAGCTGAATTCTCTTTGTTGTTGTTAAATTTGACTAACACAGTAATGCTATTAAGAGCATGTCTGAGAAGCACTTGCATGTTTGGAGAATAATAGTTTTGTATACTGATCTATAGACTGAGTCCCCTTCTTTTTGCAACCCTTTTCCTGTCATCTCTTCCAGGGCTGTTAAAATTCAGCTGCATATCCACACACAAGCTCTCTGCTGTCCTGTGAATTGTCCAAGAGGAGCTGTTCGGCAGGAAGATTTGTGGGGTTTTCTGATAAACCTTAAAATCCTACACACACAAAAAAATGGCAGGTAGTAGCATGAATAGAAGTTATATAAGATTTATTGGATGGAAAATCTAGAGATATTTTCATCACCAGCATAATGTAGGTGTCCAAGTACAGTATGATGAAGTGTCAGTGTTCTTGTATCCTCCATAGCTCCTGTTGTTTCTGTGCACTCGTGAAGGATAGCTGCAATACAGCCAAAGATAGTGCAGTATGAGTAATGATGGCCCTGTCTTCACTCTGTATAGATACAATACTTGTGATTATATGCATTACCAAAATACTGTCTTCTTTGAACCCCAGTAAAATACATAACAAGGAACAGCTGTTGAGTATATATGAAGAACTTTTCTTTACTCCTCTCTGTGGTCTGGTCAAATGCCTAAAGACATGTTGTTCTTAGCAGAGAATATTTGACAAAGTGTATCTCAGAAGAGTGGGTTTCAGTTCAACGTGTCTTTCTCCCAGGCTTATGTTTGCTATGGGAAATCATCTTGACCTTTCTTAATCCCAAGATTTGGACTACAATTTTCTGTAAGGTGCAATAAAATAGAATATGAACCAATGGATATTAATATTTAATGAAATATCAGCATATTTTGACAGGTGTGCAATAAGTTCTGCAGTATTTAGTGGTTTACAGATGAATTAAATGGTGGAACCAAACTGTTAGTTTCTCTCATAAGAAGTCTGATTGTCCCTCTGTACTATGATTGGAGTTCATCACTGTCTGGAATAACTTTACATAGCTTCTTCAAATATACTACAGAAATCATAGGGCCAAATTATTTTCTAGACATTGAGATATTTCTAAACATATATAGCATATTGTACTACACAAGAAAATTTCCTAATCTTTTAATGTGGGCCTCAGCTTCAAGAAAAGATTCTGTGGAAGCAAGGATGAATTTATGAGCTTGCTTTAGGAATGGATAGTTAATTTACCATTTATTTTTGCAATTGCATCCAGATTTGTATGTGTTTGATTATAGTTTTACCTAAGGACCAGAGGTTGCAAAATTCTTAGATATTAGAAAAGTTTTATTAAGTTACCTATCCTTCTGCCTGCTACTGCGCTGTTCTCCACAGGCAATTTTCCAGTGCTTTGTCTAATTTGCTTTTAAAATCCCAAAACAAATTGTGCTTTTGCCACTTCCTATGGCAAGATAGTATGCAGTAAGTCTCAAACAACCATATATATAATTTATTTTAAATGTATATGATGTCATCAAACTTTATAATCCAGGTAAAATTCAAGCAGAAAAAATATTTATATTTGTTCAGACAACTGGCATCATGGTGATGTGCTCTTTTTCATAGTATAAATTTTATACCTCAGTGCACAGCAGCTGCCTATATTACAATGTTCACAGGAGACTTATGAGATAGATTTATGTAATACAGCCATAATTTACCATCATTAATATGAAAATGTTTTATCAATTACCTAAGCAAAAATACCCTGCAGAATTTATATCTTTTAGTTATTAAAAAGTAGTGACTATCTTAAATTAGTTATTGGAAATAAAGAATTCAACAACAGAAATTAATCACTGTCACAGCCTCGTGCATGTCTTGTGGATGCTAGGCTATGTAGAACATTTGTTTGGAAAAGGCGAAAATGTTATAATGATACCCTTAATAGAAACAGACAATCAAACAAATCTTAATTTGAAAAGGTTTTTGTAGTCATAAATCAATGGCACTGTGCTCTAATGGAGGAAAAACATCTTCATAACTGTATGACCTTGGTGCAGAGAGCCACATTCTGGGAGGGATATGCTCTCATCAGACTTTTTTTTTTTCCATTTCAAAGAGAGAGGACGTTTTTGCCAAAATACAAAGTTAAAGACAAGCATTGTAGCTCCTGGTGAAATAATTTCATATTCATCCTTACATTTTGTGGCAATTAAATATGCAATTCACCAGTGTGTTAAGATTATCTTTCTCTGTGTTAATAGATACCTTATGGTCATTTGCAATGTCACTCAAGCCAGCACGAATTAAAGGTTAATATATGTTTAACATAGATATAAAGACCGACGTGCTGATATCTCTTAGATTGTTAGGGTCATGAGTACTTGGACTGAACAGAATGAAGTCATAATAATAATACCTCCAAGGGGAAAAATGTAAAATATGGAACTTAGGGTGCACAGACATCAGTTAAAGATGTAGTGTAGCTTAGCTGCCATTTAGGCAATCCGCCCATACTATCGAGAGAGGATTTGTTTTTGCATACGTATATATACTAAATATATGAATCACATTTTTGTTCCCATTGAAAGGGAGAACATAGTAGAATATTGAGCAAATTAAAGGCGGAAATGATGAAGATATTTATCTCCATCTTAAGAAGAGATTAGTATGAATTTAAACGAATGAAGAACTGGATAACAAATTGATATATTAATTGTAGTTATTTGCATAGTTTACTGTATTCTTTATTTACAAAAGCTACTCTCATCTCACCTATTACATCACTGGTAGGCAACTAGTATAGTTAAAGATAAGGGACATGCTTTGTGATTTAATATACTTGAGATAACTTACATAGTTGATACAATTTATATAATTGAGGTACCTGCCGTTGACCTATAGGCCTGTTGTATCTCCCACAGTCCTATCCCTGAGATGCACTGAGAATGGCACTCCAATGCCTATATGGAGTACGTATGTTTAGAAAAAGATGATCTCCCTGTGAAAGAGCGGGGTAAAGGATGTAAAGGGCATATGGTGTAAAGACAAGAGAGAGTAAAGTTAAAGTCATGTGGACTGTGGATCTGAACCATCTGCTGATGCCAGCTCTAATACCTGAACCATGTCTAGAGTCATTCAACAGCCTGAACTGGTTGTATTTTGAGATATGATGGTGATTGTGGAGAAAAAAAAAATGAAGAAGAAATTGAACTGTATTTTCTGAAAAGTAAGTAAAAATAGAGCTATGGAATCATAGAATAGTTTGAGTTGAAAGGGACCATTAAAGGACATCTAGTCCAACCTTTGCAAGGAGCAGGGTGGGACTTCAGTGATCTTCAACTAGATCAGGTTGGTCACAGCCTTGTCCAACCTGACCTTCCATGTTTCCAGGGATGGGACATTTACAATTTCTTTGAGCAACCTGTTCCAGTGTTTCACCACCCTCACTGTAAAATAATTCTTCCTTATATATTTCTTACATATCTACTTTAAAGCCATTACTCTTCAATCTGCAACCTGCAAGAGACGCTACTAAAATGTCTCCCTACTGAAGCAATGAAGGGCAATAGGAAAAGATTATTGATATTGTTCCCTGGTAAATGTGCGTTGTCTATCAGTATGTGACCTTATATTGTGTCTGACATAGATCATTACTGTGCATGGATCTACCAATCCTCTCTCTTTGTGTAACGGGATGTACTTCCTGCAGGTTTCCTCAAATAAGGAATTTTGGAATAGCATTTTGGAGTAATTTTTGAGAGTGACAGGTTTTGTGCTGTAAAATGAACAGGTCTCATAATAAACAGCTCAGCAGTATCACACGACTTTTTTTAGGTCACCTTTAAAGACAGACATGGTGTTCCTACTGTGCTATAATGCCCCCAACAAACTGCTTCCTTAGCAGGAGCTCTGTTGTTTTATTGATAGCACAACTAACTACAGATAAATCCTCTGATTTGGTAAGTCCCTCGTTACTTCCCAGATACAAGACACCTCCTGCTGTGTTTCCTAACTATCAGATGATCAAAAAACTGAACTGTGAAAACAACAATAACCATGAATCTTCCTTTCAGAAGGAATCCAGTTTTTGAAATAAAAATCTTATAATAAATTAGTAGATGAATGAATTAGGTCTCATTAATATACATGATAGCAGCAAGAGAGAGCAGATTTTGCACTAATTAGGGAAACAGTAAGTTGGAGACAGTTCGGCTTTGCTCTTTTACTAATGAGCTATATGTTGTGGACAGTTAGCCGTTTAAATTACAGCATGGTATGTAATTCAGAAGACACCTACAATTGTAGATCCATAGAGTAGAAGAACAGTGATAGTGTATGAGGTGGTGCGTTACCCAGCTTATCTGTATGCAGGATCACGCTGTGATCTCAGAGTATTTTTCTGTTTGCTCTCACTGAAGAAGGCACTCAGAAGTTTTCAGCACCCACTTTGAAAGGAAAATCTGGAAAAGTTACTGACTTTCTTGTGTGTATCAGCTATATGTCAAAGCTTCACGACTTTGCTTTAGTGAATCTCTCATTTGGGATGTAGTTCAGTCAGATACTTATGAAATCTCACTGCCTAAAGCATATTGAATGGGTCTGGTATCCTGCACACATCTCGTGTGGCCCTGTCAGAGGGATTTTAAGACTATGGTCATAAATGAACAGCTTGCCAGATTGCACTTGCAGGAACTGTTCAGCTGTACTGCAGTATTTACTCTATAGGGCTAGGAGCTAGCTACTTAAAGACATTAAGGTATTGACCCAGGCTTTGACCCAGTCTTAGTCATGTCACATATTTTAAAAGCTGGTTAAGTCACTTGAATATAAGAGAAGTGGGTAGCGGTTTGGGCTGTGGATTTGTATAAAACAAGTCTTGTTGTTCTTCATAGTTTTCATATGGAGCTGTTAGCTAATAAAAGTAGCACTTGCTAGAATGCAATATTTTCCTTTCCTAGTATTGCTTCTGGAAGAATCTCAAACAATTTGAATATATTTGCAGAAATCTAGGGGATCATTCAATTACTGAACATACTGACTCCACAAACCAGTCCAGAGCAACTGAAGAGAAACCTCTGCTTCTCATCAGTCTGACCACAAGAGCTGCAATTTGTCTGATATTTCTGTGATCTGGAGATCATAGAAAAAAGAAAATGCTGATGGGGAAAAAAAACTTCCTAAGTTTTTCAAAGCTCAAAAAATGTTCAGTTTGACTGTGATTTGGATTTTGGATAACGAGACTGTGGTAAGAGAACATAGTTTCTGCTGTCAGGAGTGGTTTTGCTGCTCATGTGATATCATGTTATTTTCTGGATATAGTGAAGATCTAAAGAGCAATGGGTAATACTTCTCATATACATATATAAATATATAGACACCCCATTTCTCTTTAGGAACCCAGATCTGTGTTTTGTGTCTGACATAAGATATGTCAATGTGAATTAATTTATTCAAAGAAATAAGGTAATATTCCCTTATTGTAGCTATAATTAGAGTACCAAGATTCTGTTTCAAAAACAGACCTATGCCCAAATCTTGAAATACAGAACAAAAACTCAGAAGTCAGTGTCATTGTATTTAGTGTGTTTTCTGTACACTGAGAGTAAAGGTGGAGAGATATAAGAAAGAAGGGGGTAAAAAAGTAAGTAGTGTAAACCAAGAGGCTACTGAAACTTGTTAAAGTTTAGTACCAGTGTGATCAGCACCTGCTGTGCAGTATCCCCTGCACAGAGCATTCCTGGACTTAAGACAAGGACAGGAGACCTTGCTGTAGTTTTTTCTCCAGTTGAAGAAAATATTTTCTTGATTTTTCATTAATGAGGTACACTGGTGAAGCACAGAAGGTTGACACTGTCACTTTGGTTACTTTGTGATGGTAGAGGGCTCAACATAAAACAGTTGCAAAATGCTACGCTTTTAAATGTCTCACTTATATATATGATCTTAAAAAAGAGGGCAGTCTCTTTTGGAAAGAGGACTACACTGTCAACAGTTGGGCACTGTCATTACCTTTTCACTAAAAACAGTAGTATTGATGGTTTAGGACCCAAAACCATGAAGTATCAAAATAAAAATGGATATGGATATTCTGTTCTCAGAACACCTGTAGGAAACTTTCCAACTGTGTGGTGTTCAAAACTGAAATTTTCGTGTGCCCTTAAGGAAGAGGGCAGAGAAGGCAGCTTTCATTATGCACTGATCTCTAAAAGCCTTTTTCCCCAAATTCCACAAGTTTATTGTATGATGAAACAAGTTTATTATGTTTTGATTATAGATAAGAAGCATGTGGATAGCATATGATAGCTGGGACCTACAGCTAGACTATTTTCTGCTAAGCAGAAAATTAACGGATGTATATCCAGTCCAGAGAGTGTTTGAGGTTATCACGTGCTGGAGTTCAACACATACTGCAAACAGACGACATCCAGTGAAGACATCCACATTCCCTCTTCCTCAAACACATAAATTCCAAATTTTCAAGAGTTTTGGCTCTTACTATAAAGATGTCTTTGACTGACAATAATACACAAATGCTAGAGAAGCAATCTATAGGCTGCCTGAAAGTGACTTGTCATTTTACAGATGCAATGGAGATTGTTAATTGTTTGCACAAGATGTTATTTTTACAACAATCATTTCTGAACCTGGTAATCATCGTTTACACTTCATGGAATGGTTTGGATATTATATCATGCTCTAGCGCATTTGGACTTATTACCAAGTCATTACAACAAGGGTGAAGCTTTCATAATTTATAGAAGTGATTATGCTCTGTAGCGTAGGAGCTGACCAAATAAATAATTGAAAATGGCTTTTTTCCCTCAGGTCCCCTGCCACTAGCACATTTCTCCACTCTTACTTTTAGAAAACTGTGTCCTGAGCTACTCTTCAGACAATACAGAAGTGGTTAGAAGCATCTTCATTTCTGCCAGTCTGAATATTATATATGCTTAATTCAATCTTATAAGCTTTGTATAATGCTAGTAATGTGCTGATAACTTCTGATGTAGAGAACAGAGTTTTATTTCTAGCTTTTCAGATGCTTGATGGTTTCACTCCACTTTTTTTCCAGTTACTTATGTTGTACAGATTGTCACAGCTTTAGTTCTGCAATCCATATTTCCTTATGGCTTTTGCCTTAGGGCAAACCATAACTGTCAAGTTTCCTTGTTTAAATTAGCTTGTTCAGAGTGTGTTGCAGAAAGGGACTGAGTAATGAAATCCATACCCTGACTGTATTTTTAAAAAACTTTTTTCTCATTGGAAGATCTGAACCTGTGTATTAATTTTGGGCTAGTTGTAGAAAGGTCTGAAGCACCAATTCTAGACTTGTGAGCTGTTCCACTTGCAAACATACCAAAAAGTGCTCCAGAGAGTAGCCTGGCTTCTGAAGGAGAAAATTAGGGATTTGAATTGCAAGCTTGTATTTAATTCTCAGGTTTTTTCAATTAGTCTTAAATGCATGTCATGTGGCAATCAGCTGCAAAAGCTTAATGACAGCCTACCAGTTGCCTGCTCCTGCTGGACAGCTGTGCCAACAGGCCATGTGAGAGTCCCTCAACCAGGGCAAAGTTAAGTGGTTTTATTTTATACTGTCATGGAAACCTGGCTTGGGCTAAGCTACTGGATTTCACAGGAAGTGTCTGAAGAATGCAGGTCAATGCACTAACCTCCAGCACCAAGACAGTAACACATGGCTGTGGAACAGTAGCATCTCCAATTACTGCAGGTGCTTGCTAGGCAAAATACACATCTGATCCTTAGAAAAGAATTCATAACAGCCTTTGCCTGAGTTACAGTACATGGTTTAATAGTTGGATCTTTGAGTATGAGCTTGATTTTTCATTTCCTTTTTTTAAAGAGGGGTTGATTTTTGAAGTGACATTGTCTTTTTCTTTGTTCATACTATTAGGTTAGTGTATATGCATACTTTCAGAAATCTAGCTGCTCTAGAAGGAGGATTTTTAAGCACTCTGACAAGTGTTTTCCTTGACAGCTGACGTGTAGTTTTTCAGAGGTGTGATGGATTTGGCTGGCAGAGAGTTAATTTTCTTCATAGTAGCTGGTATGGGGCTATGGTTTGGGTTTGTGCTGAAAAGTGTTGATGATTCAGGGATGTTTTCATTATTTCCAAGCGTCGCTTACACAAAGTCAAGGCCTTTTCTGCTTCTTGCATCACCCCACCACTTTGCAATAAAAGGCCTTTGACTGAAAGACATTTCCCTGTTACAGTGATAGTTTCTCATATATTAATCACACTTTGCAGGAAATAAAGGGGAATATGTATGTGTGGCCATTTGAGGGAAGGGAATATGGAGAATGCAAAGCCCTGAAATTCTCCAGTGAGAAGTAATCATAGTGAGATCCTCATAGGCAGGCTTTGCTGCATAGCCCAGTGAAACTCATTAGCCAAGGAATCAGTGCCAGGTAAGGAGTATATTCTTTTCATGGCTTTTTGTCAGTCTGCTAACTCTCCAATATAGTTTGTTCAGACAGAGGTGTTATAAAGTTAAGAAACTTGATTGCTGAGACTCAATTCTTTGTCTTCTTGCCCTGTTTCTCCAGGAGGTTTGGAGCATCTGCAGAGAAGTAGATTATGTAGGGACAGTGTCTATGGGTAAGGACCTGTTCCTTGGCCCTAAACTCAAGTGGCACAACAGCATTTACACCCATATAGCTAACTTCTTTCTTTCAAAATATGTCTTGGCCTCATCCACACAGCCTTTTCGAACAGTCCCTGTGCTCTGCTTCAACCAGGATGTTACCTAGTCACACCAGTGCTGTCTGATGTGAGCCAAAAGCATCAGACAAGGTATTAATTACAACTTTGACAATAAGTGATTACAGAGTGGAGCTAGAGCCTATTCCCAGTCCTATTATCCATACATTTTGGGGAAATGTATCTAAATATCTGAAGTGACAAAGTAGGGGATACTCTGGCTGGACTTACAAAGATAACTGATCCCCCTTACATCTGGGATACCAGAAATGATTGTGCATTTGAAAGCTTTAGGACCACAAGACATTATTAGTCATTAGTCTGACTCAGTGGGCTTTAGATCACATGGGAGACAACAGGTATGGCCGCATGTTAGAGACATGTCCATCTACGAGAGGAACTGACTAGGCCATTTCTATATTTTTGCAATAGCTTGCTTAAAAGCCTATGCAAGTACACAAGTGATGGAGCAAAGCTGAGAAAAAAGCCTTCATGAAGAAGGTAAAGGAGGTACACTGCAGATGCTAGTGTCACTTCTTGTTCCTGTTCACATAATGAAAGGAGCAGGTTTACTTTCTTATATAATGCACTGAAATGCTCTAAAATTGCACCAACTGACAGTTCTTCCACTGTTCTTTCTAATCTTCATTTGCAAATGACTGTAATATAATAGGAAACAAACCTACAAGGTCATACAATTAATGTAAGGGTATGTTTGAAAGTTTTCAAGGGATTCGGAGTTGATATGCAAAATTCACTCTCTGAGTAGTCTTTAAGATGTAAAATGTAAGAAATATACATATATGTCTGCATATAGGCTACCTTTGAGTTTCTAATGAGTGCCTGATTATGGGGATTTCTAGTCTGATAGCAATTTTCATCTCCACTTCCTTATTTCTGGCATGGAATACTCTATCATCAAAAACAGACTGCGTTCTTTTCGGGTATGTTCACAATAACTGCAGGGAAATGCATTTCATGGTTTTACGATAGGGCATCAGACTTCACAAAGCAACTGTACGGGGTTTTATGCACCCTTTCAGCACTTAAGTAACTTTATTCAGTAGTAATCACCAGTAAAAGGCATAGCACTCTCTTGAGATGTGAAGACATTGATTGTAAATCATAGCTTTGCAGTGATTCACTACAGGAACTAGGGATATCAAACTATATGTATTAATTTTATTTAAGTGCCTGGAAATCATCTTTCAAGTAAATAAAAAATAACCTGATGTAGCAGCAATGAATTGTGTTTAGGTGAATATTCAAGACTTGACCTAGTGAAAATGTCTCTCTCCCTTCAAAATCTGTAGGTGATTGCCCAACTCTTTGAGTGCGACCATCCAGCCATTTTCTTATCCATTGTGTGGTCCACCCATCAAATCCATATCTTTTCAGATCATGAAGCTACACTGAATACTTGTCTCCCCTTCCTCTCATCAGAATTGAGGACAAGGCTTGGTTGAGGTACAGGTTAAGAGTAGAGCAAGGTTAGTGTCTCTGCAATTTATGTAACTATTACGGTCACTATAGAGCAAACCACCTTATTCTTCAGCCTGAATTACACTGTTAGGGCAATGCCTCAATATTAATGTGAAAGCCATACATTCTTGGTCCATATCTACGAAGGTAATCAGTCTTCTTTTGAGTATTAGTTGATTTGGCCTTCAGCCCTCCTATGCCTCTACTCTTGAACTCAGCAACACGTATTCATTTTTTCCTCACACTTCACAGGAGTCTTAAATAAGAAATATGTTTAAAACTGATAATTCAAATAATGGAATGTGAAAAGGGCCCTATTATTGTTTTGCCAGAAGGATAAGAGATGATGGTTCAGTGGGGGATGTGGAAGATAAAAGGCTCTGAGAAAATGTCAAACAGGTAGAATATATAGAAAGCAGAGGACCGTTCTGGAAGTTTGGGAGGCTCTGCCTGTAGGAGACTGTAACCTTCTGGGTTTACTTATGTAAATATTTTTCAGAATCTAACAATAACAATGACTTCTAAGATTCAAGAGATAATAGCAGATCTGAAGCCAGATCATAGCTTGGTCCTTCTATGAATATGCCAAAGCCATTTCTCCAGCAGGAGCAGGCCAGCTGACCCAATTTAACAAAGCATATCCCCCCTAATGCTTAAAACTGCAGGTTCTGTTGGCAGAACATTAGAAATTGTAATCGAAGCTGAACGTGCCAAATTTCAGAGCCTAAAGCCTTCAGGAAGACCCAGCACATTGGGAAGGTCTTTCAAAGGCTTTAGGAAAGGGTTGCAACAAAAAAACAAACTGTAGCACATCTCAAAAATAGTTGTGCTAAAAAGCAAGAAAGTGATTATTTGTGAAATTCTTATGGTAGTAAAATTTCTATAAATTATCTTAAAGGGGTGCTTGTGTCCTCTGGAAAGATTAATACTGCACTGTAGTCTCTGTTTATCTCATTGGTTATAAATTTCCAGGAATTGCCCATTGCATCCAACAATGACTCCTCACATAATGAATAATAAATAAATAATAAAATAAATAATGTAAACCAAGTAAGGCTTAAACTTAAAATATAACAAACTTATTAAAAATTGTAGTCATACACAATAAACAGATTCAACAGTATTAGTGAGTCAGCGTGTGGTAACTCTCTTCTGATTGATTTGCTCTGATTTCTCAGACACTGTTGCCAATGAAGAAGTGCACTTCTGGGTAACTTTCTCCTGTTCTAATGTTCTCACTTAACCTGCTGAATCACTTTTGCCATTGAAGTCATAGGCGTTTGTTAAGTGAATATCACCAATTTTTAATGGGAATAGGTTTTACATGTGTTCTGCAGATAAATGTCCTTCAGGAATTGGAATTAGATAAACTAATTTTAATGAAGACCTTCCGTTTGGACAATGAATAGTCATGCTGGCATTTTCTTACTGGGATACTTAAGTAAGGTATCTAAGTCCATGCTTGCACATAAAAAATAAACACTGAAGGTGTTTGCCAATGGTTCCAAATTGTAGAAATTTAATTAATTACATTTCCGTAGATCAGGCTGCTTCCATTTTTATAGAACTTGACCATCCAAATTTGAGAGCAGTGGCCAAACTTTTGCATCATGTCAACAATGGTTTGGTGCTTTTTAGGAAAAGGTGCAAAAAAAAAAAAAATCATTTTTAATGCTTTTGTTACTTTTCTTTGGTAAGAATGTCCCTTATGCTCTCTATAGGTACACAGAGATAATAAAGAGGCCCAGGACATGATCTTGGCTAAGGTCCTCCACACTGCTTCTAGGAACAGCCCCAGGTGTTGTTTTGGCCTCTCCAGTTAGCTCTGCCCCAAACACAGCTGTGCTGGAGGGTCCTGGGTAGTCTGAACATGAATGGAGCACTTTCTGGCCAGTCTGTATTCAGCATCATAGAGGGAACCTGTGTTTCCAGTTCATCTCATGCCTGTTCTAACTCAGGATCCAGAAAGGAGGCCATCCTCTTCCTGAATACTCAGAGTTCCTCAGAAGACCGCAAATTTTTTTTGGCCAGTAGACTGTGGCTGCAACTACCACATGCTGCTGCTGGCGACTAGGCTACTGGTCTGTGTTGTCTTCTGCCTTTCTACTGATTGTCTCAGCCTTAGGAACCCATCCAGGAGCTGTGGGTCCAGGTTGACTCCCTTGTCAACATTCAGGCAGAGCTGCTCACCAGCAGCTTCCTTTCTTATTCTCTTTTTCATGCGCTGTAATTGGTTGACCATTGGTTGAGTTAAAGACATTCTTGTCTGCTTCCCCCCTGCCAACAGTGACTTTTCTCTCAGCCCTGAGGAACAGTGCTAGGGGCAAGCCTGCCCAGCTGAGGGGAAGTGGCTGCTTTTTACAGTGCCAGAGGCTTGGGGAAGAGGAGCCAGACTAGTGCAGGAGAATCTCTCCCTTCTCCCTGTCTTCTCTTCTCACTGGAAGTTTAAGCCCGTCAGCTGTAGTTTGTGGTTAATGCCCAATGAACTGCTCTTCCTGAGGTTTTGATGCGACTACTGTCTATGGCAGTGGAAATCTCTGCCCAGGAGAAGGGGAAGTGAAACAGCAGTTACAATTTTTCCAGTTTGTATTTACTGCTGGCCTTTTTTTCCTGGTTGTAACTGTTGAATAGTTGGTGCTCTGAGTTTTGCACTTACACTGGAAAGGCTTGACATGAGTATTTTGATCTTTGCAAGGTTCGGGGAGGCTCAGAAGGGGCCCCAGAGGACTGGTTGCCAGCGCTTTTGAGCTGAGCTCCAAGCTGTTTCCTTTGTTCTGCTTAGAGCCAGCATTGATTCTTAGGAGTTGTGATGGTGGTTAGACATATTCTTTTTTTGTTGTTTTTTTTTTTTCTTCCCCCCAGTAATTTCGGGTTTCAACATAGCTTAGGAGTTTTCCTCCTTTTCTCTAGAAGGATTAGGTGTGTTAAAAAAATCAATGCAGAAATTATTCCAATCCAAATGTACAGAGGGAGGACTGTGACCTTTCCTCCCCTCCCCTGCAACCCTCCATATTTGACTGTTTCAAAAGAGACCTGCCCTGGGTTTTGTTTAGTGCTTAGTTTTAGCAACTACTCTGCTGTGAGATTGGCTTGTCATCATTTCGAAGGAGTATTTCATATCCCACTGAGCAGTTTTGGTTTTATATAACTATGTAGGACACAAATTGCAGCATTTGTGAGAATGGTACAAAGACTGTTTTGAAGTGCTGTTTCAGATCTGGCATGACTGTAGGCAATGGGAAGAAGGTGGCCTGTGAAAATGTACATTATGTTCATATTTGTTAGGTATGTGACTGCATTCTTCTGTTCTCATAATACACAGAAATGTGTTTATGCTTAGGCTTGCAGTTTGGAGCAAAGACTACCATAATAGGAATGATATGTCAAGATTTAACAGCTCTGTGGATTGTAGTACAATAAAGCAGTAATCCGTCTCCTCTGTGATGGTTCTAATTTTTTATTCAGCTGTGGCATTCTGTACCATGCTGTTTATCTTGTACTTTCATTCACTCATGGATCTGATAGTTGTGAAATGGGCAGATGGTTTGTGATGCTTTGCTAGGAGTGGTTGTATCAATCCCTGTGATTAAAAGGCTTGCTGATTTGCTTACCCGGAAGGATTAATGGCAGGCAATGAGGGCTTTGTTTGAAAAATCCATGCCCCGTAATTCAACAAGGGGACAAAAAAGTAGAGTGGAAGTAATCCAGTGTTAGAACTGCCTCATGGAGAAGCTTTTTAAAAAACTTACTGACTCAGCAACTGGTCATTTCCTGATGAGACCTGAACTATCAAGGAAAATGCAGCTTCACACTGTTTTCTCAGTCATTCCATGATAATAAAGTTCAAGTTTTAAGCAGGTCAGCAGCAGAACTGAGTGACACACAAGACTTTGGAAAGCTGCCCTGCATGTTTTGTTTCTGTACAAAATCGGAAATGTGAAGTACAGAAGTATGACCTTGACCTAGTCGCTTCTATCTATGTAATGTAGGCATTCATAAATTGCTGGGTTTTTGTTGGTATAGTCAAACACTCAGGAAGACCAGAGCACTTTAACCTGCTGCTTAGGCTTCAGTAAGTTATTGTGGTGGTTTCCTAGGAAATTGTAGTTGCAAACTGCCAGCTATAGTCTACTGCAATAGTAAGCTATTAAATTTAAAGTTAAATGTCAAGTACACAACACAGCCTAGTGAAAAGTTCAGGATACTGGTCTCTGCTGTCAAAACCATTTTTAAGGTGTATGCAATGATCCTTAAATGGGAACGGAGCTACTGTATCAGCTTTTCTCACTCTTATTCTCTCTTCAGCCCTTGGCCTCTTCTGTTCTTGGTTTACCAGCTCCAAGAGAAGGCAACTCACTCTTAGTCTGGTCCCTTGTCAGATGAGCAGGGCTCTCTTGAGTGGTGGGGTTCAAATAATCTCAGGCCGGGAATGCCTCTGCTAAGAAATGGATGCCCCACAGAGGTAGGCATGGCTTCCTCTGCCCAAAGTGAGCTACCCATTTCAGTCAGTACAGGCTGCCTTAGTCATTTGTGAGTGATTTGTTCAAAACACATTTACTGACTTTGTTTCTTTGGGGGCATTTACGTGGAGGTAGGTACACCAGAGCTTAGATGACAGATAGATGACTCTCCACAGACTAAGGTACCTCCCCATACGCAAAGATATGTATTTTGTGGCTAGGAAATTGAAATCAAAGTGTTTCTTGAGTATGCATTTCTGAAAATGCAGAATAGGCATAGGAGTAAACTGTCCAGGCATGACTATTTTGGGACACTAATGGACTGTAGGCAGTTGGGGTATGGTGTTACCCAGTCACGATGCTGTCACCACTCCTTCTGTATGTCAGCTGATTCTTCTGCATATTGGTATGCTTTCTTAAAAATAAATGGCATCTGTTGTATTTTTTTTTGCTCTGCCATATTATACCAATTTTGGCACTTGCATATGTGCAAGCTTTCAGGTATTATGAAGTATCCATTGAACCAGCTCCACTTGCTTTTTGCTTCCAGCCCTTGTGATACCTTTGCATTTTTAATCTTGCCTACGGTGTCAGAATTTTCAGCCTTGTCAAAAACAGCCTGGTGGTGGCTGTTGCTAGAAAAATGAGAATCACCTTGTAAATGACTAATTCCAAGTCTCCTCAACATCTGCCTCTGAGATTTCTGTCCTATAGTCTAGTCAAGAGTTGGTCTTTTATCTCAGCTAATCCTCTCAGAGTTGCAAACAGCTTTTCAGCCTTAGATCAGCCACAGACCTTTCTCAAGGTTTAATTTATCTTCTGTCCTCAAGCTTAAAACATCCATGTTTTAGAACAAATGTGTTGGTCTTACACGAGGTGTAACTCTCCGCAGCTATATGCAATGCACTTGTACAGACTCTCTCTGCATGACTGCCAACCAAAACACATCAAATAACCTAAGTCCTATCTGCAAAAGAGAAAAAAATACTTGGGATTCTGAATTTCATTGAAAGTACTCCTTCTGCATTCTTTTGCATTCTTTGCTCTGCTAGATTTAAATCCAGGGATTTTAAATATGCATATTTTCTATATTGTCTCAGCATACTCTGGAGATTCTCTATGTAAGCTGTTTTTAATTAGATTTGTGTTAGAGAGAGACTGCCTTTATCCTAGTCAAGCAACTAGACGTGTCAAATACTTAGTGGCAATTTCTCACTGCTCTAATTGTATGCATGATTATTTATTATCTTTTTCCAAGTTATAAAAAGACAACCAAAATTAGCTTCAAGCAAGAGCGGCATGACACGGATGTGAGTCTGATTTCACAGGTAGTAGATGGGAATTAGCTACTGATCCCAGAAACACCTGAAGAGTGAATGAACTTAAGATGCCCATTTACCTAAAACTTAGGATAGCTTCACCAATCAAATAATTTTCCTTTCAGTTAATTCCTCCCTATGTGGGCAGGGCACTTAGCAGACATTTGCTTTAGACAAAATTTTTCCAGAGCTTTTGTTTTGAGTAGAAAGGATTAACATAATGAGGAAAGCGAGTCCTACGCTTGAGTAGATTTGTTGCCATGAGGAAAAGTGAGCAGTTACAGACGTGTAATGGCAGCAAATTCTTTTCTATCCATTTTCTCAATGTATGGAAAAGGTTCTCAAGCAAATTAATTTTAGCTTCAGCTCCATAAGTACCTAATATATTCTATTTCAATATATTTTTTAACCTTCTACGTAAGTTATTTACCCAGCCTGAACAGCTTAGGTTACATCACTATTTTCCTATGTGCAGGAATAGTTACTAGGCATGTGAACTTCTGTGTGTGTATGATTAGACACATGTGCATAACCTAGTGCTATAGAATGGTTTTGGGGAAAATAATTAAAGTATTGTGAACTGTATTGTGAAAGAGACTTGAAATATGTCTGTACAGATTTGTTATGTGCAGTTTGATCATTTTATAAATACAGTATTTGCTGCAATGAACAGAAATGCAGCATAAATGTGGGTTTGCATCATAGGTAGTACATTTGCAATCTAAATCCACAGTTAGCCCAGCTAGCTTCATCCTCCTCTGTGACCAGCTCAGTCAGTGCTTTTCTCTCATCAGAGCACCATAAAAAGACACATCTCACACTGAAAAAAAAAAAGAAATACTGGGTCATCCCAGTGGGGAAATCATACAGTTCCATTGTACCTTGGGTTAAGGAACAGTTAATTTTGTAACTTTGGAGTTGAATAGATTTTTGTTCAGTCTATTGTTTTTTGGGCTTTTTTTTGCATAGTTAAGGAAGTACCATCACATTTAGCCTGTGAAGTCCACTGCTTCCTATTTGAAAACTGGGTATAAAATTGGTTAGGACACGAGTAAGCTCATTCTACTTTGTAAATCCTTGTGTGAACATAGCATACTAGCATTAATAACACAACTTTCAAGCTGTTTTTAAAGGAAAAATGTTTTTTTCTTTTCCTTTCTGATTTGACTGCTAGGTGTTCACCTAATGAAGACTTGTAGAATCTACAGGTTCAATTGTAATAGGCCATACCTCTGATTTCAATTACAATTTCTAGTCTTTAGCCATGGGAAAATATCACTTTCAGAAGTCTGATCTTCCCAGTAACTCTTAGAATTACTTTACTTTAAGGCTGTGTATCATCTGTATCTGTCAGATACTCTTCCTTGGACCATAGAGTGATCACTTATTTCATTGTGCTACTTCTATTGTATTAGGTATAAAAGACTCAACACTTTTCTGTGCTGAATAAATATTCTCCCTATTATAAAAATGAATATGTTCCCTGGAGTGTAAATACCTTACTCTTAGGACAGAGTGATTGGCACAGGTGCTCAAGTTAGATGACAGAAAAAAAATGGAATTGTTGTCTTGTGGGGACCTTGAGAGAAGCAAGTAAAGAGGCTGGAGCTTACCCACACGTTTTTCTTTAGAATTAGCCTTAAGATAGTACTCTCCTCCATAGAGTAAATTACAGGGATGAATTAAAACATTGTGGTTTCATTCAACATTAACCTTTAGTCTTCTGAATAGACTTTCATATCTTTAAGATGTTTCGAGTAAAACAATGAAATGTGTGTTCACATATGCATATGTATGTGAAGCTAACAATTTTATATTAGTTTATACTCAAATCTGAGGCTTCAAAACTCAAATATAAATATTCAAAACTCAATATTAATAGTAATATTTATATACTGTGTTTTCCACCATTTCAGTGCAAGTACTGTTCAGTTAAAGTTTAAATGTACCTAGTAAGAAGGAACCAGTAAGCTAAAGTGAATTATGTTTGCCCGGTATAACTACTTTTGCAAAAAGTAAACTAACACATGGATATTGAAAACACATCGTAGAACTTAATGAAAATGTAATTGTTAGAAGTACCAGAAGGAAAAATAAAAGCCCAGATATATTATTAGTAATAGTTATCCCACTGTATTTCTCAAAGATTTCAATGAAGAAAAGAACATAGTGAGACATGTAAAGTGGCAAAAGTACAGCTCACAATCTAAAGATTAAAAACAGATGGGGGCTAGAAAAAGAAAAAAAAAATCATATAAGGAAATGAATTTGGAAAACAAAACATCCTGGCTTTTTTGACTGTATGTCTTCGTATTCTGTTTCCTGACTGTAATTAAGTGCTTGATATGTTTTTCTTTGTTTTGGTTTTTACATTTATGGTACTTATGTAAAGAACAAATAGGACTTGTCACCTGCGTCATTTGAGAGTCGTTTGAACAGATGGTTCAGAACAGGTCAGCATACCCTTGCACATAGATACGTTTTTCCATTTGTACAGTATCACTTTTCCAGATGAAAATTTGGCTGTGTCTTGCTGCGTTGCTAGTGGTTTTGCCAATACTGGCTTTGGACCATGATCTATCTGGTATCTCTTTTTGGATCTGTGCAATGTAATGATGAAAGAGAGAGAGGAATTATTTCTTAGCATTGACCTAATTCATTCTGCTTGCTTAATGACATGATAGCTTAATGTGATATCCATAATGAAGCTAGTCTGTGGTAGTCTGTGATGACTTCACTTGGGATGGAATCAGCCTTAGGCTAAAAACGAAGGCCAGCGGATAACTTTTTTTTTTTTAATACTTTCAAAAATCTTGTGAGGTATCTTCAGCACCTCCCTGCAGTGATGTACTTTCTTCCTAACCTGTTTTCTGTGCCTGGCTATCTAACATTAAAAAAAAGCTCCAAATCACAAAAAAAAAGATTAACCCCAGAGTTAATTCTCCAAATTGGATATTCAGAAATTGAGAATCTGCACTAAATTTGGAAACAAGGTGTTTTGAGTATATTTCAAGAAATTGTTTTTCAATAAATAACTGATGAAAATCAAAAGCTGGACTACCCTAATACTTACTAGTGAGGGACCAGAGACATATTTTTTGAGAGAGATCTTCCAAATAGGTACTGAAGTTTAGTCAAAGAAAATATTATTTTTTTCTGCAGATGAGATTCTGATTACAGATTTGATTAAGTCTGCTTTGGTAGAAGCTAGCTGTAAAATTTTGCCACTGTATGGAATAGTAGATTTGTATGAAACAAGAGATTTGTGCTGCAAATGAAGACCAGAGAACTGGTGCGGCATTGGAATGACAGGTGTATCAACTTCAGCTGAAGACAGCATGAATCTTTGTTTCTTATGCCATGTCCATGCAAAAGATGTATTTTTGTTCTGTTTCTAGAATTTTAGTGTCTCCCTCCCTTGGAGGTATATGTATACCATTTCCAATAACAAGGAAGCTAAAAACAGACCTGTGTTTTTTGGTTCTTGTTTTGTAATGGTCGTTCTGTGACATTTGCAAGCTCAGCAAGTCATATATTTTCAACAGAATAGTCCTGTATCCCATTTAAGTAATTTCTAAGAGCAATGATGGCTTTAGTCTGATTTGGAGTGAGTGATCATGAGAATGAAAAGTGAATTTATTTTTTTCTGTAAAAAACTACCATATGATAGATGAGTTTCAATCAAACAAATGCACCTATTAAACAAAGTTGCTGGCACAGGTGGTAATGGCTTTTGCCAAGCATCCACAGAGAAAGTGACTTATGTCATCACAACATGATATAGAATAGGCTGCCCTCTGTGATTCCTTTGTGAAGGACACAGGTGAACATCTTTGTAAAGCTGTTGAAGAAGAGCTTACATCTCCTGACTTGAATTGGTGGCTGTCATAAGGTTTTCTAAAATGTACTATATAAATCTTATTTTTTGATGATTTCTGAGATTGAATTCAGTTGAGCTGAAGCCTTTATTGCATTGAATCACAATGTAAGTCAAGGACCAATGGACATGAATAAGAATTAAAGAGATGCAAGAAAATAGCCCTAGTAAAAAACCGCATCACTTGGATGCCACTGTTAGATTGAGTCCTGAATTGTCATTGATGGGTTTCTCAATCTTGTCAGTAATGATGGTCTCCCATGGTGCCAGCAAACTGCAAGCAATTTTCTGCAGTGTCTGCTGTGACCAGATTCTATTAAGATGAAATGTTGTCATGAGACAAATATACAAAATTTTCTGCTTCCTCGTGTCTGATGCAAGGAAGAAAACCATCTTTCTCTGCTTGATGAAGCATAGAGAACCCTCCTCGCATCAAGGCTGGAAGAAAGGTGGTTGACACGCCTGAGAGATGGGATGCCATGCAGAGGGACCTGGACAGGCTTGAGAAGTGGGCTTGTGTGAACCTCATGAAGTTCAACAATGCCAAGTGCAAGGTCCTTCCCCTGGGTTCAGGCAATCCCAAGCACAAATGCAGGCTGGGAAATTAGTGGATAGAGAGCAGCCCTGAGGAGACGAACTTGGGAGTGCTGGTTGATGAGAAGCTCAACATGACCCAGCAATGTGCACATGCAGCCCAGAAAGCCAACTGTGTCCTGGGCTGGATAGGATAGGATAGGACAGAACATTTCAGTTGGAAGAGACCTACAACAGTCATCTAGTCCAACTGCCTGACCACTTCAGTTGCTGGTGAGACAGGAGTGCAAAATTGTTTAAATGGGTTTATTGAGAAGCGCTGACATAGATGACAGGCATCTACACCAGAGATACTCAGTTCTGTTAAATCTATTGTAGTCTTTCTTTTGAGGTCTTTAAGATGGCAAAAGTTCACAACTAAACAGCTCTCTTGTGGAGATTTAGCTACTTTCCATTATAATTAAGTATGACCCTAATTACTCCAAAGTCTAGAAACAACAGGAAGTCATTATATCCAATAACATTTAACCGGGAATTCTTGGGAAGGATGTTGTTTAAGGTTTTTGTTCTTGTGATTGCTTTAGCCAGTAGTGAAAGAGGCATACCATCAGGTACTGCATACAAACCAGTTTCTGCGTATAATCAGTAAATCAGAAAATTTGTGTCTTTGGATAATTGCAAGGGATAGTACTTTCAATTTTAAGTGGATAAAGTACATGAGCAGTCAGGTGCAGTTGAGAGAAAGTATAGCAACAGCTCTAAATCCTTTAGACACATCATTACATGAAAATGACTTGATTTATTATTAAAAGGTGTTTATTCGTCATTTTGGTGTAACTAACAGCAGTCTATAATTCATCACATAAACCACTCCAGTACCTGAGGGTTGAAAGGTGGCAAAAGTGACACCAGTTTTTAAAAAGGCATTCTGGGAAGTCGGGGTTAATGTAGACTGTAATCTACGCAGGCTTTGGTCTGTAACAAACAAATATAATTTTCAGGGAAATTAATAAAAACTGTCATAAAAGTAGAATTAATGGACACAGGGATAAATATGATGAACATTGATGTTGGCATTTTAAATGGAGTCCTTGATTCACAAAGCCACTGGAATTCTTTAAAGTTGTCAGCAAGTTTGTGGGTGAAGGATCAAAAGGCAAAAACTAAGGAATAGAAATAACTAGAATGAATATAGGTGTGACCTGTCTGTTGATTATATTAAAATTAACTCAGCATAGTAAAGACAAGGTTCATCAGTAGCCAATTACAAGATGAACTTAAAAGAATCGGTGACTGAGCAGTGAAATGGCAGATGAAATGCAATGTAAATAGATAAAAAGTGATGCACATAGAAAAAAATCCCAACTTCACACAGAAAATGAAGGCACTGAGTTCACCATTAATACTCAAGAGAACCAAGAATGGCCTGGACAGGCTGATCACATCTTCTTCTCTAAGAGGGAGCTGAACTGAAGCTGGTAGAAGGCAGGTTTCAAATACTAAAAGGGAGCAGTTTTTCACCAGTCATGGAACTCGTTGACAGAAAACGAAACTTTACTCTGGACCAGGGTCTTATTTGTTAAATCCAAGGAGCTAAAATAGCCCTAAGAATTATTTCAAGGTTAGTTCTCTGATAGTCCCAAAACATGGCTTATATTGGTACTAGCAGTTGACAAATAATAACCCTCTCTGGCTGGCAGACAGAACTTCTGAACTGTGGTGCTGCCAGTACCTTTCACAAGCAGCCATATAGTAATGCTGACAAATCTGTCATGTGTTGCCTCACTGGTGCTGTTTTCACTCTTGTGAAGATACAAAGGACAAATCCCACAGGTACTGTGCACTCATAGGTGAGAAAAAAAACGAACTAAAACACTAAGGTCGGAGCACTTGTAGATGATGTGGACAGCTGAACAAACAGGATGCCTTTGAAGTGGTGAAAGAGAGATACTGCATTTCTGAACTCCTAGACCCAAAAGCTGAAACAGGATAAAAGTGAAATAGAGGAGTTAAAAATAGGAGAAATACAGCAGCAAAGGTGATTGAGGTTGATGGATACCTGTGAGCAAAGTGCAATAATAGCTCCCTGCTAGAGAATCCTGGAAGCTGCCTGGCTTATCAGGAGGAACACTATGAGTCTCTGATTCGTTGGCTTGAGTAACTTTTCAGACCTCTGCCAAAATGAGTACTTCCAAACATATTTTAGGTGCATTTGATTAAGTAGATTGGAAAAAACTCCCAAGAAGTCTGGGTTTTCTTCCTCCTCATATGACAAGATGTGACAGCTTTACAAGTGCACACCCAAAAGAGGAAAAAAATGTAATGCCTTTTCTTCCTTTTACTTTGTCAAGTCATTTCCTGTTAATTCAATGGAAATAAGTAACTGATCTTTTCATATCAGTATCACAGCACGTGTCGATTCTCTGGCAGGGCTTAAAACAATAATAAGTGCTTGTTGTGTAATGTTGCTTATCATCGTCTTCTAAGATTGTTTTGAGTCCTTCAGTAATTTAAGTTGCAGCTTACACAGGCAGTAAATATATACTCCAGTAATCAACTTGAGATTAATATTTGGAGAGAGCCATATACTTAAGTGCTGTTAATATGTCCTTTAGCCTGAAGGTGTACAGCATATGAAAAAAATAGAATATTGCAGGTGGGAATACTAAAGACCTCTGGAAGCTGGTGAAACTCATGGCTCTTTGTCCTGAGAAAACATGTGGCTTCAACTACTGTGAAATATGATTTCTTTATATGTTGCCTTGATTAATAATTTGCTTACTTAAGATGCTTAGGTTGGCTAATGTTGGTTCTGCCATTTGTCTTGGGTGCAGGTGGTCTTTATATCTTTGGTTGCCAATGCTCATTTCCTTCTCTCCACTTACCGCATCTTTGGTTTAGCTTCTGATTTTTTTTGAGGCCCACTCAAATTCTTGATCTGTATCTTGTGTACCTTGGGCATCTCTTTTGAGCAGATAGCCTTCTGAAGTGGTAAAATCACATCCAATACCAGTTCCTTGAATTCTCTTCCTTAAACTACCCATATTTACCATACCATTTTTCTGTCAATGGCCCTTTCTCTTTATTAATCATTTAACTCTGAAGCTCCTTTAAAAAAAAATAAAATCTTCTACCAACCATCTATTTAATTCTGGTTTTCTATTGCCTGAAGCCTCCTAATATTTTTCTTCCAAATCATCCTTCACACCATCCCTAGATACTTTGCACTTCAACATATCCCTCCCTATCTGACTTCTAAGAGGTGTTGTATCCTTTCTTTATCCTCTCCTTCTTGCAAGCTCCCACATCTTTTCCCCACATCTCATGGCTAGCCAGCAGCCAAAGAACATTATATACACATTCAATAAATATACTCCTCCTTTTGGCTCTCATATGTACGTTGCTGTATTTTACCTGTTCAAGGTTTCTTCTGTTGTAAAAATGACCTGCTTGCTTTTATTCCATGTATTGCACCTGTAATCCCCTGCCTCATCTTAGGAGGTTTTCTCTTTCTAACCCTTGTATTTTTCATGGTTGAAGAGGCACTTACATTTTGTCCTCCTTCCGAAGATCCCTTAACTGTCTGTTAAGAATCCTTCTCTTAGCTCTTTTTTTTACATCTCATGCTGGTTTTTGCTTCCCCTCATTCACCCATAGTGTAAGCTATGGAAAATTGTTTTTCACACCAGTGCTATGAACATGAGACCAATGTTTTCTCATTCTCCTTTGTGGCTTTCATATTCTGTATTGCTGGCATTAAAGGACATTCCTGATCTCTCTAGAAAGTGCACGTGGCTGTTTAGGGCCTTGCTGTGTGTAGAACTGCACTTCTAAAACATTGGGGCTGTATGTGCTGCAGTAAGTGCCCAAACACAGAATCAACTCATGGCTCAGAAGGTTAATTTTGACTTTTCTTACTGTGAGATGCCTTCTTCAGACATTGGCTAACCTCATTTATAACTTAGAGCAACATAGTCTGTGTGAGCATTAATAAATAAAGCCTTTACAACAAAAAAAATGCCACAGAAATGTCCTGATATTGCTTCCAATAGTGCACAACTGGAATGCTGAATCTGTAGGACAGGTAAACGTAAAAATGATTGTCCAAGAGGTTCTCTGCCAAGTGCTCTGAAGGTATTAGGTGCCTAACATCTGAAATATCAGCTGTCAAAACTCTTAAAATCCTGCTTCTTGAGCAGGATGATCTCTGAGCTGGAGTGGGAGGAAAGGTTACTGCATACAGGAGTCTGGGATGAATGTGTATTGTGCCAGTTTCTTTCAGTTCTTCCAACTTTCACCAAGCTGTCTATGTGCAAAAAGAGAAACAGGTTAAAGTGGAAGACAAACTTTAAAATGCTCAGAATTTAATTAATTTTATGAACATTCACAGTCCATTCCCCACCAACCCATCTGCATTTAGGTTCTTTTCATGAAAACGCAGTCATTTGTAACTTTTTCTAAGACTGCTAACGACAGAAGCCTCATTCACAATCTGTTCACCTAAAAATTTTCAAGTACTTGCATCTTTTTTTCCCAAATATGTTTCTAAATAGCTAATAATAAAGGATTATTTCTTCCAATGATTTTCAGTTCTAAGTGAAAAAATATCCTCTTCTAATGGGTAAATCTTTATAAGTATTTGAACTTCTGGCATTTGCAGTTGGGTGAATCTAAAAGCACTTAATAACAGAGGGACAAATACAGAGAAGAAAAATTTGCTATCACAGTACTAGTCTAGGAAGTATCTTCCATATTACATTGTATATGATTTAGGAATAGGTGTGTAAGTATTCTCTTTCTGAGGGAGAATTTCCTTGGCTTTCATTGTCATCATATTTCGCACAATCTACAGTCACATGGGAGGTGTTGATGACTTGACTTGTCATGTACACGATGGTTCTGGAAGGTTACTGTTGTATTTCCAGGGAATCTGTAAGACAAATGCCAAATGTCTTACATTAATTACAGAAATACCTAAACATGATTTTCCCTTCACCTTTTATAATCTTTCATATTCCCAATCTATTTCCTCCCACTTCAGAAACATAATTTTAAAAGATGGCCTGTAAAACATCGCTAATTTTCAGCTAGTTTTTCCTTGTAATTTTTTTACCTGAAATTGGTCAATTAGCTGAACAGAGTCAGGCACCATCTGTTTCTCCAGAGCTGCTTATAATGTATTGCCTAATCATGAAAAGCAAGTGTGGATGGGTCCTGCAAACACATAGTGACACTCTCCCAAGCTCCCCTCGCTGCCGCTTCCAGCTTGGGTTGCCATTTACTGGCCACAAACAGGAAGACCAAAGTGCCAAACACTGGGGCTCACTGTGTGGTACCTTCACATACCCACAGTTAAAACATCATGGCAGTTTCTCGTGAGAACTGGCTGGCTCCAGCTCCAGCTATTCCTTTCTTCTTGCAGGGGCTAGCACTGGCCGGTGCAACCTGACCCAGGAGGACTCCAGCAGAGGAGTCCAATCTGCATTCTCCCTTTTCATACAGGGGGCAGAGAATACATATGGGGGTGCACTCCACCATTTGTGAGGGCGCTCCTACCTGCAGAACTGCTGCATGAGGCAGTGGTGCCTCTCAGGCATGAGATGCGATAGAGGCGCTGAGGGAGGGTAAGGAAAAAACCAAAAGCTGCCTATCCGATAGACTTACAATCATTTTCTTGATGTATGATATATACAGATCTGTTCCGAATATTTTACACAGAGATATCTTAACCAAATTGTTAAGAGTTGCCCCTGACATTTCTTCAGTTTCTGAAAATCATTTTTGGATTATGGATGCCAAATACACATGAAATGCTCTCATGTCAATTTAGCACTGTGGTGACATTGTTATTTCTGCTTAATAGCTTTTGTTCATGCCCAAGGATTTCAGTAGTACTTCTTGTCATAACATCATCCTGGGAGTTCGTGATCTCTCTGAACCTTTTTCAGTTTCACCATTTTCCAGGATTCAAACCTCCTGGTCTGTTAGTGTGGCCAGTATTGTTGGTTCCTAGGTGTGCTTGCCTCCCAGTAACTGGTTTCTATGTGCTGCTTCCTTCTCCATATCAGTTTACAAAGCAGCCTTTGTGTAATTTGAAAAAATCAGCAATGTTCTTTTGTATTTACTCCTAGATTTTTAAAATGTTTAACGGCATAGTCTCTAGTACTAAATATTATAAAATCTCACTTTCCTCATTTTCAGAATGATTCAGTATTAAATAATTTTATATTACTTACTATAGTGAATGTGTGTTTTATGGGTGTTGTCCAGTGTTGCACTGTTTGCCAATTAGAAGTTAATGTGGTTCTAATTCAACCAAAACAAAATTCTAAGAATATCCCAACTTCATAGTTACCAATTTATAACCTGGTAAAATACTAGAACTAGGTATGGCTGCCAAGACTTTAATTATGTAACGCCGAATGTGGTGTTTACTTGCATTCCCATCCCCTAGAAACGAAATCTTTCACAAACTTTTATTTCTTTCTTTGCCTTTGTTGTATACTGAAATGTTAGCATGCTTCCAAATTTCTTAGGTTTCCTGAGCGTTACAAAGTTTATATAAATATAAACCAATAATAGTCGTTGAAATATCTCTCTAACCATCTCCATTGAGCTTTGGGAGGTCATTACAGAAAAGAAGCTGATTTAGTGATCTTTATCCCTAGCTTATGTTAGCTATTCATACACTGAAGCTACTCACATGATGAAAAAGTTGTTCATCATTCTCATGTCGTGAGTCCCACATTCTGCTTTTTTGCAAATATGAGTATTATTTGAATACTTGAGCCTCATTGGCATGCTATAAGGTTTTATCATTTCCATCTATAGTTGAAGTTTTTACTCTTGCTAAGTCTTGTCTTGTTATATTTTAAAGCCTTTTTCATAATGTATATCTGCCATCTGCTATTTGATTCTGATTGATCTTAGATCTCATCCCCATGTCTCTAATAACATCCATCCCACTGGGAATGATAGCTAAATAATTTCCCCCTCAATTTATCATTCCCCAAGCCAAAGTCTCTGGTGTGAATTTGGTATTAGCTACAGGCCTTGGGGAAGTGGGGTTAGAAAGGGAGAAATATAAAACAGTTGAATCCCATTATTCGTTCCCATTCAGTTCCTGTAGAGTTGTGGTTGAACAAAGATCATCTTTGCTTATTTTTAGGTTTACCAAATGTCCTGGTTTGAGTTAGAACAGAACTAAATCTGTTCAGTGTTTTTACTTTTCAGCTGAGTCCCTTGTAATTAACTGCACTTTCTGAAGCTAACAGCAGATTTTTTGTAGACAGTGTCTGCTTCTAGCAGTGATAATGCTTAGTGTTTATAGTTACTACCAAGGATTGGTATGCAGACCAAGGTCACTGCTAAATCTTCTGTACCATGTTGGGTGTGCAGAAAGTAAGAGGTCACACCTTCAGGAAGGAGCAGACAGGACAGGTGACCCTAAATTGACAACAAGGTGTTGCATCCCATATATGTCATATTTAGTATAAAGCTGAGGGATCATGAGGGTCAAATGCTTTTCTTCAGTGGCCAGTGTCCAAGCAGGGCTCTGTCCATTCTACCTTCAATCCCAATCTGTGTGTTCCTGAATCCAGTTCCCAAATCCAGCTCCTGAATCCAGTTCCCATCTGGTGCTGAGCCCAGTTTGAGACTTCTCCCCCAGCATCAGTGGTGACAGTGACGTAGTTGCCATCAGTGGGGTTGAGTTCTATATTGGTTTTATATAAATTTGTATATATTCCATTTTATCATTACTACTTTCATTAAAGTTGTTTTAGTTTTCCAATCCCTAAGTCTGTCTCCCTTATTCCCTTTCTCTTCCCCTTTGAGAGAGGAGAGGAGTTAACAGAGAGCATCTGTTACAGGTTTAGTGGATGGCCCTGACCCTAAACCTTGACATGAAAGCAGTGACATATTTAATATTTTGTGGCTTGCATCGAACTTTCTAATTAATCTTAGATGAGTTCCTAAAAATCATGAGAGAAGCAGCTCCAATAAATAATTGCAAAATCAAGATTTTTTTTTTAGTATAAAAAATAGATGTAAAATAAAACTTAGCAAAGCAACCATATTTGTCAGTGTAGCTGAAAAGAAAAATCTCACATTGCTTTTGCAGATAGTTAAGTTCTGACATAGAAATTGTGTGTATCTTTCAAAACAAGCTTTTATGACCCTAAACACTGATGTAGCTAAATTGCTTCCATGTGCAAACCGTTTTCTAAATCTGCCTGTATCAGTAGGCCAGGCATCATGTTGTGAACCAAAAATCATGTTGCTTTTTGCTCCCTCTGGAAGTCAAGTGTTGATATTTTTTGAGAAGCTGTTTGCTCTGTAGTTACTGTGCTGGAGCAAGTCTGAAGACATATTACTCTGCAGCCTGTGGGTTTTTGAACATAAATGGAACACCCCTCCAGCCTGCTGTGACAAATTTCCTGCAGTCGTGTCCTTGAATCATAAGCAATCAGTGAAGCAAGGTTGCAGAAGGGGATTCTGGGAGAGAAACCTGGGGGATAACTACCTTTTAGAGGGACAAATTTAAGCAATAAAACTATAGCTCTGATCCTACAATCAGCTCCATGTATTCTTGAAATTATGTGTATTGAACCTTCTGCAGGACCTTGGTCTTGAAAAGGCACAGGTCTGTAGTAACAATTTTAATCCTAAATGATATAAAAATTGTCCTACTAAATTAAAGAGTCTTCCATTCTTTCATAGAAATTGAATAAAAACCTACTTCTGGTTATTTTAAAAGGTGGTGAATGCCTTCAAAGAGAGCTGTTTGTATTTTACACCAAAAAGCCACATTTCTTAGATACCTAAGTATAGATTTAGGAATCTATCTGTAAAGAAAAGTCTTGCAAAAATATCTGCATTCCCTCCACTGGCTTGGATAAATTGAACTAACAAAACCTAATAAAACAGATAAGGAAAGTAGAGTTAGTATCCTAAGTACAAAAATGCAATTTAATACATTTTTGTTAAGCTCCTAAATAGAAACTTTTTTGTGTGTGAATACAAGAGCTGATTGGATATTTTCATTTTCTTATTTTCTTAAAATTCCAGTGAACTTTAAGCAAGAGCCTTATCTCAGCACACATTCCCCGAAAATTTCCATTTTGGTATGGATTCTTTATGGACTCCAATTGGGAAAAGACGGATGGGAAGTCAGTTTTGGATATATTTAAAATAATATAACTGATAAGAAAAAGAATCTTAAAAAGATAGACTCAACAAAAAACCCAAAATATTAACTACTGAAGTAGAAGACTTCCTTTTTTTTTTTTTTTTTTAAGAATAGTTTATTTGGGATAGAAGATTGTTGTGGAAAGTTACTTTAAAAGTGCTATCTAAATTGAAATGCTTATACAGTCTCTCTATAACCCAGGTAGAAGTCTCTCAAATGCTCCTTTATTTTTGTGTCTTCCTCCAAAAAATATTTGCCCAGTAGGCCATGGCCATAAGAATCTTTTTAAGTGACACCAATATATTAGTGGCCTAAATATTATTAATTATTAAGCAGCTGTGTTGTCTTCTTTAAAGTAGTTATCCATCTGAATAATTGATAACATAATTACTCGTGCTTCTTCCTATTACCTAAGGACTTGTCTATTTGCTGTTTTAACATAGCTGTCTGGAAGGAGACTACTGATAATATGTAAAACATTTTTTAGTGATTATTCAAGAGGATAAAAGGACACTATACTAATTTTTGGTTAAGAATTGCTATGTATTGATACAAAATCTGTGCTATATTAGTGTCTCGGGAAGGAAATGTCACTATGGTTCACCTTGGGATCTTATAATATACAGTAGCCAGTCAGTACATTTTTGCATTCCTCTCATTTTCTTATAGCCAAGCAGTTGCTGGACTCTATCCCTTGTGCAGTACTTTGTGGAACAGCACCCATAATCTCCTAGCACTCTCTGTTTCCCACATCTCAGATCAGATGGCAGCATGCAAATCAGCTTGAAACCAGTAGAATGGCTGTCAAGTGATCAGGGTGGCAAACTGGTAAGGAGGGTAGGGAGGATGAAGAGGAACATGGTCTGATCTCATGATCATGTGAGACACATGGCAGCCATGCTTTGGTCCTTGGGTCCTTCAGACTTGGCAGATTTTTGGCGAATACTGTGAGAAAATTATAAATTGTGAATAGGATTGGTGTGGGCATTGTGTAAAGTATTCATAGGCTGTGCAGCAGGATTGGCTGTTGAGCACCCGGGCAGTGAGCTGCACCCTGATTGCTGGGCCTCCAGTCCATATTTCAAAGTGGAGTTTTCTGTTAGGACAACCCTACTACTGTATCAGACACCTGCAGGAGGTGAGATGTGGGGTTTTTTCACTTCCTACGGTGAGCAGAAAGAAGAGCAGCCTCTCCAGTCATGTTCAGCTCCACTAACAATCATAGGCGTAGAAAACATGATAAATGGTTCGTGATTCATTATTTGGCTTACAGGGTCTTTGACCTGGGAGGGTGTGATATGTAAAGGGAAGGAGCTCTTTACCCTGTCATAAAAATTTAAAGTTGTCTCAGCATGGCTATAAAAAATTATTGAGAATATGATGAAGGAAAGAGAGTGGTTTAATTGTGATGCTTCAGTAGGGGAGTAGTACCAACTGATTGAGAGCTTTCCCAGCTTCTATATTAGATTACAGAAAATGGATAAAATAGTATAGACTCTAGTTCTGTGATTAGCTTCATACCACGTTTTTGCAAAACACTAAAGACCACAAGCTCTGGAGAAACTCTAAGTGGTCATTGCTTTGTAAAGCACTAGTGAACCAATTGCAAAAATTTTGTCAAGGAAGATGCTTGCCTATTGTTACATGTTAACAAAAAGCAGCTACCACTTCTCAAGTAGCGCCACTGTAAGAATTGACAAGTTTGCTCCCAAGACTTTGCTTTAAGAACTGTCATGCTGCACACATAACAATGTGTGTGTTGGCTGCCTCCCTACACTACTGTGACAGCAAAACAAGTACCCCTTCCATTCTTTGCCATTAGGAGTGGAGAATAAACATCTGGCTATCTGTGTCTTCAGAAAATATAAAATGCAACTTCTGAGAGAATGTCTACATACCAGAGCATTATTTTGTCAGAGAATAATACTTTATCTAAGAAAAAAAAGCCAAAAAAAGTTTACAATCACAGCGTACAGCATTAACATCTGGTTTAAAGTGTGTTAAGAGCCAACAACTCAATGTCAATTTGGTCTGACTTTATGGTATTACTTGCTTGATTATGGCTCTCACTGGGGGAGATGAGCATTTCGATATCATCCGAAGCCCCTGAGAACGATTCAAAGCAGCTGGTATTCTTTATATTACATAATTACGAAGCACACGGTGCCGTTTGGCATACTGAAGAGACACTGGGGGCCCACTTCTCAAAATATTTACAGCCTTTTATTCTTCTCTAAACAATCATTTGCATAGTAAAAGTGATATACAGCACACCAACATACGGGTTTACTTTATTTTCACTTTCTCAAACCTACCTGGAAGTATCTGTGTTTAGCAGTAAGTAGGCAAAAGGGAGATGGAGCCAGCAGGGATAAAGGCTGCAGTGTTTCCACATAAAGCTTTATGTTGACTCAGTCAGTGAAAAATGAGGAATCTTTCAAAGAAAACCTGAAAGATGTATAAAAGTTCTTTTGCTTTTGTGAAAGCATAGCATGAAACCTCTGCTCTGGAAAGAGAGAAGCTAGAAACCAGGAGAAGTTGCAGGTGGGCAAAGTGGTCATGAGAGGGTTGCTCATGTGTAGATGAGCTGCAGTGGCTGTGTGTTGGTAAGGGGGAGGGGGGAGGTATGTGTTTGTATGTGAGTTTCTTTGTTTTAAATAACACATCTTTAATTGTGAGATCAGCTTCTTTCTAAGGCAAAGTTGCTAAGACTGTATTTTATCTAAAGTAAACAAAAAGCCATGGCAGTCATTAATAGTTGAGATGCCATAAAAATGAGGGGAAAAAGGAAAATTCTCATGGGAGTTTCTACTATGTATTAGTCTGAGAGATTTAAAGTTACGAAAGGATAGGTGAATGGTTAATGGTGACTGTCTCCTTTCTCCCTACCACATCAATAAAATATATATACTTCTTGTACACATACAACTCTCAAACAATAAACCTTGGTACCCACAACTTACCATCATGCCATGTATGGGAGAGGCATTGCACAACGAAGCTAAAATCCTTCAGAGCCCCAAATTCTTCTCAAGTTTTCTCTTATGAAATTCATGTTGGTCAAAAGGAATCACATGCAGCAATGTTAAATGTTAGAGTAATCACTTTTTAAAGGCTTTTGTCCTGTGTAGCACAGATTTTCTCTCTGTTTTGTGTTTGTTTTCATTAAGGGATCATTTAAATTACGTATTTATGTTGTACGTAGGGCTAGACCCCAAATCCATTGTCTTTTTATTCACAAAGCTTCAAATCTGATTTGAACCAAACTATTAACAGCTTATGAAATTGTTTTGGGGTGGAAAAAATTATTAGCTGAAAGTGAACATAGGCCAATTATTAGATACACTATAGGGAGCCTGGTATTTACATATTGTCCAGGATCTGAATGGTTGGTATGAACAGATATGATTAGTTGTAAATCTCTGCACCCCTGCAGGGGGTGTTATCATTCAATTTCCACACAGCAAGGGTTACTGAAACTAATTTTTGGTGCCTGTTTGTTTTCCGCTTTCAAGATGTTTTAATGCATTGCATAATTTGGACTGTAAGTGAAGGTATTATAAATGCAGAATTAAAGTGAGAAATGTAATGGCAGTCTGCATGGACCATTGTAAGTGGTTTACTGAGCACAGTGACACAGTATGGTACATGCCACTGTGTAGTTAAACCTACAGACTGCTAACCTTTCTGAATTCTGAACTATTTTTTGCTATCTAGTCCACTGCAGAATTTGACTGAGTGCTAGTGAGTTTCACAGCCAACTTCCTGAACTTATCCAAGAAATAGGACAAAGAAAGGATGCTCCTGCACACAGAACAAGGAGACAAACATGTTCATGTAGCATCATGTTAGATAACCAGACATAAGCAGACCGTGGGATCTTCCATTGTACTATTTCTTAGTTCAGATATAATACTGGAGTACCTGCCACAGGAGATGTAAGCAAAAATTGCCTTAAGCCTGCTGGACAGCTGGAGATGAACTTGTCTATTGCCTTAGTTTCTCCAAGAAAATACCCAACTGCATTTTAATGTATGCTATTTCTGTAAGAGCTGCATCAATGGCAAACAGGAAACTGTATCATTAACTGTTATAATTCATCACATCCTCTGGTTCTCATTCTTTATGATTCTGCTAGTTTTGCCTTGCAAGCTTTCCTGAGCAGAGCCAACATTATAACGGAAAAAGAGGTGAATGGAAGGAAAAATGCGATTCATTTATGGCCCAAGTGATCAATGAGCCAACAAAGGAAAATGCTTTACTGGACCATATATTTAAAAACAAGTAAGAATTGGTTGGGAATTTGAAGGCTGGAGGAGGCAGCCTTGGCTGCAGTAATCATAAAATTGTAAAGTTCATGATCCTGCAAGGAGTGAACAAGGTAAAAAAAAAAAAAAGATCAAAACACTGGGCTTCAGGAGAGCAGGCTTTTACCTGTTGATGGACCTGCTTAGAAGGATCTCATGGGATATGGCCCTGGCAAGAAGAGGAGGTCCAGGATAGCTGGATAGCTCTGTAATGGTCCAGCCTGATGTGCAGGAAGTCAGGTGATGTCAGCAGGAGGCCTGCGTGGATGAAAAAGGAAGTCCTGACAGAACCCAAACATAAAGAAGGTAGCAGACAAGAGATGGAAGCAGGGGTAGGTGACTCAGGAGGGATACAGAGACACTGTCCAAGTGCACAGGGATGGGGTTAGGAAAGCAAAGCCATGAGCAAAAGGCCACATATGAAATAAGTGCTGATTTAGACTAAAGGCTTAACTCTTGGGTCTTACAGACTAAGAATTTCTTTTCAGAAGTGGACCTATGTATCTGGAACCTGTTATCCTAACAACAGCCACAAAGCATAGAAGGAAATCCAGACTTTTTTGGTTTTGTGTCTTTTCTGTGTGTCATTTTTAAGCTTTTCTGAATGTTCTGCTCTCCTAAGGATAACACACCCACCCAACTGAAATAGAAACAAACTACAGTTTTGTTATGTCCAGATGTGTTTTAGGACCTTTCTTACTTCTCTAGTTACTTAATATAGCAGGAAAACCTAGTTCTATTTTGTACAGCCGTGTAGATGCTATGAGTTTTAGATGACAGGAAAGGAGGCTGCAAAGCAGGGCAGAAATACTCCTGCATTTGAGAGCACTGGAGCATCTTATCAACACATGTATTTTTTAACATTAAAATGTCCTTCAAGTTTGTATTTTGAGGTTGGATTTGGAAGTCTGCAGAGGCAGAAGCTTGGAGATTTCAGCTACATAGTCCTTTACACTCTCTACTCATTCTGTCTGTGAAATCGAAGGAGAACAAGGAAGAGCAACAGAATCATTGACATACTTAAATCTGGTAAAACAGATGATGGATTTAATGGAATTCCTCTAGAGCCTTAAAGTAAAATCCATAAATCATCTATGAATAAATCAGTGAAAGTTTACCTACATGGATTTCAGCTTTGTTGCCATAGCACACAATCTTTTACAGAAACTTGAATCTATGTAAGAATACTTCACAATAAAAGTCTAATTTCTGCTAACAGGATAGATCCTCAAAGAAGGCTGCACAGAGATCTTTAACTGGGTAGTGGGTCCTTCAATGCTGTGGCTGGAAGGATGTTGTGGATTGAATACTCACCTTCCCGAATGGATTCTGGTCTCCAGACCAGAGTTAGGGGCTTTGCCTCTCACTCTGACACTTCAAACGCATGTGCATGTAGATGAAAAGAGGACGTTTGACTAGAGTCAAACGTAAAACATTTTTGTCCCCTTGGTTGTAGGTTTTGCTCAACAGTTAATTCAGCTTTCAAGAGATATTTCAAGGTATTTCACAG
This sequence comes from Eurystomus gularis, assembly GCA_013400335.1. Classification (NCBI taxonomy): domain Eukaryota; kingdom Metazoa; phylum Chordata; class Aves; order Coraciiformes; family Coraciidae; genus Eurystomus; species Eurystomus gularis. The sequence goes on from VZZY01014925.1 coordinate 46,051, forward strand.
TCTGTTCTGTGTTCTAATCAGCTTCTGAAACAGAAACATCAATGAAAAGTAGCCATAATCCTCTGTAATGATACAAGCGGAGTGGGTAGTGAATCGCATATAGAACAGACAATGTTCTTCTCCACACCTATGTAAAATAGTGTTGTTGCTTTGTTCTTTTTAAGCTAGCAGATTCAATAGTCTGTATGGTGCTACTACACAGTTTAATTATATTTCATCATCGCATTCAATACTATTATTAATAAAGTTCAACAAAAAGAACAGTGTTGTGGAAAAGCAATAATATCCCTTATGACAGCTAAAATAAGGAAGTAACCATTATTCTATTGAATATGTGTCATATCCTGATATGATTAAGTTTAATTCATGTTGAAAAGACTTTTCACCTGTTACAAGAGAATAGGCTTTTCACACATGGTTCTATTTCTCTTACTGGCTTTAATAATTACATTTATCTGGTAGTACCTTTTTTCCTTTGCAAAAATTTGTGTAGTAATTTTTGTGTGTATGTATATTAAACGAATTGCCTCATTTCCTAACTCTGTGAAGCTGTACTTTAAAAATCTGTACATCTTGCAACAGGAAAAGAAATTCTCTTGTGCACAACTAGTATTGAGATACTTGAGGTGGATAATGCACTTTGTGTTCTTCTGAATAGTATTTGTGCAACATTTTAAATGTTGATCTGTATGCCATTGTTATAAATCATATTCAAACCCTTATTTACTGAAAGGTTCTAAGAAACATCACTGTAAAATATGCCTTAAACCGTTCAGTTGAAAGTGATACCTTTTTAAAATGCATGGCAGCTAGCATTTTGCTGCTTGAAAAAAGAAAAAACCTAAAGCTTAATGAAGCAAATGCATCAATTAGGTAATTAGCTTAAAAAGCAAAAGGGAATTTCATGTCACTTTTACTTGCTAAACCTGAAGATGTCTTACTAATTTACACTTTAGAGTTTTTTCACAAAGAAGTCAATAGATAGTGTGCTTGTAACTTCATTTGTGTAGATGGTAAAAACAGCAGACATAGAAAAGGAAATTTGTAAAAGTTGAAGAATGGTGCCTACTATGGAAGATCAGTTTGCTCTATAATAGGTCTCAGCATATGAAATTAAAATGCTGATTAATAAAATCATGCTTTGATTTCTTTAATTCAGTTGCAGGAAGAACTTAAATGGGAACAGTGCACAGAGAATATTATGTCTTAAATGCTATGTTACAGAACTGGTAATTATTCTTACAGCAGAACATTTTTGTCTCCCTCTGTTAGAAGCTGACTACCCCTGTTAGGGAGGCAGTTTCCAACCTTTCTTTCTCTGTCTCTACCTTATGAGACACAAACATGATTTCCCTGTTGCCTTTGCTTACTGAACACCTCCAGGTCCTCACTGTTGTACTGTAAATGCAGGACAAGGCAGGTGAGAAGAAAGGATTCTTGCAACTGTGTCCTGATTTTTAAGATGTTCTAACCTCTTTTGAAACAGCCAATGATCCATATCCATTTCTAAAAAGCAGCTAATACTGCCCCTCTCCTGTTAATGACATCTGATGTTTTTTTGGTGAGTGAGGGTTGTTCTTTCTTATACACAAAATATTTTCCAGCCACAGTGTTCTAAGAAACTTGTGCAAGACTGCATTGGAAATGAAACAGAACTTCTCTCAATTTTATTTATTTCATAGTACTAATATATAACCAATGAAGGCCCAAAGAAAGGGGCATCAGTATAATAGTTTTTAAAACAATTAAATTAGTGAGAGATGTTGCATATCTTTATAAACTATTCTTGCAGAATTTTGGTATAATTCTTACTGAGTATCCTTAAATCTAAAGTTCTCTTACATGAGGATTTTATAATCCAGTACCGTATCAGTGCTGATACAGTTCTTGATGCTTTTATCAGAAACTTCTTTCAGATGACACTTCGATCTTTTCTAGATTTCTGTTACTACTTTCTCACATTCATTAGCTTTTTCCTTGGATATTAATTAAAGAGATTCTGCCTAGTTAAAATCCTGACCTTGAATTCTGACATCTTGTCTTTGCATGCAACATCTACTCTTACAGACTGATTGAAAACTAACTTTTTTCTGAAGCCCTAGGTCTTACCTATTTTTCTAAGAAAGCTATTTTCAAAGGTTTGCCTAATTCTTCAAGGTTCTGTGGAAATCCCAGATAAATTCTTGGTTCATCTGTCTATTGACTGCTAAGCTCTTTTCCCATTATACTATTAGCCTCTATCTTTAAATAAATTAAATTGTGTTTAACTAGATTTTATGGATACCTTTCTTGGAGGTACTTGCAAGGGCCTTTTAAAAGTCAATTTATAACTATTCTGTAAAGCTTAACTCTAACTCAAAATTTTAAATTCCTCACACTGACCCAAAAAACTTGAGTCACGCCTGCAGAGGAAAAGCTTATCATCAGGCTGTTCCGTAAGTTAGCTTTCTGTAAGTAATCTGCCACCCTGACTGGGTTTAGGATGTATCTGTATGGCTGCTATAAGCCAGCTGAGGGCTTCCATGCGTCAGCAGAGGAGCAATAGAAATGCAAGAATTTACTTGCCTGTGTTAAATTTCTGTGTGAACTTCTGTATCCTAGTTGCAACCAGAACACAGTTTTTGACAGTGAATCCTTATAAAATAGAGCAACGTGCTTCAAAAGTCGGTTTGTACTGTATATCATGAGGCAGTGTGCTTGAATGAAGCTCACTCAGATGCAATCAATCTATTTCAATTCTCCATTTCACCTTTTCTTTCTCCTCTTTTCCCTCCTTCATTTTTCACCTCATGCTTTGACTTCAGTCCAGAAACCTCTAGCATGGTCTGTGAGCCTGCACGGCTGCCATTTGGCCTCCCTTCTGCTTAGGGACTACCTTGTCTCCACACCTGCTTTTACTGCCATTATGTGTACTGCCAGTCTGCATAGACCAACAGGCACAAAAGTAACTGGAATATGCTTGAAGAGGTTCAATTAAGCTTTTTCTTTCTTTCTTTCTTTCTTTTTGGTTTCTCTTTATTTGTGCCATATTGGCTTAGCCTGCAATCTTACTAAGCCTAGCAATGGCTTTTATCTAAGCAATGTAGCTGAGCATGACTCATTTCTTGCCCCATTGGCCTGCCAGCTCCAGAGGACTGGCTAAATGGTTGTGAACCTGTCAGCACTAAAGGCCAAGAGGGCAATATTTTGTTGCACCGCTATAAAACCACTTCAGCAAAGCCGTCAGAATTGCACAACATTATTGTGCTAGGATGCATAATATCATCTGAACCTTTCACAATATTGATACTAAAATGTCAGAATCATGGCACTGCAAAATATATGATGCTATGAAACTGTTCGGGATATGTTTTAAGAGTCTGGAGGTCTCTCTCTTTCCTCATGAAAACTGTCTTCCAGACACTGTTGGTTTTATTGTGGACATGAGGATATTTCTTTGGGAGATTTTGCCCTGTACTAGCAGCTCTTTTGCTGTAGCTTGTGAGGACTCTCTCTCATCAACCCCCCATCCCGGTGGGGGTTGCTTCCAGGTCCTTCCAGCAGTCTCTGAGCCCACACGTGTCATTTCCCTGGTAGAAGTCTCTTTCGCTGACATACACAGGTTGTGCTTGCAGTACTGTCCCCATGCTTGGCCCAGGCTGGGATGAGTTTGGCATAATAAAATGTAGTGGCTTAGCGAGGGCCCAGACCCATGTGGAACTGCAGAATGAGACACAGGCCTGGTACCACCAATACTACAGTAATGTCAATATGTAATTCCTTCGATAATACTAACAGGTTTCAGTTTATTGCTGTTCGAAGAAGAGGCTCCAAGCAATCGAGTTCATTCCTGACCCTTTGTCTATTACATGTATGCTCCTTATCTACCCAGGACGATGGGTTATCTTGAAAGTGGAAGTATTTCAGGGAAAAAGGATATTAGAGGAGTTCATCAAGTGAACAATCTTATTTAATATTGTCCTTAATGACCTTGACTCATGAATGAAACTTGCAGAGATGGGGTCAATCTCAATGCACAGAAGGCGTTGAATAACAAGCAGGATGAACTAGGTAATATTAAGAGCTGAAATGAATAAAAAGAGATGGATTTTAATAGTGGAAAAGACAAAGCTATGCATCAGAAGCAAGTAATAATTCCTGCTATATTCTGAGCTCTCATCAGTTAGAATAAAAAAGACTTAAGTGCATTAGGCAGTCATAGGATATTTATGAAATACTGATGAGGTTTGGCTGTGCAAAGCACACAATAGCAAGAGGCATGTGACAAGATATTTCTACTCCTTGTACTGAGTAGTATCAACCATGTAAAGTGCTGATGGGGTTCCTTCTGAAATGCCATGGACTTGTCTGCCTTCAAGAGGATGAAAACTACATTGAAATCATTGTAAATAAGGACTTGTAGGGTTGCAGGTTATCAAGGAAATGATGTTTTCATTCAAGAACAAATAGATGTCAGCCACTTGTGTGTATCTCTTGCCTAGAAAATTTCTGCAAGTACTGAGACAATCACTGCACTAGCTTTCCAGGGGGAATATGAAACCTAACCAGATTTAATGTGACACTTGATGAAGTTACAAACATGATTATGTTACACAACTGCTTCTGCTTGTCTGGTATGGCAGGGGACTAGATTTGGTGGCATGCAATTGCTTCAATTGTATGTTTTCCCTCTGAAGAGAGCTCATAAGTTTTCAAGCATTGGAAATAAAATTTAATAATTCACATCAGAGAGATGCGTTCTCACAACTATTTAACCTCTATGAAAAAGGCAGTGAAGGATAGAGCTGTGAATCACTTCTTCCAGAAATATTTACCTTTTCTTTTCTATAAGGGATTCTGGAGGGTTCTCTTTACATTTCTTTGGAACACAAGGAGCATTTTGCACACTATTGACTCTCGCCAACTGACTGGAAGAACCTTTTCTTCACACAATCTGGGCCTCCCTGATTTGTCAATAAAAATATTTACGTCCTGGAGTTTCATGATTTTTCATCATCCTAAAAGGAACCTTGCCCTTCTGTGTTAGTTTTTCTTAGTCACCAATCCTTCGTGAAATTTGCAGTAGTGTAGAATGAGTCCAGGCAATGCCTTTTTGTCCTCTTTGGGTTTTTTCTGTTGGCAACGTGTGTCTGGATTGTGATAGGAAATGCATAAGCAACTTTTTGATAATGATAACATCTATGTATAGTGACAGACTCTTTCAGCTGAAGACACTTTTCTGGTTTTTCATCATTTTTTTTGCAAAGGGTTCCTTTATTCTCAGCCCAGGTTTGGTTATTCTAAAAAAAAATAGTCCTAGTTTTAGTTCAGATGCCAAAGTAAAAGATTCCCATTGCTTTTTTTTTCTAAGAATTTCTAAGTATTTACTCTCAAAGCACTCTGATTTCTTTGACAGTGACCAGATATAATGCTGGTTACTTTCCAAGTTCTCATTAAAGACCATTTCAAAGACCTCAGAAAATAGGCATCTAACTATTACAAGTGCCTACATCTGAACATAGAAGGTCAGGGGTTTTACCAGAGCCATTAGGACTCACAAGAATGAGAATAGCAGAGTCCCTACAGAGTTCAGAAAAAGGTTATAATTCAATTAGTATCAAGAGTTTCGGCATCCACAGTCAGTTTTCTGTCATATTCCTAGACAGTCATATCTTAGGCTTCAGGACAAGAAAGTGAGGGGTTTACCTTGCAGACAATAAGCATCGTTGTAATTCTCAGTCAACCTTAGAAAATATACACTTTTTTTTTTACTTGGGCATTCAGTAAAGAACTTGACCATTATTGTGCTCTTGAAAGGACAAGACTTCAAAATTCGACTGAGGAATACCTTAGTGTTCCTGTACTGTTAATTACACCTATATCTTGGTTCTTACAAAGTTTTGGATTTCAGTGGAACAAGCATTCTTTAATTTTTCTTCCCATTCTGGATCTTTTTTCCTAGCACGTTCTAATTTCCCTAATTCATAAGCTAAATCAGCAAGAATAAATGCAGATGATTCCAGCAGGAAAATATTGTACATAATAATTTCGGTCTTATTATTCCCTGAAACGTTGATCAATTTACAGATGGGACACTACTTTTAAAAAGAAATTTCAAACATTTCCTATTAGCGTTGTAGTAGGCTCATAGAGTTAGTTTGACAGCTAACTGCAGCTTCTACATCTGGAATCCTTATGCATGCATTTTTCCTTTGCGTATTGTCGCTCTCAGGCCAAAAGAAGGATTTTTCTATCCTCTAAAAAGTGTGGTTTGAAGTAAAAAAATACTACCTGCCTGTCTCTGTTCTAGGATTTTCACAGCTGATGAGTTGATGGCAACTTCGGTTGACACAAGGAAATTAATGCAATAGTTATCACTGAAGGGAAAAATTATGGCTAGTAGGTACTACTAACCACTGTCCGCTAGTATTGGTCTATATACGTAAAATGTTTCTAGGTACATGTAATGCTTCATAAAAGGTTACCTTTGCTCACTTAAAGAACAGAGCTGCTTCTTGGGCAAAGAAGAGCAGTGTTTCAGGTTTACCGATTTACTGCTTGGATTCCATGTTTTCAGTACATTTCTGCTCTTGGCACTTTAAAAAAGAGAAGAAGAAAAATCCAAGTTGTTCAATAAATGGCACTATTTATTATCCCCTCACAATCCCTGTCTTCCTTCCTCTGCTCTCCCAAACGTCTTCATCACTTCTTCATCTCCTCCAGCATCTACTGTTGGGGCTGGCTTTGAGTTATGGACATAGGAGTTGCCTATCTGATTTCTGCTGCTTAAAATGGGCAAAATGTTCTTCTGCATCTACTTTCAGAAAAAAGGAGGCACTAGAGGTCCTACTCCTCTATTCATATGATACATATGAATTTAACTCCGTTTTTAAAACATGGTTAAAACATTTAAACATAGAATACTAAAATATTCAATCATATTTAAAGAGATTCAAAACAGAGGAAATAAAACAAAACCCAAACAAGGGATCACATAAGGCTCTAACAATACAAAATAATCCTTTTTTCCCCCATTTCTTTCTTTTTTCCTCCAACATGTGAGGTTTGACCCACTGCAAAAGGTCATAGAGCACTGTAGGCACATCAGTGGAGGAAATACCCTTTCTTGTTCAGCATACTTTTTAAGAAGATGGTAACTAGAACAATTTGTTTAATAATTATTAAAAATACTCCAGAAGTATAGCTAATGGGAGGATGGGGGGGGAACAAAGCCAATGAAATGGGTCCCATGGGAAGACCTATTTGTCAGAACATGAAACATAGATCATTTTGACTTCTTAGATTTCACGAGAGGAGGTTGACCTGAACCTGAGATTTATAACACAAAACTATGAGATGTGAAATACTGCAGAAGCAATTTTGGGGGAAGTAGTTCAGGGAAAAAGAAAATAATGGCAGGATGTCAAGAGAGATTGTTCTCAAAAATATCTTCTATTTTGTCAGTAGAAGGGAGGACCAAGGTCATTTAAATATACAAGTACTATCTGGGAGTCTGCTTTTAATAAATGTTTGCTGTTTGTTAGGATTTCCACAGGGCTGCTTGAGATTAGCCAACAGGGAAGTTACTGAAGTATGAAAAACGTATAGCCCTCCTTCTGCAGAGTCTTACTCTTCACCTTTGTCAAGGAGTGTCTTCTCCTTGACAAAGATCTCATTTCAGTGAGATCTGTTCCCAGAAAGTGGTGGTGGTTGAATGTGTGACAGGAAAATAAAGTAATTTCTTGACTCAGGAAGAATAAAATCTTATGGGCAAAAATGACTGTTCTATCTTTTGTACTGTGGTTCTTTTTGTATTAAGCATGTCTGAGGAATTTTGAGACCCTCTTCTACCTTTAAAAAACATAAAGCCCCAAGAGGTGTTACTCACTGAGAGTGTTTCAGGTTATTCACTGCCATTTTAATCAATACTACTTTTCTCCTTTATTTTTCCATTGCTTTATTATCACACTCACACAGAGTTTTTAACCCAAAATACTGTCTGTAGTTACTCCACCCTCAGGTAGTTGACTTGAACAATTATCAGCTATGATTACCAGTTCCAGTGGAGAAAATACCGGGTAGGTTTTTTTCTCTTTTCTTCTTTCTCCTGCATGCTGCTCCAAAGACACTGACACGTGGTACTTCAGCCTTTGGACACAACAGTTGCCATGGGAATCTGAATGTTTACCCCCAGGTCCTTTGCAAAAGTACACCTTCCGTGTGACAAAGGTGTTTCTATGGTAACATTTTACTGGAGGCCATGGAACTTACACGGGATGTGCCACAAGGCTTCTTTTGCACATTATCTGTCTTAAATATGTCACTGTAGGTTTAGCTGTATTAAGGCAGGTAATAGTCAGAAGAAACATTTCGCTTGGAGACTAGACTCTCTAGGAGTTGTTGAACACAATTCATCAGAATTTTCATTTATTCCAGCTTTTTATTCTGTGCTTTTTCATTACTTCTGATGGGGCACCCTATTTTTCAGTGGTAGTCATTCTTTGAATAATACTGCCTGATTGTATTATCTTCAAAGAAAATATTGTATCAGTATCACCGCTGCTCCATCTTTAATAAGCCAAATAGCACTTTTGATTTCTGAGAAGATGTTGCTGGTATTTTTCAACTTCCTATGATGTTCTGGTCTTTGTAAGGAAGTCGCTGTCTGTAGCAAATGTACTGGACTGGGGGTTTAAGTATGGGGTTTTTCTTTTTTCTGTTGATTCACTATAGATCATTGTCATCTCTGATAATGGCTTTCACCTTAAAAAATGAGATGACACTTCCTAAATTAAAATGGGCCATGTTTTCTCACCGAGAGTCATCCATTGATGTCGGCTTCCATTTACAGCAGAGCCTGAGCAGGCAGCAGTGTTCTTGCCTTGTAATAAATAATTTTGGGTTATCATCATTGTTTTATTACTGTGCTATCAGCCTTTATATTTATTCCTATCCATCAGTGAAGGGACTCTTATTGCTGTCAGGTACGTGGGCCCATTTTGTTTCCCTGCCTGTTTCAAAATGCTGGTCCTGGCATTGCTTCAGCCACTGCTTTGCTTTTGCTATTGGGACTAGCTACAGTACGGGTTATTATTAATGTCAATCATTCTCTGCTGGCAAGGGTACAAAAGAAGGCTTCAGCCAACACTGTGCAACTTTTAACAGGAGCCTTAATCAGATAATCTTCCTTGGCTAGGGAAAGGTGTAGAAGAGAAAATGAGATGAGCTAAAAGAATCAGGACAAATAAAGGTATGTTGTGAATGCCTTTGTGACAAATTATCTCAAACTGCAAACAGAGATTGATTTGTTTGGGTGAAATGAATTGGTTTTTAGGAACACAAGGATCAGACTCTTCAAGTTTAAGGTGAGGGAAGGTATACTTAGAATGCATGTTAGTTTTTCTTCTGGCATTAACCCTGAACTGAAAATGGAGTCTGAAGTTAAGTCTGTGGAAGATTCTTTTATATATATATAGTCTTCTCGGGTAAGGAGCAGCTGCTCTCACACAGAAGTTGGATAAAATGCAAAATCTGAAAGTGTGAAACAAACTGAGTCACACCCCATAGAATTAATACTGCCTGTCACCTTACACATAGTGCCACCATGGAAGAGGGTGTCTATTTACTTGTCTTTACTTAAGCCTTCTGCCCCCTCCTCTCAGCAGTTCAGAAACTATTTGATACTACCTTTCCATGCCCAGGAAGAAGGATGAGGCACAAAGGTTAGTATAAAGCTTGTTCTCAACTTGTAGACTGTGGGAATCTAGCTGCTTCCTCACTTCTTCTGTTCCTTTAATTTCTAGCTCTAGCAGCATCTGTATTGCTCTTTTTTTGTACCTTGATTCTCTCTTCCTATACATGCTTGTTGCTCTTGCGTTGCAGTCACTGATGGAAGACAGAGATAATGGGAAAAGATAGCAAGGCATTTTAGTTTTTTCATGACTTGCAGGAAAAAGAAGTCCTGGTGTTTTGTTTTGTGGTTTTTTTCTATGGCATTAGAAGACAATGATAAAGTTAAATAAGGGGTGGGTATGAAATCTGCAATTTGACATGCAGAGAATTCTCTCTTGAGATTGCAAAGCTCCTTCACCTGCATTCCACCTCTGTCCTAGGAGCTGAGCAGTTTTACAGGAATGGAGGGAGAGAGGGCCTGTTGATGAGCCCTCCTTTTTCCCTTAGCCAATAGCAGCAGGTTCTCCTTATTCCTTGGAAGTACCAGAAGAGAGCTGGCATTTTCATCCTGTGATAGGGGTGGAGTTGGAAGAGGGAAGCAATCCTGTACCCAAGAAAAAGGGATAATGTAGAGAGGGTCCCGGAAGTGCTCTGGGCTGCCGCCTGCACCATGGCATCCTGACCTTTCTGCAGGATTCAGTTTGGAGTAAGGGTCTGGTTTAAGGCAGAAAATGAGATTCCTCTCTTTGCTCACCATCTCTAAACCCCTTGAAAATTTTTATAATATTTCCATTTAATCCTTGTGGAATTTGGTGAGAAAGCTAAAAAAATATCACCCTGGGTATCACTGAGAGCCAGGGTAGTCCAAGTAATATTCCAGTAATGAACTTTCGCTTGTGGCATCACTATTTGCTCTATAATTAAAGTAGAAGTTTTCATCATATGCTTGATTTGGATCCTTCCATGAAATCTGTCTAAGAATTTCCATCAGCTCCGAAGCAGGTTAGATTTCCTACATGACCAAGAATTTATCTTTCTTCCTTCCTTCCTCCCCCCAAAAAGTGCAGAAATCAGAGAATATTTGCCTGATGACAATATTCCTTAAGAAAAGAAGGGTATGTATTCATTTGTATCTAAACAAGAAAGAATAAAATAAAAATTGGTATTTCAGTTAGGCTGACATGGGAGAATGAGCATTTTTCGTGTTATATTTGTTAAGTATTTAATTTTTATTGTGGTAATTTAAAAAAATGTGTTGTAATGAAGATTTGTGATGCAGTGATAGATAAGTTAGCGCTGTAATTTGATGGTAGATTTTGCCATCGATGCACTTTTATTGTGACCATCCTTTCTTTGGTTTCTAGTTCTCATTTACGTGAAATAAGAAAGTGATGACATATCTATTGTTTACGTGTGTTCAACAAATAATTGCTAGTTGAGATGAAAATGGATATACTCATGTGTACCTCTAGATTGGCAAAACTAATCATAAGCCTTTCAGTATTTTCATGGTAGCATTCCTTTGACAAGTTGGTAGAAAGTGGTCCTTAAACCTGTTGTTAATGCAATTACCTTGAGAGATAATTAAATCCAGGACTCAAGCTTCCTGGGCAAGTTCTCTAGCCACTAGGCTGAAGCTTGATACCACCTTTCTTCTTCCAAATCCTTAAACCAGGTAATTAAGCATAGCTAAAAGTTTGGAGCTTTTCACATTTCTTGCGGTGATGTTATTTGAGGGTGGGGCTTGGCTGAGGGGAGTGTCTCACCCCACCTAGCCAGCAATTTTAGTGTAATTCGTAATGAGATATATAGGGTTCAGCAACACAGTATGTGATTTACAGTTTGGATATCCTGTGCAGCTATGTTAAGTGAAACTCTGGCAGTAGATCATGTGAACTCAGTTATGACTGACACAAGATTTTGAAAGAATTGTTGTGACTGTTTTTGCACTCCCTTGACTAGCAGCCAGGGAAAGAATTACCATTTTTGTTCTATAGAAGCAAAATAATTTAAAAACATATGAGTGAACAGAATATAGTATTCTTCATTGTACCAGATTCCTCTATAATGAATTCTGGCAGGAGGATCTAATCAAAGTAAATAGTAGTACATGGTGACAGTAATACATGGAAGCATGTCAGATAAATAAACAGGTATCTTTGAGTCATCTGAATGTTTTTCATAGCCTGTTCAAGGTGTAATGTGTATAGTGCTGTATTTTGCGTGTTGTGTAGTGACTTGTTATTTTAAGATAGCAATTCAGTGTCTTCTGTCTTTATAAAAGGTTTGGGCTGGGGGGTACAGTCATATTAAGTCTAAACCAAAGCTTAACTTGTCAGGTACTTTCTTCCCTGTAAAACAGCAATGTGGCCAGCCCTATTATTGAAATGTAGCTGGCTGACTTACCTTAGCTGTCATTTTCTTTTGTAAAACATAGATTCCAGGTTCTAATGTTTAGTACCATAATGCTGATATCTTTATGTAAAGACATATGGGGTGAATTTGCTGCAATCTACTACGAGAGAAGCAATTCTTTAGAATTGTAGTGCTTGGAAGTGTTCCTTGGCTTTCTAAGTTTGTGACAAGGAGAGGATGAACAAATTGATAACGAATCATATTACCAAACTTAAAATCTTCAGATTGCAATTCAGTGTCTTCTGTCTTTATATGGTGGGGTCACTCCAGAATAGGACACCTGAGACAGTAAATTTCCTGTGAAAAATAACTTTATTTCAAAGGAGCGTTGAAAACTTCAGACTGGTCCTTATAGGAGAGGCAGTCATGTCATCTAATGACCCAGTTCAGTCTAGCCCTTATTAAAGTTTATTGGGCACAGAGATGCAACTAGAATTTTATCCAGATATTTTAATTCAAGGAATTCCAATAATGAAAAAAACACCAAAACCTTTTTTGTCATTTTTTACAAACTGATTTTGTTAAAATCAATAATAATTTCTTTCTGTGGTTTTGGCTTTCAGTTATTTAATACTGTGCTACCAAAAAAAAAAAAAAAAAGTTGATTAGGATGGGAAAGGACTGTTGGATTACCTTCTCTGTTATCCCAAATGTGTGCATTGGTTAGCAGGCAACATCAAGTTGCAGGAATTCAGGGATTTATTTATTTTTTCAGCACTATTAACTCTGATTTTGCATAAATTCCATGTATCTCAGGGGTCTGCTAGCTTGGATAGAGGTTAGCCAGTAACTGCAAACCCTGTCTGCATTACTATTGATTCTGTCATTCAGGCACAGTTAAAAAGACAAGTTTCTAAATAAAAATTGTGTCACAGTCCATTGCAAAGTGTTTCCCAAAGCAAAACAAAAAATTATCTAAAATGTGCCCTTCTACCACTTCCTTAAATAGTAGGATTAAATTTAAATAAATGCAGATGCTTTAAATGAGACCTATGATTAATATTGTAATAGTTTTCTTTGATAAACTCTAGAACTTTTTAGATGTTTGTTCATAATTATTGGTTAAATATTGAATTTTAAATCATTAAGGAAAGACAGGAGAGAGGGATGATGGATCTCCCTTTGACCTGGTCACCTTTCCTTGGGTTTAGCCTTCTGGAGAGGATGCTGGAGAAGGTGTCTGTCTCCTAAGAGCCATCAAGCTTTTGTCACTCATGGCAAAGTAGAGCAGGTCAGCCAGCAGGAACCTTCAGCCTGTGGCAGGGGAGACCCAAGGAAAGCTAGAAGCTGATGGGCACCGGGAAGCCTAGTCCCTGAGCTGATGAAAGAAGAGGGACTTTTCTGATGTAATGGCAAGGAGTTTCAACCTAGACACTGACAGTCACTGAGCTGAAGGCAAGTTAATAGTTTGTCTTCAAATCCTTTTGTTTACTTTTTGTGACCCAGCAGTTCTGAATTTCCGTAGCTGCAATTATCTGTTCCTACTGATTCTTCTGGTTTTAAAAAAAAATAAGTCTTAGAGACTACAAATCTCTGGTTAAAGACTGCAAATATTTGGTGTCTTTATGGATGGAAAGAGGGCCGCAGTTCTATCCTAGGTCTCCAGCTAACTTATGTCAAGCGTTTTTTCAGCCACTCTCTGGTTTGCACCATTAACATGAAATTCAAACCATCCTGACAGAAAAGGGTAGGGGGGTCAGGCAGAGAGACAGTAGTGATCTATTATATCTCTTATCCAGCCAGTTTAGAGTTGCTCTTTAAATCACACATGCTGTTATGTCACTTTCTCCAGTTTACTGCTAGGAATCCCAAATGAAAATTTTCTTCCTATGATCTTCTTTCCTTACTGCCAGCATATTTTTATTTTTGTATCTTCTTTATAACACCTTACGTTCTCCAGTCAGTCTAGAGGCTGCTTTTATACATTTTCAAATAGTTTTAATAGAGATTGTTTTGCTAAAAGAGTTGCGTGTATTTGTTTATGTTTAAATAAGTTTGGTCTCAGTCTCCAGGTGTTTATTGGTGATGCTGTAAAATCACAACACCATTAAACCAATCTAACAAGGTAGAACTTGGCCAGATCTAACCATTTGTTCCTATGGCATTCTCCAGAAGTCAAGAGGTGGTGAATGAAATCCTGTGGCCTAATGTCCACCCGCACATACCCACCTGCCTGCCTGCTTTTCATTTACATGCATGAGTGGTCTACTGTGAGAAGTTCTGCTCTTTACCCATTACTGAATAGAGTAGCATGGGGAAAAGAAGTTGTTGTCTGAGCAAGTCCCAAAATATTTGACAGTGAGCTTTGCCTCCCAAACTAGTTTCATCACTTAAAATAAATATTTTAAAAGTTCACATATTTTCTGTAACAGCAAATGGTAAAGAGAGAGTGTTTTTATAGGTTGCTTCATAATAATGTAATCACACATCACAGTTGCTGCCATGCATTTTTCTCAGCTGTGTGTTAAGAGCAATGTCTATGGAGAGGCCTGGGCAACATCAGGGGAGAAATGGGATGGAGAAAGATGAAGAGAATCAGTACATCACCTTTCTATATGAAAAACAATGTTGCAGTAGTAGTGCTATTATTCTTATTGAAAGCTATTCTAAATAAATGAAATATTCCACTAGAGGAAACAGAAAGCAAATTTGTTTTGACTTCACAACATGCCAATAAATACTGTATTTTCGATGGTGTGAAAGGAAACCTTTGCTATAGCCAAAGGAACAGCATATTTCTTTTCTAAGAAATAGCCTTAAAAAACAAAACAAACCATGCAATACTTTTCTTTTTCGTTAAACAAATAAAGTGTCTTTAATGAGGAAATGGTGAAAAAAAGTCATTATTTTCACTCGACAACTAATCATTATGCCCTTCCATTAACTTAAACATATATTTCTCTCAGTTTAGCTGCATTACATAATAAAATATTCTAGTTTCAGCAAGTGTGTTTTCTGCTGAGTGTTGTGGAATTTAATAAAGAAGTAATGTCTTATTGATGCTTAGTTTTTGTGACCTTTTCCGTCTTGTATTAGTGACATATTGGTCCTCTGTCTCTGGTACTATAGGATTCTAATGGATATTATAGAATGGGTCAGATAATGAAAGTGCCTGGTACATTAACTTTCAATTTCATGAATGTCTGAGTACTGTCTGGAAGATAAATAACAGGCATTTCCTTCCTTTTGCATTTTAACATTTATGACCTGGTGACGATTTTTTTTTTCCTACTGTTACCTCACAACAAGTCCTATATTATCATATTAAGTGGTGTACTTCTGCTTTTGTCAAAGATCAAATATTGTAATTTGCAGAGGGAGGCAGATAATGCCCAAATTCTGCTAAATCAG